>JANJGN010000036.1:12342603-12772707 GCA_026770705.1 Isurus oxyrinchus | reverse complement strand
CGATCAACCCCTCCCCCTTTAATTTCCAAGTCACTCCCTCCCCCTTTACTCCCAATCAGCCCCTCCCCCTTTACTCCCTATCACCACCCTCCCCCTTGACTCCCATCACCCCCTCCCTTTACTCCAATCACCCCCACCCTTTACTCCCATGCACCCCCGTCCCTTTACTCCCAATCCCCAAAACTACCCCCCCTCTCTCTCTCTCCAATCACCCCCTCCCTTTACTCCCCCTCACCCACTCCCTCTTTACTCCCAATCACCCCCCCCCCTTACTCCCAATCACCCCCACTCCCTTCACCTCCCAACCCCCCTCCCCCTTCCTCCCAATCCCCCCCTCCCTTTACCTCCAATCCACCCCTCCCCCCTTTACTCCCAATCACCCCCTCCCTTCACTCCAATCAGCCCCTCCTGTTTACACCCAATCACCCCCTCCCCCTTCACTCCCAATCAGCCCCTCCCTTTCACTCCCAATCAGCCCCTCCCCTTTACACCCTAGCACCCCCTCCCCCTTACTCCCAACTCACCCCCCTCCCATTACTCCCAATCACCCCCTCCCCCTTACTCCCAATCAACCCCTCCCCCTTACTCCCAATCACCCCCTCCCCCTTTACTCCCAATCAGCCCCTCCCCTTTTACTCCCAATCACTCACTCCCTTCACTCCCAATCAGCCCCTCCCCTTTTACACCCAATCACCCCCTCCCCCTTACTCCCAATCCCACCCTCCCCCTTACTCCCAATCACCCCCCTCCCCCTTACTCCCAATCACCCCCTCCCCCTTACTCCCAATCACCCCCCTCCGCCTTACTTCCCAATCACCCCCCTCCCTTTACTCCCAATCACCCCCCTCCCCTTTACTCCCAATCAACCCCCCTCCCTTTACTCCCAATCACCTCTCCCTTTACTCCCAATCACCCCCTCCCCCTTACCTCCCAATCACCCCCTCCCCCCTTTACTCCCAATCAACCCCCTCCCCCTTACTCCCAATCACCCCCCTCCCCTTACTCCCAATCACCCCCTCGCCTTACTCCCAATCACCCCCTCCTCCTTACACCACAATCACCCCTCCCTTTACTCCCAATCACCCCCTCCCCCTTACTCCCAATCACCCCCTCCCCCTTACTCCCAATCACCCCCTCCCCCTTTACTCCCAATCACCCTCTCTCCCTTTACTCCCAATCACCCCCTCTCTTTACTCCCAATCACCCCCCTCCCTTTAGTCCCAATCACCCTCTCTCCTTTTAGTCCCAATCACCCTCTCTCCCTTTACTCCCAATCACCCCCTCCCCCTTTACTCCCAATCACCCCCTCCCCCTTTAATCCCTATCAGCCCATCCCCCTTTATCTCCCATTCACCCCCTCTCCCTTTACTCCCAATCACCCCCTCCCCTTTAATCCCAATCCACCCCCTCCCCCTTGACTCCCATCCCTCCCCCTTTACTCCCAATCAACCCCTCCCCTTTACACCCAATCACCCTCCTCCCCCTTTACTCCCAATCAGCCCCTCCCCCTTTACTCCCAATCACCCCCTCCCTTCACTCCCAATCACCCCCTCCCCTTCACTCCCAATCAGCCCCTCCCGTTTACACCCAATCACCCCCTCCCCCTTTACTCCCAATCAGCCCCTCCCCCTTTACTCCCAATCACCCCCTCCCTTCACTCCAATCAGCCCCTCCCGTGTACACCCAATCACCCCCTCCCCCTTTACTCCCAATCAGCCCCTCCCCCTTTACTCCCAATCACCCCCTCCCTTCACTCCCAATCAGCCCCGCCCCTTTACTCCCAATCACACCCTCCCTTTACTCCCAATCACCCCCTCCCCCTTACTCCCAATCAACCCCTCCCCCTTACTCCCAATCACCCCCTCCCCCTTACTCCCAATCACCCCCTCCCCCTTGTACTCCCAATCAGCCCCTCCCCCTTTACTCCCAATCACCCCCCCTCCCCCTTTACTCCCAATCACCCCCTCCCTTCACTCCCAATCAGCCCCTCCTGTTTACACCCAATCACCCCCCTCCCCCTTTACTCCCAATCACCCCCTCCCTTCACTCCCATATCAGCCCCTCCCCTTTACACCCTAGCACCCCCTCCCCCGTACTCCCAATCTCACTCCCTCCCTTTACTCCCAATCACCCCCCTCCCCCTTACTCCCAATCAACCCCTCCCCCTTACTCCCAATCACCCCCTCCCCCTTTACTCCCAATCAGCCCCTCCCCTTTTACTCCCAATCACCCACTCCCTTCACTCCCAATCACCCCCTCCCCCTTTACTCCCATATCACCCCCTCCCATTACTCCCAATCACCCTCTCCCTTTACTCCCAATCAACCCCCCTCCCTTTACTCCCAATCACCCTCTCCCTTTACTCCCAATCACCCCCTCCCCCTTTACTCCCAATCACCCCCTCCCCTTTACTCCCAATCAACCCCTCCCCCTTACTCCCAATCACCCCCTCCCCCTTACTCCCAATCACCCCTCGCCCTTACTCCCAATCACCCCCTCCTCCTTACACCCAATCACTCCCTCCCTTTACTCCCAATCATCCCCTCCCCCTTACTCCCAATCGCCCCCCTCCCCCTTTACTCCCAATCACCCCCTCCCCCTTACTCCCAATCACCCCCTCCGCCTTACTCCCAATCAACCCCCCTCCCTTTACTCCCAATCACCCCTCCCCCTTTACTCAAAATCAACCCCCCTCCCTTTACTCCCAATCACCCCCTCCCTTTACTCCCAATCAACCCCCCTCCCTTTACTCCCAATCACCCTCTCCCTTTACTCCCAATCAACCCCTCCCCTTTACACCCAATCACCTCCTCCCCCTTTACTCCCAATCAGCCCCTCCCCCTTTACTCCCAATCACCCCCTCCCTTCACTCCCAATCACCCCCTCCCTTCACTCCCAATCAGCCCCTCCCGTTTACACCCAATCACCCCCCTCCCCCTTTACTCCCAATCAGCCCCTCCCCCTTTACTCCCAATCACCCCCTCCCTTCACTCCCAATCAGCCCCTCCCGTTTACACCCAATCACCCCCCTCCCCCTTTACTCCCAATCAGCCCCTCCCCCTTTACTCCCAATCACCCCCTCCCTTCACTCCCAATCAGCCCCTCCCCTTTACTCCCAATCACACCCTCCCTTTACTCCCAATCACCCCCTCCCCCTTACTCCCAATCAACCCCTCCCCCATACTCCCAATCACCCCCCTCCCCCTTACTCCCAATCACCCCCTCCCCCTTTACTCCCAATCAGCCCCTCCCCCTTTACTCCCAATCACCCCCTCCCCCTTTACTCCCAATCACCCCCTCCCTTCACTCCCAATCAGCCCCTCCTGTTTACACCCAATCACCCCCCTCCCCCTTTACTCCCAATCACCCCCTCCCTTCACTCCCAATCAGCCCCTCCCCTTTACACCCTAGCACCCCCTCCCCCTTACTCCCAATCACACCCTCCCTTTACTCCCAATCACCCCCTCCCCCTTACTCCCAATCAACCCCTCCCCCTTACTCCCAATCACCCCCTCCCCCTTTACTCCCAATCAGCCCCTCCCCTTTTACTCCCAATCACCCACTCCCTTCACTCCCAATCACCCCCTCCCCCTTTACTCCCAATCACCCCCTCCCATTACTCCCAATCACCCTCTCCCTTTACTCCCAATCAACCCCCCTCCCTTTACTCCCAATCACCCTCTCCCTTTACTCCCAATCACCCCCTCCCCCTTTACTCCCAATCACCCCCTCCCCCTTTACTCCCAATCAACCCCTCCCCCTTACTCCCAATCACCCCCTCCCCCTTACTCCCAATCACCCCCTCGCCCTTACTCCCAATCACCCCCCTCCTCCTTACACCCAATCACTCCCTCCCTTTACTCCCAATCATCCCCTCCCCCTTACTCCCAATCGCCCCCTCCCCCTTTACTCCCAATCACCCCCTCCCCCTTACTCCCAATCACCCCCTCCGCCTTACTCCCAATCAACCCCCCTCCCTTTACTCCCAATCACCCCTCCCCCTTTACTCAAAATCAACCCCCCTCCCTTTACTCCCAATCACCCCCTCCCTTTACTCCCAATCAACCCCCCTCCCTTTACTCCCAATCACCCTCTCCCTTTACTCCCAATCACCCCCTCCCCCTTTACTCCCAATCACCCCCCTCCCCCTTTACTCCCAATCAACCCCTCCCCCTTACTCCCAATCACCCCCTCCCCCTTACTCCCAATCACCCCCTCGCCCTTACTCCCAATCACCCCCTCCTCCTTACACCCAATCACTCCCTCCCTTTACTCCCAATCACCCCCTCCCCCTTACTCCCAATCACCCCCCTCCCCCTTTACTCCCAATCACCCCCTCCCTTTACTCCCAATCACCCCCTCCCTTTACTCCCAATCACCCCTTCCCCCTTACTCCCAATCACCCCCTCCCCCTTTAGTCCCAATCACCCCCTCCCCCTTACTCCCAATCACCCTCTCTCCCTTTACTCCCAATCACCCCCTCCCTTTAGTCCCAATCACCCCCTCCCCCTTTACTCCCAATCACCCTCTCTCCCTTTACTCCCAATCACCCCCTCCCCCTTTACTCCCAATCACCCCCTCCCCCTTTACCCTCAATCGCCCCCCTCACACTTTTAATCCCAATCACCCCCTCCCACTTTATTCACTATCACCCCCTCCCACTTCACTCCCAATCTCCCCCTCCCTTTAGTCCCAATCACCCCCTCCGCCTTAATGCCAACATACCCCTTCCCCTTTACCCCCATCACTCCACCCACCTCTTTCGCTGCAATCACTCCATTGTGCCCCTCACACTGGCCCTCCCCTCGCAGCCCTCTCTGTCACTCAGTGAGCCTCCGTTGGGACTGAGGTTGGGGACGCTTGGGTTAAAGCCAGCAGCAGCGCCTCTGCGATGCACTCACCGTATCGACACTCCCAACCATCAGGTCCGTCACATTGGCCTTGATTGTGTCAAGCGGGAGCTTGGAGTGAAGTAAGAGTTCTGCGAAAATTCCCGAGTACTGCCACTGTGCTTCCGGAACATTCTTCACCTTCTGGAAGAGCCGCTGGATACACTGGTCAGCTGTGGACAGGCAGAGAGCGGGGTGACTGAGCACAGGCAGAGAGAAACGGAGAACTCCCAATGAATTATCTTCTTCTACTTGTTGCTGGGACACTGCTTCTGGGAGGAGTCTCCACTGCCTCACCAGGAACCATCGCTCACATCTGAACCCAGACAGGGAGCAGCTGGGGACTCAATTGGCCATGGGGTCCATTGCAACCCATCCCCATCCTGCCTACCCCTTTGGGGATTGCCCCCACTGAGCACAGAGACTGAGCGGGGGATTGAACCTCTACCTCTGTCCGTGTGGCCCTGGACAGTTGTCTGACCCAGTGACAGAGTCATAGAATTGTTACAGTGCAGAAGGAGGCCATTCGGCCCATTGTGTCTGCACTGGCTCTCCCAATCAGCATTATGACTCAGTGCCATTCTCCTGTCTTTTCCCCGTAACCCTGCACATTGTTTCCATTCAAAGAATTAACTAACGCTCCCTCGAATGCCTTGATTGAACCTGCCTCCACAACTCTTCCAGGCAGGGACCATCACCCATCCAACTCGTCCTTTCACTCTCACCTCCTATGTAAACAATCCCGTGATGCATTGAATAGGCAGAGGGACAGACTTAGCTTGTGGTGCCTACCGTGCTCGAAGATGGTGTCCCATGCCGCCACGTGATCTCTCCAGGGTTTGACGTTCAGCCACTTCACCAGCTTCACTGGCAGATGCAGCAGGGGGATGGTCGTATTCAACATCTCCTCGATCGCTCTGATGAATCGCTCGGAGCTGGGGCACGCTTGGTCAGCGAACAAACCGAGTCGTTCTCCATACAACATCTGGAAACTGGCTAGAAACAGAGTGTTGGCTATAACCCAGACACAGAGAGTGATGGATATAACCCGGGCACAGAGGATGATGGATATAACCCAGGTAAAATAGACAGAGTGATGGATACACCCTGAGTAAAATGGACAGAGTGTTGGATATAACCTGGGTACAGGGAGTGTTGGATATAACCTGGGTACAGGGAGTGTTGGATATAACCTGGGTACAGGGAGTGTTGGATATAACCTGGGTACAGGGAGTGTTGGATATAACCTGGGTACAGGGAGTGTTGGATATAACCTGGGTACAGGGAGTGTTGGATATAACCTGGGTACAGGGAGTGTTGGATATAACCTGGGTACAGGAAGTGTTGGATATAACCTGGGTACAGGGAGTGTTGGATATAACCTGGGTACAGGGAGTGTTGGATATAACCCGGGTAGAGAGAGTGTTGGATATAACCTGGGTAGAGAGAGTGTTGGATATAATCCGGGTAGAGAGAGTGTTGGCTATAACTTGGAAACAGAGTGTGTTGGCTATAACCCGGGCACAGAGAGTGATGGATGTAACCCAGGTAAAATGGACAGAGAGTGATGGATACACCCTGAGTAAAATGGACAGAGTGTTGGATATAACCCGGGTACAGAGAGTGTTGGATATAACCCAGGTACAGAGAGTGTTGGATATAACCCGGATATAGGGAGTGTTGGATATAACCCGGGTACGGAGAGTGTTGGATATAACCCGGGTACACAGAGTGTTGGATATAACCCGGGTACAGAAAGTGTTGGATATAACCCGAGTACGGAGAGTGTTGGATACAACCCGGGTACAGAGAGTGTTGGATATAACCCAGGTATGGAAAGTGTTGGATATAACCCGGGTACGGAGAGTGTTGGATACAACCCGGGTACGGTGAGTGTTGGATATAACCCGGATACAGAGAGTGTTGGATATAACCCAGGCACGGAGAGTGTTGGATATAACCCGGGTATGGAGAGTGTTGGATATAACCCGGGTATGGAGAGTGTTGGATATAATCTGGATACAGGGAGTGTTGGACATAACCTGGGTACAGAGAGTGTTGGATATAAGCCGGGTATGGAGAGTGTTGGATATAACCCGGGTACAGAGTGTTGAATACAACTCGGGTAATGGGAGTGTTGGATATAACCCGGATACAGGGAGTGTTGGATATAACCCGGGTATGGAGAAGCGTTGGATATAACCCGGATACAGGGAGTGTTGGATATAACCCGGGTCAGAGTGTTGAATACAACTTGGGTACAGAGAGTGTTGGATATAACCTGGGTACGGAAAGTGTTGGATATAACCCGGGTACAGAGAGTGTTGGATATAACCCAGGTATGGAGAGTGTTGGATATAACCCGGGTACGGAGAGTGTTGGATACAACCCGGGTACGGTGAGTGTTGGATATAACCCGGATACAGAGAGTGTTGGTTACAACCCGGGTACGGAGAGTGTTGGATATAACCCGGGTACAGAGAGTGTTGGTTACAACCCGGGTACGGAGAGTGTTGGATATAACCCAGGTACACAGAGTGTTGGATATAACCCGGGTACGGAGAGTGTTGGATACAATCCGGGTACAGAGAGTGTTGGATATAACCCGGGTACAGAGAGTGTTGGATATAACCCGGGTACGGAGAGTGTTGGATACAATCCGGGTACAGAGAGTGTTGGATATAACCCGGGTACAGAGAGTGTTGGATATAACCCGGATACAGGGAGTGTTGGATATAACCCGGATACAGGGAATTTTGGATATAACCCGGGTACAGAAAGTGTTGGATATAACCCGGGTACGGAGAGTGTTGGATACAACCCGGGTACAGAGAGTGTTGGATATAACCCGGGTACGGAGATTGTTGGATATAACCCGGGTACGGAGAGTGTTGGATACAACCCGGGTACGGTGAGTGTTGGATATAACCCGGATATAGAGAGTGTTGGATATAACCCAGGCACGGAGAGTGTTGGATATAACCCGGATACAGAGAGTGTTGGATATAACCCGGGTATGGAGAGTGTTGGATATAATCTGGATACAGGGAGTGTTGGACATAACCTGGGTACAGAGAGTTTTGGATATAACCCGGGTATGGAGAGTGTTGGATATAACCCGGATACAGGGAGTGTTGGATATAACCCAGGTATGGAGAAGTGTTGGATATAACCCGGATACAGGGAGTGTTGGATATAACCCGGGTCAGAGTGTTGAATACAACTTGGGTACAGAGAGTGTTGGATATAACCTGGGTACGGAGAGTGTTGGATATAACCCGGGTACAGAGAGTGTTGGTTACAACCCGGGTACGGAGAGTGTTGGATATAACCCGGGTACAGAGAGTGTTGGATATAACCCGGGTACGGAGAGCGTTGGATATAACCCGGGTACGGAGAGCGTTGGATATAACCCGGGTACACAGAGTGTTGGATATAACCCGGGTACACAGAGTGTTGGATATAACCCGGGTACGGAGAGTGTTGGATACAATCCGGGTACAGAGAGTGTTGGATATAACCCGGGTACAGAGAGTGTTGGATATAACCCGGGTACGGAGAGTGTTGGATACAATCCGGGTACAGAGAGTGTTGGATATAACCCGGGTACGGAGAGTGTTGGATACAATCCGGGTACAGAGAGTGTTGGATATAACCCGGGTACAGAGTGTTGAATACAACTCGGGTAAAGGGAGTTTTGGATATAACCCAGATACAGGGAGTGTTGGATATAACCCGGGTATGGAGAAGCGTTGGATATAACCCGGATACAGGGAGTGTTGGATATAACCCGGGTCAGAGTGTTGAATACAACTTGGGTACAGAGAGTGTTGGATATAACCCGGGTACGGAGAGTGTTGGATATAACCCAGGTACGGAGAGTGTTGGATACAACCCGGGTACGGAGAGTGTTGGATATAACCCGGGTACGGAGTGTTGGATATAACCCGGGTACGGAGAGTGTTGGATACAACCCAGGTACGGAGAATGTTGGATACAACCCGGGTACAGATAATGCCCGACCTGCAACAGCAATGTTGGAAATGAGGGATCCTGACTCACTCAGTCCCACCCGGTACCCTGTCCCAGCGCACTTACACTCCAGAGCGAATCGGAAGAGATCGGGCATCATGTTGACCTCTGTGACACCATCACCTGCCTCCAGACGTTGGTCAATAAAGCGTGTGAAGTCCAGCGTCACTGCCTCCAGGAGAGGGGCGAACTTACTGACAGCGATTGGACTGATTACCTCCTTATTCAGGACCAGTCGATCCCTTCTCCATTGCTCTCCATTCCTGCAAGGCAAACTCAGAGCATGGGTCACTCACAGGCCCCTGATCTCTGATCCCCACCCCAAGGCTGCACTGACCCGTTCGACTGTCTGGAGTTCAATCCCAGGTTCCTCTGGAGTACGGCTCTTCTCCCCCGCTCCAGCCCACACTTTATAACTCTCTCCCAGAGAGGGAGTGCCAAAGGGTTACTCCATCAGAGGGGTCTTGCTAATCCTGTCCTCACCACAACGTCCTGAAAGTAGGAGCTCACACTGTGGTGAGCAGTCCAGCCCGAATACAGCTCGAGCCAGGATCAGCAGCTTCAGCAGGTACAGGGGATTAACCCTGGAAACTCGCTGTGTGCCTTCCTCACACACTGACTCAACCCTCCAGCCTGCAGCTAGCCCTGCTGGGACCTGCCTGAACAGTCAGTGTGTGCAGACTCCAATTCCTATTCGGGCCCTTACTCAGCCTCAGCCTGTCCCAGAGCACTTGGCAGCGAATCAAAGACTATCCAGGACAAACACAGCAGATCCTCTCACCCTCATCCCATAACAGCTCCTCTCTTCTTGATCATTTTGAGGGAGGAATATTGCCGGGGACACTGGGAGTTCTCTGTTCATTGTCCAACAGTGCGGCACTCCCTCAGTGCTGACCCTCTGACAGTGCGGCGCTCCCTCAGTACTGACCCTCTGACAGTGCGGCGCTCCCTCAGTACTGACCCTCTGACAGTGCGGCACTCCCTCAGTACTGACCCTCTGACAGTGCGGCGCTCCCTCAGCACTGACCCTCTGACAGTGCGGCGCTCCCTCAGCACTGACCCTCTGACAGTGCGGCGCTCCCTCAGCACTGACCCTCTGACAGTGCGGCGCTCCCTCAGCACTGACCCTCTGACTGTGCGGCGCTCCCTCAGTACTGACCCTCCGACAGTGCGGCACTCCCTCAGTACTGACCCTCCGACAGCACGGCACTCCCTCAGTACTGACCCTCCGACAGTGTGGCACTCCCTCAGTACTGACCCTCCGACAGCGCGGCACTCCCTCAGTACTGACCCTCTGACAGTGCGGCACTCCCTCAGTACTGACCGTCTGATAGCGCGGCGCTCCCTCAGTACTGACCCTCCGACAGTGCGGCGCTCCCTCAGTACTGACCCTCCGACAGTGCGGCGCTCCCTCAGTACTGATCCTCCGACAGTGCGGTACTCCCTCAGTACTGACCCTCCGACAGTGCGGCACTCCCTCAGTACTGACCCTCCGACAGTGCGGCGCTCCCTCAGTACTGACTCTCCGACAGTGCGGCACTCCCTCAGTACTGCGCTGACAAGTCAGCCTGTTAGCTCAGCTTCTCAGGCTGCTGACGATGCTGCTGAGTCGGTTAGCTGGACTGCGGGTCTAACACTGAAGCTTGCCTTCTGATAGTGTGGCTGATCACACATGACAACACATATATGTGTGTTTGCCAGTGATAATGTGCAAAACTGATGCCCTCCTTTTGACAGATGAGACAGTTGAGCAGTAACTGAATGATACCAGGACAGGGCACATCCCATTAAAACTAAAGAGTTCTCCCATTGGGAGTCAACATGCGTAAGCATCAAAGAAAATACAACTTGCGAGTCTAGCTCGAGTTAAACTAACATCTTCGTTTTAGACACTGCTTTGGAAATCTTTCCTACAATTCAGACATCACACTGCAGATGTTTATGGAGAGAGAGGAAGGCTTTCATATCACTAACTGGGTCCTTGCTGCTTGGACAGGGTAATATGTACTGAATTTCTGGCTCCCAGTCGATTTACTTCACTTCTTGTGTCATTATACTCTGAGTAAGCGGAGATTCTTTATGGCACAGAGTTTCCCAGGGAGGCAGGCAGCCCAGTGCCACACTGCACATTCAGCGTTCTCAAGCAGCATCTGTCACCAGGTCCTCAAAACAGCCTCATGCTCACCCACTGCAGGGGCGATACTGCCCCCACCATCTCTACACTTACATCAGGAAGATCCCACGCTGCTGGTTCCGATATTCCCGGTGGGCCACCCAGGCATCCAGCATCATTCTCTTGGGTAAAGACCCCTCCGACTGAAAGAGCAGAGCAATGTCCTTGGGGAGGTAGATGTTGACACTCTCCATCCTTCCCAGCCGTTCCCTGATAGAGGAGCAGCTAACAGTTAGTGAAAGACAAGACCCATGTCGCAACGCCCCTCACAACCCCAATCAGCGCTTCCCCACACACACACACACACACACACACACACACACACGCCCCACTCTTCTCCTACAGAGACCTGTACAATGTTCAAAGGTGCAGGCAGTGTGGCTGAGCCTAGTTCAGCCCTCACCCCCACCGGCACATTCGAGCAGACACTGGATTGTGTTTCGGGGCTGAATTCCCCCCCTCCCACCCCCCGCCCCAGCCAATACCACCAGGGGGGAGAAACCCAACTCCCCAGCAAGCCCCAATGCCAGATAAGGTGACTCAGTGGCACATGGACATTCCAGTTACATCTCCACATAGATTTCCAAAAAGGAGTCCCTTCTCCTTTCAGCATCTTTCATGACCTGGAAACATCCCAAAGCATTTTATAAGCAATGAAGTACTTCTGAAGTTTAGTCACTGTTGTAGAAACAATACTGACCCTCCGACAGTGCGGCACTCCCTCAGTACTGACCTTCCGACAGTGTGGCACTCCCTCACTACTGACCCTCCGACAGTGCGGTGCTCCCTCAGTACTGACCCTCCGACAGTGCGGCGCTCCCTCAGTACTGACCTGCCAACAGCGCTGCGCTCCCTCAGCACTGACCCTCCGACAGTGCGGCGCTCCCTCAGTACTGACCCTCCGACAGTGCGGCGCTCCCTCAGTACTGACCCTCTGACAGTGCGGCATTCCCTCAGCACTGACCCTCCGACAGTGCGGCGCTCCCTCAGTACTGACCCTCCAACAGTGCCGCACTCCCTCAGTACTGACCCTCCGACAGAGGGAGTGCTGCACTCTTATGTCCTGGTTTTCAGATGGAACATCAAACCAGGGCCCCATCTGCCCCCCTTGTCCCCTGCATCAGTGCAGTTCTTCTCCTGACTGTAAAGCGCTGTGGGGTGTCCGGAAGTGGTGAACGGCACCATAAAAACGCCAGGTTTTTTTTTTTAACGCCCAGCCTCTCACCTGTAGATGGGTCCGAGGGTGTTGAAGTTGTGGGTCATGACCAGGTGCATGTTGCGGAGCCCGTCGCTCCTCCACAGGCGGTACAGGTTCAGCCAGCCACTGCTCGCAGTCGAGGGGATGTCCTCATACGGCCGGACTCCCTGCCCCTCACTGGGGGAGAAGGCGGCTGCCCAGGGGCTGGTGTGGATCCAGTGGGAGGAAGACTGGCCCTCTGCCCAGGGAACAGGAGCGCGAGAGCACCCCTGAGCTGGGAGCTCCCATACCTTCCTGCCAAACCGCTTCATTGGGTTGGGCTCTGCTTGGTACCTTGGCTGCGAGTGGCCCCGGGGAGGGAGGACTTTGTCTTATATAAAGCAGCAAGTGAGCCAGGCTGAAGGGAGAGAGGAGGCGGAACTCACAGACCCTTCAGATTTATAACTCCAAGTAACTGGTGGGAATGATAAACCGGATGGGACAAGGAGAACGGTGAGAGATCTCATTGTGTGGAGACAGATTGAAGACAGTGAGCAGCCTGAAGTCAAGGACATGAAGAGAGACATGATGCAGACTGGGGCTCTCTCAATGTTCAGGACAAACCCAGGTCATCAATCAGCTCGAAGGCCAATGTCCCTGCGCTGTGCAGCACCATCAGTAAATGCAGTGCAGTTTACCAGCGTTCAGGCATCTGCCTGGGTCACACACCGAGTGTGAGGGAGGCACATCACAAGGCAGCTGTGCAAGATCCCAATCCAAAACCCATTCTTTCATAGGTGGATCCAAAACTGTTCCTCCTCATCCGCATCCAATTCCTCCCACTGTAAATACACTCATTCAGCTGTGTATCCGTATAAAGGAATACAATCATTCAGCTGTGTGCCCGTGTAAAGGAATACAATCATTCAGTTGTGTATCCGTGAAATGGAATACATTCATTCAGCTGTGCACCTGTGTAAAGGAATACATTCATTCAGCTGTGTATCCGTGAAATGGAATACATTCATTCAGCTGTGTACCTGTGTAGAGGAATATATTCATTCAGCTGTGTACCCGTATAAAGGAATACATTCATTCAGCTGTGTACCTGTGTAAAGGAATACATTCATTCAGCTGTGTACCTGTGTAAAGGAATACATTCATTCAGTTGTGTACCCGTGTAAAGGAATACATTCATTCAGCTGTGTACCCGTGTAAAGGAATACATTCATTCAGCTGTGTACCCGTGTAAAGGAATACATTCATTCAGCTGTGTACCCATGTAAAGGAATATATTCATTCTGTTGTGCATCTGTGTAAAGGAATACAATCATTCAGCTGTGTACCTGTGTAAAGGAATATATTCATTCAGCTGTGTACCTGTGTAAAGGAATATATTCAATCAGCTGTGTACCTGTGTAAAGGAATACATTCATTCAGCTGTGTACCTGTATAAAGGAATACATTCATTCAGCTGTGTACCTGTGTAAAGGAATATATTCATTCAGCTGTGTACCTGTGTAAAGGAATATATTCAATCAGCTGTGTACCTGTGTAAAGGAATACATTCATTCAGCTGTGTACCTGTATAAAGGAATACATTCATTCAGCTGTGTACCTGTGTAAAGGAATATATTCAATCAGCTGTGTACCTGTGTAAAGGAATACATTCATTCAGCTGTGTACCTGTGTAAAGGAATATATTCAATCAGCTGTGTACCTGTGTAAAGGAATATATTCAATCAGCTGTGTACCTGTGTAAAGGAATACATTCATTCAGCTGTGTACCCGTGTAAAGGAATACATTCATTCAGCTGTGTACCCGTGTAAAGGAATACATTCATTCAGCTGTGTACCCGTGTAAAGGAACACATTCATTCAGTTGTGTACCCGTGTAAAGGAATATTCATTCAGCTGTGTACCTGTGTAAAGGAATATATTCATTCAGCTGTGTGCCCGTGTAAAGGAATATATTCATTCAGTTGTGTAGCTGTGTAAAGGACTACAATCATTCAGCTGTGTACCTGTGTAAAGGAATACATTCATTCAGTTATGTATCTGTGTAAAGGAATACATTCATTCAGTTGTGTACCTGTGTAAAGGAATCCATTCATTCAGTTGTGTACCTGTGTAAAGGAATCCATTCATTCAGCTGTGTACCTGTGTAAAGGAATATATTCATTCAGCTGTGTACCTGTGTAAAGTAATACATTCATTCAGTTGTGTATCTGTGTAAAGGAATACAATCATTCAGCTGTGTACCCGTGTAAAGGAATACATTCATTCAGCTGTGTACCTGTGTAAAGTAATACATTCATTCAGTTGTGTATCTGTGTAAAGGAATACAATCATTCAGCTGTGTACCCGTGTAAAGGAATACATTCATTCAGCTGTGTACCTGTGTAAAGGAATACATTCATTCAGCTGTGTACCCGTGTAAAGGAATATATTCAGTCAGCTGTGTACCCATGTAAAGGAATACATTCATTCAGCTGTGTGTCCGTGTAAAGGAATACACTCATTCAGCTGTGTGCCCGTGTAAAGGAATACATTCATTCAGCTGTGTACCTGTGTAAAGGAATACATTCATTCAGCTGTGTACCCGTGTAAAGGAATATATTCATTCAGCTGTGTACCCATGTAAAGGAATACATTCATTCAGCTGTGTACCCGTGTAAAGGAATACATTCATTCAGCTGTGTACCTGTGTAAAGGAATACATTCATTCAGCTGTGTACCCGTGTAAAGGAATATATTCAGTCAGCTGTGTACCCATGTAAAGGAATACATTCATTCAGCTGTGTACCTGTGTAAAGGAATACATTCATTCAGCTGTGTGTCCGTGTAAAGGAATACATTCATTCAGCTGTGTACCCATGTAAAGGAATACATTCATTCAGCTGTGTACCTGTGTAAAGGAATACATTCATTCAGCTGTGTGCCCGTGTAAAGGAATACATTCATTCAGCTGTGTCTCCGTGTAAAGGAATACATTCATTCAGCTGTGTACCTGTGTAAAGGAATACATTCATTCAGCTGTGTACCTGTGTAAAGGAATATATTCATTCAGCTGTGTACCTGTATAAAGGAATACATTCATTCAGCTGTGTACCCGTGTAAAGGAATACATTCATTCAGCTGTGTATCCGTGTAAAGGAATATATTCATTCAGCTGTGTATCCGTATAAAGGAATACATTCATTCAGCTGTGTACCCGTGTAAAGGAATACATTCATTCAGCTGTGTGCCCGTGTAAAGGAATACATTCATTCAGCTGTGTGCCCGTGTAAAGGAATACATTCATTCAGCTGTGTACCTGTGTAAAGGAATACATTCATTCAGCTGTGTACCTGTGTAAAGGAATATATTCATTCAGCTGTGTACCCGTGTAAAGGAATACATTCATTCAGCTGTGTACCTGTGTAAAGGAATATATTCATTCAGCTGTGTACCTGTATAAAGGAATACATTCATTCAGCTGTGTATCCGTGTGAAGGAATATATTCATTCAGCTGTGTACCCGTGTAAAGGAATACATTCATTCAGCTGTGTACCCGTGTAAAGGAATACATTCATTCAGCTGTGTACCCGTGTAAAGGAATACATTCATTCAGCTGTGTACCCGTGTAAAGGAATACATTCATTCAGCTGTGTATCCGTGTAAAGGAATATATTCATTCAGCTGTGTATCCGTATAAAGGAATACATTCATTCAGCTGTGTACCCGTGTAAAGGAATACATTCCGATGCCTGCCCAACATTTGCATGTCGCATCTCTCTCCTCACACGACCTGCTGCGTATGGTTTCATCTTCTCTCTCTAATCTCAATACCTTTGCAAGATCCCTGTGGAGTTGTCCCTCTTTGAGGCAGAGATCAGTTCGATTAGATTATTCCTGAATGGCCGTCCCTCTTTTTATATCCGTTCATGGGATGTGGGCTTCGCTGGCTGGGCCCAGCATTTATTGCCCATCCCTAATTGCCCCTTGAGAAGGGGGTGGGTGAGCTGCTGCCTTCTTGAACCGCTGCAGTCCCTGTGGTGTGGGTACACCCACCGTGCTGTTAGGGAGGGAGTTCCAGGATTTTGACCCAGCGACAGTGAAGGAATGGCCAATTTTTTTCCAAGTCAGGGTGGTGAGTGAGTTGGAGGGGAACTTCCAGGTGGTGGTGTTCCTTGCTGAGTTCCTGCGGTGCATCTTTTAGATGGTACACACAGCTGCCACTGTGCGTGCGTTAGTTAGTATGTGCAAGAGTGTTTGTGTGCATGTGTGTGTGTGTGAGTGTGTATGTTAGTGTGTGTGTGTTTGTGAGTTCGTAGTGTGCACGTGTGCGTGAGTGTGCCTGTGTTAGTGTGTATCTGTTAGTGTGAATGTGTGTTTATGTGTTATTGTGTATGTGTGTGCTTGTGTGTTATTGTATGTGTTAGAGTGTATTTGTTTTTGTGTGTATGTTAGTGTGTTTGTTTTGGTGTGTTAGTGTTTGTGTGTATGTGTTTTAGTGTTAGTGTGTGTTTGTGTGTGTGTGTGTTTGTTAGTGTGTATGTGTTTTAGTGTGTGTGTGTGTGTAGCAGGTACTGTTTCTGACTATCTGACTACACTGAGCTGATCTGCTGATCCTCCCATTCATGGGCAGACAGCAGTCACAATCAGTGTAAACTCTCCCAGAGAATCCTTTGATGGATGGGGAGGGAGGGTAGAGGGAGGGTTGGGATCTGACGAGGTTCATCTTAAATCAGTCGGGGGCCGAGACAAGCTCGTGTCCTTCAGTAAAGTGGCCCTGAACAAACTGTACTGTCACTGATGACTGGGTCAGGGGACAGCAGCAGGCAGATGAAATCCCTGTACTGTCATCTGGCTCTGCAGATTGGGGTCCCATTATCACACTGGACCAGCTTCTCCCTCACAACATATTCCCCATTCAACTTCGGTCCTTCCCCTTTTCTCACAAGGATGTGGCTGAGCTGGGGAGATGGTCACGACCCCCCACTGCCTCCCCCTCAAGTCTGTCTGTACCCTCCACCGCCTCCCCCTCACGTCCATCTGTACCCTCCACCTCCTCCCCATCACATCCGTCTGTATCCTCCAGCGCCTCCCCCTCATATCCGTCTGTACCCCCCCTCCACCTCCCCCTCTCATCTGTCTGTACCCCCCTCCACCTCCCCCTCACGACCATCTGTACCCTCCATCGCCTCCCCCTCACGACCATCTGTACCCCCCTCCGCCTCCCCCTCACGTCCGTCTGTACACCCCCTCCCCCTCCCCCTCATGTCCGTCTGTACCCCCCTCCGCCTCCCCCTCATGTCTGTCTGTAAACCCCCCTCACGTACGTCTGTAACCCCCCACCGCCTCCCCCTCGCATCCGTCTGTATCCCCCCCTCACGTCCGTCTGTACCCTCCATCGCCTCCCCCTCACGTTCATCTGTAACCCCCCCCCCACCGCCTCCCCCTCGCGTCCGTCTGTACCTCCCCCCCCTCACGTCCATCTGTACCCCCCACCGCCTCCCCCCTCAAGTCTGTTTGAACTCCCGTTTGGAACTGCACAAAACAACGAGCCCCCCACCCACCCCCCTCCTCCACAAACCCCACCTCTTGTCCCCTTCTCCCCCAACACAAGTTAGGGTTATAACACACTCCTGCCACCCGCCCGCCCTGGTGCCCACTCTGGACACCCCCTCCCCCTCTCTGGGCCGGGAACGCTCCTCGACCCTGACCTTCTGGAAAATCCAAACAGAGGCAGCATCTGAGATCCTGCTGATGTTTTATTAGCCGTTGTTTATACAGCAGCCGTGTCACAGCCTCAGGCCCACCCGTAAAACGTGTAAAAATACACCCTGCAGGTTAAAAATCGAAATAACACAGAATGTAAAGACAAGGGAACAGCGGACAGAGAGATTTCACACCGGAAACCACGACAGCCCATTGCCAGGGTAACCGCGGGTTAGGATGCAGGAACTCCTCCCCTGTCCAGGCCACCTGCCCCCGGAGGAGGGCACTTGATCATGCCCCTGTGAGGTCTCACGTTGCCGACTGGCTGTCACAAGACAGGAGGGGTGAGATGTAGACAGCAACCTATCTCACAATGCACTCAGCAAGAGTGCACACATCAGTGGAGGGAATACAGACAAGGACAGGTACAGCACGGGGTTAGATACAGAGTAAAGCTCCCTCTACACTGTCCCCATCAAACACTCCCAGGACAGGGACAGCACGGGGTTAGATACAGAGTAAAGCTCCCTCTACACTGTCTTCATCAAACACTCCCAGAACAGGTACAGCACGGGGTTAGATACAGAGTAAAGCTCCCTCTACACTGTCCCCATCAAACACTCCCAGAACAGGTACAGCACGGGGTTAGATACAGAGTAAAGCTCCCTCTACACTGTCCCCATCAAACACTCCCAGGACAGGTACAGCACGGGGTTAGATACAGAGTAAAGCTCCCTCTACACTGTCCCCATCAAACACTCCCAGGACAGGTACAGCACGGGGTTAGATACAGGGTAAAGCTCCCTCTACACTGTCCCCATCAAACACTCCCAGGACAGGTACAGCACGGGGTTAGGTACAGAGTAAAGCTCCCTCTACACCGTCCCCATCAAACACTCCCAGGACAGGTACAGCATGGGGTTAGATACAGAGTAAATCTCCCTCTACACTGTCCCCATCAAACACTCCCAGGACAGGTACAGCACAGGGTTAGATACAGAGTAAATCTCCCTCTACACTGTCCCCATCAAACACTCCCAGGACAGGGACAGCACGGGGTTAGATACAGAGTAAAGCTCCCTCTACACTGTCCCTATCTAACACTCCCAGGACAGGTACAGCACGGGGTTAGATACAGAGTAAATCTCCCTCTACACTGTCCCCATCAAACACTCCCAGGACAGGTACAGCACGGGGTTAGATACAGAGTAAAGCTCCCTCTACACTGTCCCCATCAAACACTCCCAGGACAGGTACAGCACGGGGTTAGATACAGAGTAAAGCTCCCTCTACACCGTCCCCATCAAACACTCCCAGGACAGGTACAGCACGGGGTTCGATACAGGAGCTAAAATATAAAATAAATTTAAGAGGTGACTGCTCAGGTCTGTGATGGGCCTCACTTCCCCCTGGGGGTGTGTTGAAGGGGGAGGGGACGTGCGACCAGTGGTGGGATCTTGAGGATTGGGAGAGGTGAGCAAAGTGAGCTGGAGCGTTTCCATCATTACCCCGCCGGGCGGAGGAGTTGGGCCGGGGTATTTGAACCCTGGGCACCGTTCCCCATTTGGGCAGGACATGGACCGTGACCACTGGAGAGACCCAAACTACTGATCGTACCCCTCCCAACCACCCCTCGCACATCTCCCACCAGAGACAGGTGGTGGGCTGAATGGAGGATGGAGAAACTGCTGGGCCTGGGCCCTGACCCGGTCACATCAGCGCACACTGTCTCTCCGTTGTCTGGCGCAGCTGGTTGATGGCGGCCTGGGCTGTGTTGGTTAGCTCAGTCAGGTTAGTCTCCGGGAGCCCGGGGAGCGCTCCGAGCAGCCGGGGAGCAGTCCCTGGCGTCCTCCCCACATTGACGATAGCGGCCAGGTCCTCAGCCAGGTGCACCCTCCCCTTCACTGCTTTCAGCTGCTGGGCGTCCTTCTCGTTCTGGAGAGAGAAAGAGAAGAGAAAGGGGGAGACAAAGAGAGAGAGGAAGATAAACAGGAAGAAAAAGAGAGAGAGAGAAAGAAAGGGAGAGAGAAAGATAAAGAGAGAGTGAATGAGAAAGAGCGAGAAAGAGTGAGAGAAAGAGAGAGAAAAGAGTGAGAAAGAAAGAGCGAGACAAAGAGAGCAAGAGAAAAGAGGAAGGTATAAAGGAAGAAAAAGAGAGAGAAAGAAAGAGAGAAAGAGGGAGAGCGAGAGGAAGAAAGAAAGAGCAAGAGAGAGTGGAAGAGAGATAGAGAGAGAGAGGGAGAGAGAGAGGGAGAGAGAGAGGGAGAGAGAGGGAGAGAGAGAGGGAGAGAGGGAGAGGGAGAGGGAGAGAGAGAGAGGGAGAGAGAGAGGGAGAGAGGGAGAGGGAGAGAGAGAGAGGGAGAGAGAGAGGGAGAGAGAGAGGGAGAGAGGGAGAGGGAGAGAGGGAGAGAGAGAGGGGAGAGGGAGAGAGAGAGGGAGAGGGAGAGAGAGAGATAGAGAGGGAGAGGGAGAGAGGGAGAGAAAGAGAAAGAGAGAGAAAGGGAGAGAGAGAAGAAAAGAGAAAGAGTAAAAAAGAGGTAGAGAGAAAGAGACATTTCAAGCTGATGATTCATCTCTGGCCGACGAGGTTACAGTGACAAAGAACAGTGTCTATTCTCCTTCCTCACTGAACATCCACTCCAGAAACCTGAGCCGAGAATCCAGGTTGATAAGCTGATCACAGCACTGTGGGAGCACGGCCCTGTAGGAGGGTCAGTATTGAGGGAGCACTGCCCTGTAGGAGGGTCAGTATTGAGGGAGCACTGCCCTGTAGGAGGGTCAGTATTGAGGGAGCACTGCCCTGTAGGAGGGTCAGTATTGAGGGAGCACTGCGCTGTAGGAGGGTCAGTATTGAGGGAGCACTGCGCTATAGAAGGGTCAGTATTGAGGGAGCACTGCGCTATAGAAGGGTCAGTATTGAGGGAGCACTGCGCTGTAGGAGGGTCAGTATTGAGGGAGCCACTGCGCTGTAGGAGGGTCAGTATTGAGGGAGCACTGCCCAGTAGGAGGGTCAGTATTGAGGGAGCACTGCGCTGTAGGAGGGTCAGTATTGAGGGAGCACTGCCCTGTAGGAGGGTCAGTATTGAGGGAGCACTGCGCTGTAGGAGGGTCAGTATTGAGGAGCACTGCCCTGTAGGAGGGTCAGTATTGAGGGAGCACTGCCCTGTAGGAGGGTCAGTATTGAGGGAGCACTGTGCTGTAGGAGGGTCAGTATTGAGGGGAGCACTGCGCTGTAGGAGGGTCAGTATTGAGGGAGCACTGTGCTGTAGAAGGGTCAGTATTGAGGGAGCACTGCCCTGTAGGAGGGTCAGTATTGAGGGAGCACTGCGCTGTAGGAGGGTCAGTATTGTGGGAGCACTGCCCTGTAGAAGGGTCAGTATTGAGGGAGCACTGCCCTGTAGGAGGGTCCAGTATTGAGGGAGCACTGCCCAGTAGGAGGGTCAGTATTGAGGGAGCACTGCGCTGTAGGAGGGTCAGTATTGAGGGAGCACTGCCCTGTAGGAGGGTCAGTATTGAGGGAGCACTGCCCTGTAGGAGGGTCAGTATTGAGGGAGCACTGCCCTGTAGGAGGGTCAGTATAAGGGAGCACTGTGCTGTAGAAAGGTCAGTATTGAGGGAGCACTGCCCTGTAGGAGGGTCAGTATTGAGGGAGCACTGCGCTGTAGGAGGGTCAGTATTGAGGGAGCACTGCGCTGTAGGAGGGTCAGTATTGAGGGAGCATTGCGCTGTAGAAGGGTCAGTATTGAGGGAGCACTGCCCTGTAGGAGGGTCAGTATTGAGGAGCACTGCGCTGTAGGAGGGTCAGTATAAGGGAGCACTGCCCTGTAGGAGGGTCAGTATTGAGGGAGCACTGCCCTGTAGGAGGGTCAGTATTGAGGGAGCACTGCCTTGTAGAAGGGTCAGTATTGAGGGAGCACTGCGCTGTAGGAGGGTCAGTATTGAGGGAGCACTGCCCTGTAGGAGGGTCAGTATTGAGGGAGCACTGCGCTGTAGGAGGGTCAGTATAAGGGAGCACTTGCCCTGTAGGAGGGTCAGTATTGAGGGAGCACTGCCCTGTAGGAGGGTCAGTATTGAGGGAGCACTGCCTTGTAGGAGGGTCAGTATTGAGGGAGCACTGCGCTGTAGGAGGGTCAGTATTGAGGGAGCACTGCCCTGTAGGAGGGTCAGTATTGAGGGAGCACTGCCCTGTAGGAGGGTCAGTATTGAGGGAGCACTGCGCTGTAGGAGGGTCAGTATTGAGGGAGCACTGCCTTGTAGGAGGGTCAGTATTGAGGGAGCACTGCGCTGTAGGAGGGTCCAGTATTGAGGGAGCACTGCCCTGTAGGAGGGTCAGTATTGAGGGAGCACTGCCTTGTAGGAGGGTCAGTATTGAGGGAGCAGTGCCCTGTAGGAGGGTCAGTATAAGGGAGCACTGTGCTGTAGAAGGGTCAGTATTGAGGGAGCACTGCCCTGTAGGAGGGTCAGTATTGAGGGAGCACTGCCCTGTAGGAGGGTCAGTTTTGAGGGAGCACTGCCCTATAGGAGGGTCAGTATTGAGGGAGCACTGCCCTGTAGGAGGGTCAGTATTGAGGGAGCACTGCCCTGTCAGGAGGGTCAGTATTGAAGGAGCACTGCATTGTAGGAGGGTCAGTATTGAGGGTGCACTGCCCCGTAGGGGGTGTCAGTATTGAGGGAGCACAGTACAGTCAGTGGGACAACACTGAGAGAGCACTGCCCCGTAGGAGGGTCAGTATTGAGGGAGCACAGTAGTCAGTGGGACAACACTGAGAGAGCACTGCCCTGTAGGAGGGTCAGTATTGAGGGTGCACTGCGCTGCAGGAGGGTCAGTATTGAGGGAGCACAGTACAGTCAGTGGGACAACACTGAGGGAGCACTGCCCTGTAGGAGGGTCAGTATTGAGGGAGCACAGTACAGTCAGTGAGACAACACTGAGGGAGCACTGCCCTGTAGGAGGGTCAGTATTGAGGGAGCACTGTACAGTCAGTGGGACAACACTGAGGGAGCATTGCCCTGTAGGAGGGTCAGTATTGAGGGAGCACAGTACAGTCAGTGGGACAACACTGAGAGAGCACTGCCCTGTAGGAGGGTCAGTATTGAGGGAGCACAGTACAGTCAGTGGGACAACACTGAGAGAGCACTGCCCTGTAGGAGGGTCAGTATTGAGAGAGCACAGTACAGTCAGTGGGACAACACTGAGGGAGCACTGAGCTGTAGGGGGTCAATATTGAGAGAGCACAGTACAGCCAGTGGGACAACACTGAGAGAGCACTGCCCTGTAGGAGGGTCAGTATTGAGAGAGCACAGTACAGTCAGTGGGACAACACTGAGGGAGCACTGCGCTGTAGGAGGGTCAGTATTGAGGGAGCACAGTACAGTCAGTGGGACAACACTGAGGGAGCACTGCCCTGTAGGAGGGTCAGTATTGAGAGAGCACAGTACAGTCAGTGGGACAACACTGAGGGAGCACTGCGCTGTAGGAGGGTCAGTATTGAGGGAACGCAGTACAGTCAGTGGGACAACACTGAGGGAGCACTGCCCTGTAGGTGGGTCAGTATTGAGGGAGCACAGTACAGTCAGTGGGACAACACTGAGCAAGCACTGCCCTGTAGTGGGGTCAGTATTGAGGGAGCACAGTACAATTAGTGGGACAACACTGAGAGAGCACTGCGCTGTAGGAGGGTCAGTATTGAGGGAGCACAGTACAGTCAGTGGGACAACACTGAGCATGCACTGCCCTGTAGGGGGGTCAGTATGAGGGAGCACAGTACAGTCAGTGGGACAACACTGAGAGAGCACTGCCCTGCAGGAGGGTCAGTATTGAGGGAGCACAGTACAGTCAGTGGGACAACACTGAGAGAGCACTGCCCTGTAGGAGGGTCAGTATTGAGGGAGCACAGTAGAGTCAGTGGGACAACACTGAGGGAGCACTGCCCTGTAGGAGGGTCAGTATTGAGGGTGCACTGCGCTGTAGGGGGGTCAGTATTGAGGGAGCACAGTACAGTCAGTGGGACAACACTGAGGGAGCACTGCCCTGTAGGAGGGTCAGTATTGAGGGAGCACAGTACAGTCAGTGGGACAACACTGAGGGAGCACTGCCCTGTAGGTGGGTCAGTATTGAGGGAGCACAGTACAGTCAGTGGGACAACACTGAGGGAGCACTGCCCTGTAGGAGGGTCAGTATTGAGGGTGTATGGTACAGTGGGTGCAGTACTGCCCTATGGTGGGTCAGTATTGAGGGAGTACAGTGCTGTAGGAGGGTCAGTATTGAGGGAGCACTGTACAGTTAGTGGGGCAGCACTGTGGGAGTGCAGCACTGTTGGATGAGAGCTTAAGTCCAGACTCTCTCTAAGGCGGGGAGGGTGACAGGTTCCACAGTCAGTTAATCTGGATGAGTGTGAGGTGATGCACTGGGGCAGGACAAACAAGGCACGGGAATACACGATGAATGGTAGGACCCTGGGAAGTACTGAGGATCAGAGGGACCTTGGTGTGCATGTCCACCGGTCCCTTAAGGTAGTGGGACAGGTAGATAAGGTGGCTAAGAAGGCATATGGGATACTTGCCTTTATTAGCCGAGGCATAGAATATAAGAGAATGAGGTTATTTTCCTGTATCCTGGGGCAAGTATTTTTCCCTTGACCAATATCACTGAAAGATAGAGTCCTTTTCTATCTTACAAAGTGACGACACTTCAAAATGTTCTTGACTAAAGCAGTTTGGGACATCCTGTGGTGGGAAAGGGCATTGTCGAGGTGCACAGCTTATTTTGACAGATCTATTGAGTCATGGAGTCATAGAGGTCTACAGCACAGAAAAAGGCCCTTCGGCCCATTGAGTCTGTGCCTGTCAAACAAGTACCTAACTATTCTAATCCCATTTTCCAGCACTAGGCCCATAGCCTTGTATGCCGTGGCATCGTAAGTGCACATCCAAATATTTCTTAAATGTTATGAGGGTTTCTGCCTCTACCACCCTTTCAGGCAGTGAGTTCCAGATTCCCACCACCCTCTGGGTGAAAAAATTCTTCCTCACATCCCCTCTGAACCTCCTGCCCCTTACCTTAAATCTATGGCCCCCTGGTTATTGATCCCTCCACCAAGGGGAAAAGTTCCTTCCTGTCTACCCAATCTATGCCCCTCAATTTTATACACCTCAATCTCCTCTGCTCCAGGGAAAATAACCCCAGTCCGTCCAATCTCTCCTCATAACTAAAACTCTCCAGCCCAGGCAACATCCTGGTAAATCTCCTCTGCTCTCTCTCTAGTGCAATCACATCCTTCCTATAATGTGAATTCCAGAACTGCACGCAGTACTCTAGCTGTGGCCTAACCAGCATTCTATACAGTTCCAGCATAACCTCCCTGCTCTTATATTCTATGCCTCGGCTAATAAAGGCAAGTATCCCATATGCCTTCTTAACCACCTTATCTACCTGTCCCGCTACCTTAAGGGACCGGTGGACATGCACACCAAGGTCCCTCTGATCCTTGGTACTTCCCAGGGTCCTACCATTCATCATGTATTCCCGTGCCTTGTTTGTCCTGCCCCAGTGCATCACCTCACACTTATCCGGATTAAATTCCATTTGCCACAAATCAGCCCATCTGACCAGCCCGTCTATAACCTCCGGTAATCTAAGGCTATCCTCCTCACTATTTACCACCCCACCAATTTTTGTGTCATCCTCAAACTTACTGACTAACCCTCCTACATTCAAGTCTAAATCGTTTATATATACCACAAACAGCAAGGGACCCAACACCGATCCCTGTGGAACCCCACTGGACACAGGCATCCAATCACAAAAAACAGCCCTCGACCATCACCCTCTGCTTCCTGCCACTCAGCCAATTCTGGATCCTGTTTGCCAAATTGCCTTGGATCCCATGAGCTCTTACCTTCGTTATCAGTCTCCCATGTGGGACCTTATCAAAAGCCTTGCTGAAGTCCAAGTAGACTACATCAAATGCATTGGCCTCATCTACACACCTGGTCACCTCTTCGAAAAATTCAAATTGGTCAGAGATGACCTCCCCTTAACAAAACCATGCTGACTGTCCTTGATTAATCCCTGCCTCTCCAAGTGTAGATTAATTCTGTCCCTCAGAATTGCTTCCAATAGTTTCCCCACCATTGAGGTTAGACTGACTGGCCTGTAATTCGCTGGTTTATCCCTTCCTCCCTTGATGAATAACGGTGTGTGTGTGTCTGTGTGCGCATCTGTGTGTGTGTGCGTCTGTCTGTATGTGTGTGTCTGTGTGTGTGCATGCGTGTCTGTGGGTGTGTCTGTGTGCACATGTGTGTGTGTGTGTGCGTGTGTGTGTGTGTGTGTGTGCGTGTGTGTGTGTGTCTATGTGTGTGCGTGTCTCTGTGTATGTGTGTGTGCGTGTCTCTGTGTGTGTGTGTCTGTGTGTGTGCGTGTCTCTGTGTATGTGTGTGTGTGTGTGTGCGTGTCTCTGTGTGTGTGTGTCTGTCTGTGCGTGTCTGCGTGTGTGTGTGTTACAGATTGAAGGGGCTCAGTGACTGTCCAGCTCACTGAGTTCACACAGTGATTAAGTGCTTCCAATAGTTTCCCCACCATTGAGGTTACACTGACTGGCCTGTAGTTCCCTGGTTTATCCCTTCCTCCCTTGCTGAATAACGGTGTGTGCATGTGTGTGTGTGTGTGTGTGTGTATATCTGTGTGTGTCTGTGTGCGTGTGTCTGTCTGTGTGTGTGTCTGTGTGTGCATGCGTATCTGTGTGTGTGTGTGTGTCTGTGTGCGTGTATGTATGCATGCCTGTCTGTGTATGTGTATGTGTGTGTGTGTGCGTGCATGTCTGTGTGTGTGTGTGTGTGTGTGTGTGTGTGCTTCTGTGTGTGTGTGTGTGTGTGTGCGTGCGTTGTCTCTGTGTGCTCGTGTGTGTGTGTGTGTTACAGATTGAAGGGGCTCAGTGACTGGCCAGCTCACTGAGTGCACACAGTGATTAAGCTGCAGTGTGCAGAGACTCCCAGGCCCCTCTTGCTGCTGTGTCGAACTGGTGCATCTCATGTTAAATCAAGGCCCTGTGGTAGGAAGGCGGAGGTGAGCAGGGGCCCTCCTGTAACAGGCCAACATCTTACTATCCAGGCCAGTGCCTGTGCAGCCTGTGCCCTGGGGTAGGGCTGGGTTCAGCAGGGGGTATAGTGAAGACAGGAGCATCGAGCACAGGCGAGAGCAGCATCGCAAGACGCACAATACCTGGCCAAGCTGGTACTTCTGCCTCATGTGGCTTCTCATGGCCGCTCTCTCCACTTTCCTCTGAGCAAAGTCCTCATCCCGCTTCTTCCTGTGGGACACAAACAAATTTGAATCCACACCCAGATTCACAGACTCGAGCTAACGGGGCGGGGGGGGGGTCCTGCCTTGTGTCGTTGGGGTGGGCCCGAGACAGTCAAGTCTCTCGGGATTTGAAAGGGAGGAAGAGTTTTATCTGACAGTGAAGAGGGGGAGAGGGTGGAGCGGGAGTCCCTGTGAATCATCCCCCCATACCGGGGGTAGGTGGAGGTGCGGATGTGGGAGAGAGAGTGAAGATGAGGAGATAACAAGGGTGAGAATCTGCCTCCCTGCAGGGAGGAAAATGGAGGTTAACAGGGCAGCGCCGGGAGTTAAAGGTAGATTTAAGGTTTTGGGCAGGAGGTGCTGGGGGGGGGGGGGGGGGGGGGGGGGGGGGGGGTTGTGTGTGCGCGTGAGGAAGAACATTTTTTTTTTTGAAGACAGTGCGTGGTAATAAACCGGAATGTGTTGCAGATGAAGGTGGTGGAAGTGGAGACGAGGAATGATTTCATGAGGAAACTGGGGTGGGCACCGTGAGGAAATAAACTTGCAGGGTTACAGGGGCAGAGCGGGTGGGGTGGGGGGGGGTGATGGGTCTGCTCCCGGGGTGGGAGGGGGAGGGGGGCTGCTGCCATGGGATCAATAGGCTGAAAAGCCCCCACCCTCTGCAGCGGGAATGACCGACTTTTCCAGAGCGCTGCAGTGTGGGAGCCGTGAAGGGCTCGATCCAGGACGGAGCTGAAGGTTGCTCGGTTGGCCTGGGCATTGGAAGCAGAAGAGAGGGAAATCCTCTCGGATTCCTGGTCACCGGGAACAAGGGTCGCGGGCAAAGGGTCACAATCGTGTTTCTCAAAAAACACTGGTCGAAATATAAAGCCCTGGACTCCCGCACAATAAAACGTGGGATTTATTCCAGTCAGTAGCGGTGACTGTGTGAACGCCGAGTTGTTACAGCACAGGAGGAGGCCACTCAGCCCATCGTGTCAGCGCCGGGCTCTCTGGGTGAGCTATTCACCTGGTGCTATTTTCCTGCCTTCTCCCCGTAACCCTGTACATTACTCGTTATCAGATAACTAATTCCCTTTTGAATACTTCGATTGAACCTGCCTCCTTGGGCAGCGCATTGTGGACCCTGGCTGCTGGCAGGTTGCGATGCCCCTTCTAGTCAAATAGCCTGCCAAGTCCCATGAAAAATCTGCCTTTGATACATACTTTTCTTCCTCCAGTGCCTGCAGATGCCTCCGATAGTCCTCTCGGCTCAGTTTTCCAAGTTTGCTGGCGCCCGTGGTTTTGCCATCTGATGGTGGTGACATGCAACACATCAACTGCCCCACTGAGTCACCGAATGCCAGCTTCACCAGAGAGCTCATCTTGCACCCGGGGTGCCAGCTCTAGGCCCACAGGCTCCCAAGAGATGGGCCAGCAGGACCCTGGTCTTGTTGAAGGGAAGATGTACTGGAACGAACATGCACGAGACCTAAGACCCAAAAGGAAATCCATCGTCAGCGATCGGTGGGGGGGGGGACAGATCTGAAGAACAGTACCTGCGTCAGGAGGAGGCCTAGAGCAAGTGGCTCCGCACTCCGAGGATTCAGGAGCTGCGATTTCACTATCGGGGAGTGGGTTGGGGTGAAGCATTGGCCCCTTGCTGCTCAGGCAGGAGCTCGAAACCACTTCAACCTCAAAACAACGTCCAGTTCATTCAGGTCTGAATCAGGGGAAAGTTGGAACCAAAAAAAATCCTAAATGCTCGTTAACTTTAGGAGAAAATAGGAAATCATAGGATAGAGTAAAGGGAGCTTTACTCTGTATCTAACCCCGTACTGTACCTGTCCTGGGAGTGTTTGATGGTGACAGTGTAGAGGGAGCTTTACTCTGTATCTAACCCCGTGCTGTACCTGTCCTGGGAGTGTTTGATGGGGACGGTGTAGAGGGAGCTTTACTCTGTATCTAACCCCGTGCTGTACCTGTCCTGGGAGTGTTTGATGGGGACAGTGTAGAGGGAGCTTTACTCTGTATCTAACCCCGTGTTGTACCTGTCCTGGGAGTGTTTGATGGGGACAGTGTAGAGGGAACTTTACTCTGTATCTAACCCCGTGTTGTACCTGTCCTGGGAGTGTTTGATGGGGACAGTGTAGAGGGAGATTTACTCTGTATCTAACCCCGTGCTTTACCTGTCCTGGGAGTGTTTGATGGGGACAGTGTAGAGGGAGCTTTACTCTGTATCTAACCCCGTGCTGTACCTGTCCAGGGAGTGTTTGATGGGGACAGTGTAGAGGGAGTTTTACTCTGTATCTAACCCCGTGCTGTACCTGTCCTGGGAGTGTTTGATGGGGACAGTGTAGAGGGAGTTTTACTCTGTATCTAACCCCGTGCTGTACCTGTCCTGGGAGTGTTTGATGGGGACAGTGTAGAGGGAGCTTTACTCTGTATCTAACCCCGTGCTGTACCTGTCCTGGGAGTGTTTGATGGGGACAGTGTAGAGGGAGCTTTACTCTGTATCTAACCCCGTGCTGTACCTGTCCTGGGAGTGTTTGATGGGGACAGTGTAGAGGGAGCTTTACTCTGTATCTAACCCCGTGCTGTACCTGTCCTGGGAGTGTTTGATGGGGACAGTGTAGAGGGAGCTTTACTCTGTATCAAATCCCGTGCTGTACTTGTCCTGGGAGTGTTTGTTGGGATAGGGTAGAGGGGGCTTCACTCTGAGAGTTTATTTGATGCTGATACTGCACGGTGTCTGTTAGAGAGCGTGTATCTAGCTCCAACATCCCTGATTATTAAATAACACGGTTTATAGAATTAGTCTGTTGAGGAAACACAACCAGTAGAAGAGCACAAGGCTATTGCACCCAGTACCCTGTCACCTACAGCAATAACACAGCAAAGGAGGGCCTCAACAAACAGTACAGATATCCCACTGTAGATAATAAATACCCGACAGGACCTTCCCCCTCTTAAGCATCTAGGCAGAGAAAGATTGGTGGAATATACTCACCTACTGACTGCTCTCCGGGTCGATTCTCTGTCCCCACGCTAGTTTCCAAAAGCAGCAAATTTCTCCCAGGATTCTGCACTTGTCATCACTGTCCCATTGCAAGCTGCCCGAGGTAAGACAGCATCTTCCTCAGCACACGTTCCAGACAAAGGCAGGCCTTTGAAAATCCATTCCAATCTGTTCAGAACGGATTATGTTCTGGGATCTACTTTAAACACGCACTAAGTGACCCAATTCTGTTTGGACACTGAATCCTTCGCCTGCCCAAGAACGCTGACAAACAGAATGCCTCAGAACTGAGCTGGGGAATGGTGCGTGCCTCTCACCCTGTCGGCACACAGATTAGAAATGGCCAGCTATTGATCAGTTGTTGGCATCTTTTCATACTCTTACCCACCAAAAGGCAGTGCCAATAACAAAGGGCACAATTTTGCCCCACTGGGGGTGACCCACTGTGCCCACCACATACCTTAAACTCAATTCTCACCCTCATTTTCAAATCCCTCCTTGACCTTGCTTGCCCATCTCCGTGACCTCCTCCCGCCTACAACCCTCGAGGTCTCTGCACTCCTCCAATTCTGGCCCCATGTGAAGCCCTGAGTTTGACCGCTTCATCGTTGGTGGCCATTCCATCAGCAGCCTGGGGGCCCTGAGCTCTGGAATACTCTCCCTAAACCTCTCTCTCCTCCTTTAAAATCTACCCGTTTGAAGCACCGTGGAACATTCCACATTTAAGGCGCTATATAAATGCAAATGATGTTGACGGACATGCCTGCCAGGGCCATCATTTACCTCACTGCACAGCGGACCATCTGTGCCCAGAAGTGCTTCTACCCCAAACACTTGCTGTTCTGCCACTGAGACAGTGCTAAAGCCTAGAACACAGGTGGAACTCTCTTCCACAAAAAGCAGTAGAGGTAAGCGCAATTAATCATTTTAAATCAGAGGTCGATAGATATTTGCTAGCCAAAAGGTATTGGAAGATACAGAGACAGGCTGGTAAATGGGATCCATGCTCTGATTGAATGGCAGAACAGGCTCGAGGGGCTGAATGGCCTCCTCCAGTTCCGATGAGGGCAAGAATTGATATAGTCACTGCAGGGAAGGGTCACTTGGGAAGTGAGTTGGAGTCTTTCAGGATGTGATTTTGAGAGGAAATAATTCCATTTATCGCCTCACCCACCCCCCACCCCCTCACAAGTGTCTCCAGTCAGCCCCCTGCGCTCACCAAGTGGAATTAACCCTTGGCACACGAGGAATAAAGCACCATCCTAAAAATCTGACCAACTCCCCTTTCACCACCGCTAAGCAACCTGCTCTCAAAGCCTCCATCACCTTCAACTGGTCCTCAGAGTCTGCAGCATATATCCTGTCCAAGTCAAGCCCAGCAACAGCCTCGCCCTTACCCATCAGCATGTGGTTCCCAGCTGTCAACCAACCCCCCCTGCCAACCACCCCTCTGCCCCCACCTGTCAACCAACCCCCCCTGCCAACCACCCCTCTGCCCCCACCTGTCAACCACTCCCCCTGCCAACCACCCCTCTGCCCCCACCTGTCAACCACTCCCCCTGCCAACCACCCCTCTGCCCCCACCTGTCAACCACTCCCCCTGCCAACCACCCCTCTGCCCCCACCTGCCAACCACTCCCCCTGCCAACCACCCCTCTGCCCCCACCTGTCAACCACTCCCCCTGCCAACCAACCCTCTGTCCCTACCTGCCAACCACCCCACCCAATACAATGTTCAAAATGCCCATCGTGTCCATTCTCTTGCCAGCACCACGACTCCCGTCTCCCTTCAGCTGTACACCTCCAGCTCTGCACTCCTCCCTTCCCTCCAGCACTGGCCGCACAGCCTTCAGCTGCACTCCTGTCCGGCTCTGCAATTCCCTTTAAGTCTCTCCCATTCACCAAACTTTCAATCGCCCCCTTCTCATCTCTCCATGGGGGTATTTCTTGTTTCCTGTGGGAGCTGCTGCAAGAACAAAAGCTAATAAATGGCAGGCACGGCTCCGTGGGTAGCATTCGCCCCTCTTAAAGCAGAGGGTTGTGGGTTCAAGTCCCACACTGGGGAGCACAAAATCTAGGCCGACGCGCCAGTGCAGCATGAAGCCCAGTGTGTAGTTAGTGAGCAACTTATAAGATAGGGGCTCACACAGGCAGAGCGACTACTTGAGTAAGCAAAACAGAGGAGAAAAACGATCTGCCTCAAAACTTTGAACGGCAGCTTTGAGTGAAAGAGGAGCTCAGAGGCAGTGTGCACCTCAGGAACAGAGTGCTCCTCTAGAATGGACTCAGGTCAGAGGTGGGAACAATAGGAGGGAATAAGTATGCACTATGGTGCCTGATACCAGGGCAACACTGGCACCAGATTTCCAGCAAACAACAGAGCCTGAAACAGTTATGAGAAGCAAAGCCATGTGGAGTGCTGAAACTCTAAAACCCAGCTTTGATCGTCCTGTAAAACTCACGTTTCATGTATAACGCACTGTCTGTAAGGTTAAAATCCTGCAACTCCTTCCCTAACAGCGCTGTGGGTGCACCTACACCACAGGGACTGCAGCGGCTCAAGAAGGCGGCTCACCACTGCCTCCTCAGGAGCAATTAGGGATGGGCAATAAATGCCGGCCCAGCCAGCGACGCACACCCGTGAATGAATAAATAAAAACAATCATGATGCACTTTGGGAAGACCCGAGGTCTTGTTTGCAATTTTAAGAGCGCAACAGCTGTTCTGTAGTCAAAGCTGACGGCCATTTTGTACACAGCATAAGCCCTAAACAATCAGAAAGATGAACGGCGCTTGTGGCTAAGCGAATGGATACTGCCCAGGACACTGGAAGAATTCCTCTCTAACGGCACAGGCCTGAGGTATCTCAGGGAACGTATTAGCGAGTGCCAATTCACAAGTGATGTAACGATTCCATTACAGCACAAGACCAGGCCCGTCTGCGCCCATTAACCGGCCTGCCCGGTGAGACCATTTCGAAACGTATATATCCTCTAGGTGAGAGGGATCGTAACATATTAGGAATTTCACATTCAGTTTGAAGGTGGGCAATTTGGGTCTGAAACTAGTGTCTTAAAGTTAGACAAAGGGAAATACAAGGGTATGAAAATTGGAATGGGAAAAGAAAGTTAAAAATGGCATCAAATTGAAAGAAAAGATGTATAATGCAGCAAAGATTAGTGGTAGGTGAGAAGATTGCAAAAATTTTAAGAAACCAGCAGAGGATGACTTAAAAAATGAAAGAGGGAGAAATTAGGAGTATAAGAGAAAACTAACAAGAAATATAAAAACAGCTTCAAGTATATAAAAAGGGAGTAGCTAAAGTAAGTGTTGGTGCCTTCGAGAGCAAGACTGGGGAATCAGTAATGGGAAACAAGGGAATGGACGAGATTTTGAACAAAGACACAAAAATCATCCCAAGAATAGTAGAAAAACAGGAGGTGAAAGGGAGAGAGGAACTTCAAACAATGCGCACCAGAGGAAGAGTACTAGGAAATCTAATGGGACTAAAGGCTGACAAGTCCCCTGGACCTGATGGCCTGTATCCTAGGGTTTAAAAAGAAGTGGTTGCAAAGATAGTGAATGCATTGTTTATAACCTTCCAAAATTCCCTAGATTCTGCAAAGGTCCAAGTCGATTGGAAAACCACAAATCTAACCTCTCCATTCAAGAAAGGAGGAAGAGAGCAGGAAACTATAGGCCAGTTAGTCTGACGCCTAACATGGGGAAAATGCTAGAATTCATTGTTAAGAAGGTAGTAGCAGGGACGTTCAGAAAATCATAATACAACTGGGCAGAGTCAACATGGTTTTGTGAAAAGGAAATTGTGTTTTGACATACTGGTGCTTTTTTTGAGGTTTTAAGGGTGGATAAAGGAAAAATCAGTAGATGTCTTGTGTTTGGATTTCCAAAAAGCATTTGATAAGATGCCACATAAAAGTTTATTGCAGAAGAGTTCATGGTGTTGGGGGTTGTATGTTAACATGGATAGAGAAGTGTGCTTTTTCCCACTTGTTCATGGGATGAGTGCGTCACTGGCTAGGCCAGCATTTATTGCCCATTCCTAATTGCCCTTGAGGTGATGGTGAGCTGCCTTCTTGAGCTGCCGCAGTCCCTGCAGTGTAGGTACACCCTTAGTGCTGATTAGGAGGGAGGGTGTTCCAGGGTTTTGACCCAGCGACAATGAAGGAACGGTGATTTATTTTCAAGTCAGGATGGTGAGTGACTTGGAGGGGAACTTCCAGGTGGTGGTTTCCCCATGTATCTGCTGCCCTTGTCCTTCTTGGTGGTTGTGGCCGTGGGTTTGGAAGGTGCTGTCTAAGGAGCCTTGGTGAATTCCTACAGTGCATCTTGCAGATGGTACACACTGCTGCTACTGTGTGTTGGTGGTGGAGGGAGTGAAAATTTGTGGATGGGGCGCCAATCAAGTGGGCTTTGTCCTGGATGGTGCCAAGCTTCTTGAGCGTTGTGGGAGCTGCACTCATCCAGGCATGCGGAGAGTACCTCACCATACTCCTAACTTGTGCCATGTAGATGGTGGACAGGCTGAGGAGACAGGTGAGTTACTCGCGGCAGAATTCCCAGCCTCTGACCTGCTCTTGTAGCCACAGTATTTATATGGCTAGTCCAGTTCAGTTTCTAGTCAATGGTAACACTCAGGATATTGAAAGTGGGGAATTCAGCAATGGTAATGCGACTGAACGTCAAGGGGAGATGGTTAGATTGTGTCTTGTTGGAGATGGTCATTGTCTGGCACTTGTGTGGCGTGAATGTTACTTGCCACTGGTCAGCCCAAGCCTGGATATTGTCCAGGTCTTGCTGCATTTGGACGTGGACTGCTTCAGTATCTGAGGAGTCGTGAATGGTGCTGAACGTCGTGCAATCATCAGCAAACATCCCCACTTCTGACCTTACGATGGAAGGTCATTGGTGAAGCAGCTGAAGATGGTTGGGCCTAGAATATTATCCTGAGAACAAAAACAGAATTACCTGGAAAAACTCAGCAGGTCTGGCAGCATCGGCGGAGAAGAAAAGAGTTGACGTTTCGAGTCCTCATGACCCTTCGACAGAACTTGATTTCGAGTCCAAGAAAGAGTTGAAATATCAGCTGGTTTAAGGTGTGTGTGTGGGGGGGCGGAGAGATAGAGAGAGAGAGAGGTGCTTGTGTAGACAAACAAGCAGTGATAGAAGCAGATCATCAAAAGATGTCAGCGACAATGGTACAAAAGAACACATAGGTGTTAAAGTTGGTGATATTATCTAAACGAATGTGCTAATTAAGAATGGATGGTAGGGCACTCAAGGTACAGCTCTAGTGGGGGTGGGGGGAGCATAAAAGATTTTAAAATATTTAAAAATAATGGAAATAGGTGGGAAAAGAAAAATCTATAAAATTTTTTTAGGGAAAAAGAAAAGGGAAAAGGGGGAAACAGAAAGGGGGTGGGGATGGGGGAGGGAGCTCACGACCTAAAGTTGTTGAATTCAATATTCAGACCGGAAGGCTGTAAGGTGCCTAGTCGGAAGATGAGGTGTTGTTCCTCCAGTTTGCGTTGGGCTTCACTGGAACAATGCAGTAAGCCAAGGACAGACATGTGGGCATGAGAGCAGGGTGGAGTGTTAAAATGGCAAGCGACAGGGAGGTTTGGATCATTCTTGCGGACAGACCGCAGGTGTTCTGCAAAGCGGTCGCCCAGTTTACGTTTGGTCTCTCCGATGTAGAGGAGACCACATCAGGAGCAACGAATGCAGTAGACTAAGTTGGGGGAAATGCAAGTGAAATGCTGCTTCACTTGAAAGGAGTGTTTGGGCCCTTGGACAGTGAGGAGAGAGGAAGTGAAGGGGCAGGTGTTACATCTTTTGCGTGGGCATGGGGTGGTGCCATAGGAGGGGGTTGAGGAGTAGGGGGTGATGGAGGAGTGGACCAGGGTGTCCCGGAGGGAGCGATCCCTACGGAATGCCGATAAGGGGGGTGAAGGGAAGATGTGTTTGGTGGTGGCATCATGCTGGAGTTGGCGGAAATGGCGGAGGATGATCCTTTGAATGCGGAGACTGGTGGGGTGATAAGTGAGGACAAGGGGGACCCTATCATGTTTCTGGGAGGGAGGAGAAGGCGTGAGGGCGGATGCGCGGGAGATGGGCCGGACACGGTTGAGGGCCCTGTCAACGACCGTCGGTGGAAAACCTCGGTTAAGGAAGAAGGAGGACATGTCAGAGGAACCGTTTTTGAAGGTAGCATCATCGGAACAGATGCGACGGAGGCGAAGGAACTGAGAGAATGGGATGGAGTCCTTACAGGAAGCGGGGTGTGAGGAGCTGTAGTCGAGGTAGCTGTGGGAGTCGGTGGGTTTGTAATGGATATTGGTGGACAGTCTATCACCAGAGATTGAGACAGAGAGGTCAAGGAAGGGAAGGGAAGTGTCAGAGATGGACCACGTGAAAATGATGGAGGGGTGGAGATTGGAAGCAAAATTAATAAATTTTTCCAAGTCCCGACGAGAGCATGAAGCGGCACCGAAGTAATCATCGATGTACCGGAGAAAAAGTTGTGGAAGGGGGCCGGAGTAGGACTGCAACAAGGAATGTTCCACATACCCCATAAAGAGACAGGCATAGCTGGGGCCCATGCGGGTACCCATAGCCACACCTTTTATTTGGAGAAAGTGAGAGGAGTTGAAGGAGAAATTGTTCAACGTGAGAACAAGTTCAGCCAGACGGAGGAGAGTAGTGGTGGATGGGGATTGTTCGGGCCTCTGTTCGAGGAAGAAGCTAAGGGCCCTCAGACCATCCTGGTGGGGGATGGAGGTGTAGAGGGATTGGACGTCCATGGTGAAGAGGAAGCGGTTGGAGCCAGGGAACTGGAAATTGTTGATGTGACGTAAGGTGTCAGAGGAATCACGGATGTAGGTGGGAAGGGACTGGACAAGGGGAGAGAGAGGGGAGTCAAGATAACGAGAAATGAGTTCTGTGGGGCAGGAGCAAGCTGAGACGATCGGTCTACCGGGGCAGTTCTGTTTGTGGATTTTGGGTAGGAGATAGAAGCGGCCGTCCGAGGTTGGGCGACTATCAGGTTGGAAGCTGTGGGAGGGAGATCCCCAGAGGAGATGAGGTCAGTGACAGTCCTGGAAACAATGGCTTGATGTTCAGTGGTGGGGTCATGGTCCAGGGAGAGGTAGGAGGAAGTGTCTGCGAGTTGACGCTCAGCCTCCGCGAGGTAGAGGTCAGTGCGCCAGACAACAGCACCACCCTTGTCAGCAGGTTTGATGACAATGTCAGGGTTGGACCTGAAAGAATGGAGTGCAGTAAGTTCAGAGAGAGACAGGTTAGAATGGGTGAGAGGAGCAGAGAAATTGAGACGACTAATGTTGCGCCGACAGTTCTCAATGAAAAGATCAAGAGAAGGTAAGAATCCAGAGGGAGGGGTCCAGGTGGAGGGAGAATATTGGAGATGGGTAAAAGGATCCGTTGAACTGGGAGAGGACTCCTGCCCGAAGAAGTGAGCCCGGAGACGAAGACGGCGAAAGAAGAGTTCAGTATCATGCCGAGCCCGAAATTCATTGAGGTGAGGGCGTAAGGGTATGAAACTAAGTCCTTTGCTGAGCACTGAACGTTCAGCATTGGAGAGGGGAAGGTCAGGGGGTATAGTGAATACACGGCTGGGGCTGGGATTGGAAGATGGGGTGGGGACGGAGGGACAGGTTGGGGTGGAGGGTCCTAGATGGGTGTTGGTGTCGATGAGTTGTTGGAGCTTGCGTTCCTTAGCAGTTGAGAGAAAGAGAAAAAGTTTCTTGTTGAGGCGTCGGATGAGCCGAAGGATAAAATGAAACTGGGGGCACGCGCAGCTTTGAAAAAGGGTACGGCGGTGCTGCTGGAGGGAGAGGTCGAGTGTGTTCATATGGCGGCGCATGGCACTGAGTGTGGATTTCAGAATGTGACGGGAACAGCAGTCTGAGAAACGTTTTATGTCCCGGAGATACCGGTAATCCTGGGTGGGTTCGAAAGATGAGGGGTGGAATTTCAGTTGAAATCCACGTGGGGTAAGTCGGAGACGGAGACGGAGACAGTCACTGAGAAAGGAGATATGGCTGTGATTATCCTGAGAAACTGCTAACAGGAAAGAGAGTTAGGATAAAAGGTTCCTTTCCAAGTTGTTAAGCTGCACCTAGCGGAGTACCACAGGGATCAGTGCTGGGGCCTCAATTATTTACAATCTATATCAATGACTCGAATGAAGGTGCTGACTGTATTGTGCCCATATTTGATGATATAAAGATACGTAGGAAAGTAGGTTGTAGGGAGGATACAAAGAATCTGCAAAGGGGTATATATAGGTGAAGTGAGTGGGTAAAAAGCTTGCAGGTGGGATATAACATGGGAAAATGAGAGGTTGCCAATTTTGACAAGAAAAATAGAAAAGCAGAATATTAATTAAACGGAGACTGCAGAACTTTGTGGTGCAGAGGGGTCTGGGTGTCCTGGTATATGAATCCGAAAAAGTCAGCATACAAGTGATTAGGAAGGCAAATGGAATGTCCGCCTTTATTGCAAGGGGGTTGGAGTTTAAACATGGGGAAGTCTTGCTACAGCTGTACTGGGCACTGGTAAGACCACACCTTGGTGTGGTTTATTTTGGTCTCCTTGCTTAAGGAAGGATATACTTGCATTGGAAGCAGTTCAAAGATTCAGTAGACTGATTCCTGAGATGAAGGGGTTTGTCTTACGAAGAAAGGTTGAGCTTAGAAGTTTAGAAGAGAGAGAGGTGATCTTATTGAAACATAAGGGTAGATGCTGAGAGGATTCTCCCTTCGTAGAGGAATCGAGAATTAGGGGACACAGTTTAAGATTTTGAGACAAGAGATGAGGAGGAATTTCTTCTGTGAGAGTGGTTAGTCTGTGGAATTCTCTTCCACAGCGAGCAGTGCAGGCTGGCTTGCTGAACATATCCAAGGCTGAGTTAAGACAGATTTTTGATTGACAAGGGAGTCAAGGATTATAGGGGATAGGCAGGAAAGCAGAGTTAATGCCACAATCAGGTTAGCCATGATCTTACTGAATGAATCATGGAGCAGGCTCACTAGGCCAAATGGCCTTCTCCTATTTATGATCCTGTTGGCAGCTTGAGGTCCATTTAACAAGCATCACATATTAACATGCATCTTTCCAAATTCCCTCAAGCTATTTCATTTTTTTTTATCTTCACCTGCAGCCGCCAGTTCTGTGAGGTAGGTTTTCACGTGTCTGCCCATGTGGTTCATTCTCCTGGACCCCGCTCCTCCCTCGACAGATGATTTATATGGCAGGCACGTCAAAGACAGACTGAGGGACAGTGCCTCAGGGTCTGCTGATTCACCAACTCGATTCCCAGATCTGGATTGTATATGCACATCGGCTTCACTTAGACAATACAAAGCTTTTATTATAAAAACACTGATGGTAAAGCAGATATCAGATAAACCTATTTTAAACCATCACAAAAAGTGCCCAACCCTTCCCTGTAACATCCTCCCAGTCCAATAATCTACATAAACACAGCTGCTGAATTCTTGTAAACATGTGGGGGTGGGTGGGGCGAGGGGTGGGTGGTGCGGGTGGGGGAGAAAATAAGATTTACAATCCAGAGTTTACTGTCATGGCAAATTTCCAAGTAAACGAGCACAAGACTCCCATTGAGATCATATTTACAGCAGACGGTGGGTGGATGGTAAACACAGTGGAAATGCTGAAGTCTGACAATGACAGTTCAGCAGGATGAAAAGTCCTGGCATTGCAGTGTACATCACATGGTACAAAAGTCCCTTCTACTGTTCAATGATTTCTGTGCTGGGGGTTGCGGGGGGAAAGAGAGCGAAAGAATGTTCCATTTGATGCTCAATGCCCTGCTCGAGCCAAACCAGCAGGGAAGTCAGTGTAAACAGCCACCTCAAAGTCAGGAGTGCCTTGGTTTCTAAAGCTACCATGTAGATGGCGTGGTAGGAAGAATGAAGCAGATTACTACACGCAGCCCACCCCATCCCACCACCAGGTTGACCGCAAAGGCATCCAGTCACGTCAGTTGTCTTTAAGCTGCTGTTTCTCCGTGTAACTCTCCACCAGCAGAACACAAGGCATCCAGCTCTGGTCAAAGTCGAGATCCACAGACACAAACAGTGAACACAAAGGAAGCCAGCAAGGGAGCTCAGCTGCTCTCTGCTTTTCAACAGATTGACCATAGTCAGCAGCTGCCTCGGAGCTTCATTACTGATCACTGGAATTTTCTAAACTCTGGTTTCCATAGGTCAAGGATCCATTGAGAAGATGGCTGCCCAGGAAGACTGGGGGCAGCAGTTGGAAGGAATAAGTTAGGCCAAACAAAATAAAGGTTCTTCTCTCTTCCCCCTCCCCCCAATAGTCCCCAGCCCAGCTTTATGTCATCTACTGATATCTCGATTGGAGTCCCAGCCTTTTGTGTTTTTCTGTTCAGTTTTGAGACAGTCAAAGTAAGGATGCCGCAGACAGTCTGCCAGAGTTATCCTTTTGGATGGTTCGTACTCCAACATTCGCTCGATCAAATCAAAAAGCTGGCAGTGTTCCTCGCTCTCTGCGATAATGTATCGCTAAACAAGAACAGAATGACACAGCTGTTAATTTGCAACACAGTTTGTGAGAAAAACCACCTTATTTTTCCTATCGCTCTCTGGACTGTCCCATTCCCTCGACATGTTCAATCCTCACTGGCGTCTGCCAAGACCAGAAGCTGTAAGGAGGCACATGGCTGAAATATAATAACTCCAATAAAGATTTCCCCCCTCGACCTGCATGTACTGATCGTGCTCAACTTCCCAGCTGCTTTGAGGAGCTACCCTTCCTCATCAGTGTACCATGTGGTTAAAAACAAATGTTCAGCGGGTGGTTTAACCCAAGGACCCCAAACCCCAGCCCAGACCATTAAACCAGAGACCCCAAAGTCTAACCCGGACCATTAACTGAATGGTTAAAATCCCCAGCTTCCCCAATAATCAGAGCAAAAATACTGTGGGCCTAGAAGCTACTGAAGACAGACTGACTAAACTTGACTTGTTTCCCCTAGACTTTCCAAGACTATGGGATGATCTAATCAAGGTCTTGCAAAAGATAAAAGGGTAGCAAGGATACAGAAGAGTTATTTCTTCTGATGGGCACTCCAGAACAAGGGGACAATCATTTTATTGCAAGGCCACACACAAGTCGAGGAGAAAAATTATTTTGAGCAGTTAACAAATGTGCAGGTTTGAAGATACATTTGGCACTGAAAGGGTGAATCTGCTTACTTTCAATCTGGTGATGTGCGTAGTGGCAAAACACTTGCTTTGGCTGTGTTTTTTTTCCACATTGTGGTTCACTTTGGGCACTTTATCTGCCCAAAGGGTGGGGTTTTCTGGAATTCTCTCCTCCCCCACCACCCCCCCCACCCAAAAAAAATCTGTGGACGGACTCCAGATCAACCGCACATAAGGTCAGCAGATTTTGATTAGACAGGAGTGACAGGGATCAATGGTGGTAAAATGGAATCCGGGTACATGGTCCAAATGAATTGTGTTGGTGGGACAGGCTTGAAGGCAGTACGACAATTCTCATGAGTATAATTTCCTTCAACATAGTAAAATGTTCCATAGTGCATTTGAAATAGGATCACCAGAAAAACTGACACTGACCCAAAGGAGGAACTATGAGCACCGGTGAGCAAACACTTGGTCAAAGAGCTGGGAGTGAGATCGAAAGGTTTAGGGAGAAAATTCCAGAGCTCAGGGCCCTGGCGGCTGACAACAAGACCACCAATGGTGGAGGAGACACAAAGGGTCAGAATCTGAAGGCAGCACAGATCCTGGGGGGGTTGTAGGAGATTAGAGATAGGGAGGAACGCGGGATCATGGAGGGGTTTGAACATAAGGTTGAGAATTTTAAGACTGAAACATTCAGACTAAGAGCCAACGTGGGTCAGCAAGCACACTGGGGATGATAGGTGAACAGGAAGTTGGGATAAAGGCAGAAGAATTTTGAATGAACTGAAGGTTACGGAGAGTGGAAGATGGGAGGTCTGCCATAAAGAGAATTGGGATAGTTGAGTATGGGGGGCCACAAAAGCACGGATGACGGTTTCAGTAGCAGAGGGGGCTGAGGCAGGGGCAGAGATGGATGATCTTATAGAGGGGCAGACAGTATGACGAGGAATTGCTGATTGCAATTGCTGGGGTGGTGGGGCTGGGGTCATACAGGAAACACGCCTGGAGACTTAATCCTTCACAAAACCAGAGATTTCAGCCCAGCAAGCACAATAATCTTACTTTCAACGGTTTGCAGTTATCTCTGACATATCTTCCAGCCGAACTGCTTTCATCCCAATCCAAGCGGCCATGATAGAAATACTTCTGTTTTCTGTTAAAGGTAAAATGTCAACACATATTTTAATTGGGCAAATTGAGGCAACTCAGTTTTTGTTTAAAGTACATGCCATGCTGCCCCTCTGTCACATGCCACAGGATCCCTCCCTCCAACCCCTCCTCACCACGATACAAACCATAAAAGACCCCCCCTCCCCCCTCCTCTGATTCACGGCACAAGACCCCTCCCCTCCCACGATACCAACCACAGGAACCAACCTCCTCCGTTCCACCGCCCTCTGCAGGCACCACCCCCCAATGCTTTTGCCCCGAATGCAGACATGCTTGAAGAAAGCATGGATCATAACTGTCCCCAGCCTATTTAGGTCAATAATCACAGAACCCCATAAAGATGCTAGAATACCACACGACTAGCTCCCACCTGGTCTTTCTGATCATTCGCGCAGGGATTGGACCAAGGATTCTTTCCATCATGGCCAAATGCTCTCGATTGTCGTGAGTCTGCAAAGAGTAGATAAAAATGTTACATCTCTCCCCAGTAATGGGATTTTTGAGAAACTTTAACACAGTAGGTTTTCCTGCAAGCAGGCAATAGTTCACATTAGTCTAGACAACTGAAAGCTAGTAGAATGGAGATGAGAAAAACCAGCCTATCCTAAACCTTATCCTCAGCTGACATTCACAAACGTCATTTCAAAGCGACAGCAAGGATCCTGGATAATGTCCTCCAGCCCACCCCTTCTCCTTAGCCAAGACCAGCAATGGCCCCCGAGGGCAGAGATCAGCTCACTCAAGCTTTCAGGCATATGTCTCAGCATTGCATCAGGCTGGGCAATAATATTTCAGGAGTGGCTTGTGAACTGCCATTCTCTTGTTCTGGTCATGTTTATGGCAATACAAACCAACAGGATTACATTTCCCACCTGCCCCATCCACCCCCCCACCCCCAACCCCCAACCTCTGGTTTTCAGGGCAGCATCAAGAATAATTTTCACAGATGAGATCACCATGCACTCAAGTGGACTGGGTCAAATTCAGCACAAACCTACCTGGAAAAGTGTAAAGCCGAGGTAATATTCAAAAATGATACAGCCTATGCTCCACACGTCACATGGCTGGGACCACCCAAGCTCTAGAAAAGGAGCAGCATTTGTTAGATACAGACTGAGTGAAGCTGGTCAGAAATATATCCTCACATTTAAGAAGTTAAGCTGGCTCCCTTTGCTCCAGCCCACCCCCTACCCCAAAACAGGGATTAATGAATGATCCCCGGGTAAAGGAACCTCTGGACAACAGTCATCATACCATGACAGAATTTCACATTCAGTTTGAGTGTGAGAAAATTAAATAAAGGCATTTAAAAAGGGATAAAGACAGATTGGCTAAAGTGAACTGGAAAAATATGTTAAAATGTAAAACAGTAGAGACATTTAAAGAGATACTTCGTAACTCTCAGCCAAGCTATATTCTATCAAGAAAGAAAGGCCCTTTGAGAAGGATGCACTTTCCGTGGCTAACTAAGAAAGTTAAGGAGAGTATTAAATTGAAAGAAAAAGCCTACAATACTGTGAAAATTCATGTAAGTCAGAAGACTGGACAGATTTTATCAACCAGCCAAGAATGACAAAAATAGGAGGGAGAAATTAGAAAATGAGAGAAAGCTAACTAGAAATATAAAAACAGATAGTCACACAAGTAGTTAAAAAAAGAGTAACTATTGTAACTTTGCTGCCTTAGAGGGCGAGACTGGGCAATTAATAATGGGAAACAAGGAAGTGGTGGAAGCATTGAACAGGTATTTGGTGTCTATCTTCACGGTAGAAGACACAAAAACTGACCAAGAATACTTGAAAATTAGGAGGGAAAAGGGAGCGAGGAACTTAAACAATCACAATCACTAGGGAGAAGATAACAGTAAATCTGTTGGAGCTAACAGCTGACAAGTCCACTGGACCCAATGGCTTGCATCTTAGGTTCTTAAAAGAAGTGGCTGTAGAGATAGTGGGTGCATTGCATGTAATCTTCCAAAATTCCCTAGATTCTGGGAAGGTCCCAGTGGATCGGAAAATCACAACTGTAACACCTTTATTCATGAAAGGAGGGAGGGAGAGAGCAAGAAGCAACAGGCCAGTTAGCCCAACATCTGTCACAGGGGAAATGCTAGAACCCATTATTAAGGATGTGACAGCAGGACATTCAGAAAATCATAATACAATCAGGCAGAGTCAACATGGTTTTTTGAAAGGATAATAATGTTCGACTAATTTATTGGAGTTCTTAGAGGAAGTAACAAGCAAGGTTGAGAAAGGGGAACTGGTAGATGTGGTATACTTGGATTTCCAAAAGGCATTTGATAAGGTGCCATATCAAAGGTTAATTCACAAAATAAGAGCTCATGGTGTAGGGAGTAACATATTAGCACGGAGAGAGGATCGGTTAACTAACAAGAAACAGAGAGTAGGCATAAATGGGCCATTTTCGGGTTGGCAAACTGGATCAGTGCCGGGGCCTCAACTATTTACAATCCATATCAATGACTTGGATGAAGGGGCTGACTGTATGGTAGCTAAATTTGATGATGAATGGGTAAAAATTTGGCAGATGGATTATAATGTGGGAAAGTGTGAACTTGTCCACTTTGGCAGGAAGAACAAAAAACAGAACGCGATGGTACAGAGGGATCTGGATGTACCGGTCACTAATTACTAATCACCAAATGTTAGCATGCAGGTACAGCAGATGATTAGGAAGGCAAATGGAATATTAGCCTTTATTACAAGGGCAATCGAATATAAAAGTAGGGAAGTGTTGCTCCAGCTGTACAGGGCTTTAGTGAGACCACATCTGGGGTACCATACGCTTACGAAATAATATAATTTCTTTAGTAGCCGCTCAGAAAAGATTCACTCGACTGATCCCTGGAATGAAGGGGTACCTTATGAGGGTCCTATGAAAGGTGAGCAGGTTAGGCCTGTAAACACTGGAGTTTAGAAGAAGGAGGTGATCTTATTGAAATATAAAAGATCCTGAGGGGGCTTGACAGGGTGAGTGCTGAGAGAACGTTTAACCCTGTGGGGGGAAAGAGTTTAGAACTAGATGACATAGGTCCCTTTTAAGACCGAGATGAGAATTTTTTCTCTCAGGAGGGTCATTAGTCTGTGGAATTGTTTTCCATGGAGAATACCGGAGGTTGGGTCATTGAATGTATTCAAGGCTGAGCTGGATAGATTTTTGATTGACAAGGGAGTCAAGGTTTATGGGGCAGACAAGAAAGTTGGGTTGAGGCCACAACCAGATCAATCATAATCTTATCGGACAGTGGAGTAGACTCGAAGGGCTGAATGGCCTACTCCTGCTCCTAATTCCTGTGTTCTTCCTCTGAACCACTTCCTCCCCCCCAATCACTGGGTATCAGAATCAAGTGATTTGCTCCAAGGCCTTTAAGTTCTTGTACCAAGTTTATTTTTATCTACAACAGAGTGGGACTAAAATATGCAATACTCACCTAATATGACTTCTGGTGCTCTATAGTGTCTTGTGGAGACGATAGTGCTGTGATGCTCATGGTCAAAGGTGGCACTGCCAAAGTCTACAACTCTGGTCGCTGTGTTTTTAACCACTCGCTCTTCACGCTTCTAAAAGCAGGAAAATGGAGAAAATCAACAGCTTTTAAATCTCATCATTTAGCCAGCTGCATAGGAGATAATGCATGAGAGATACACAAGAACAAGTGATGGTTTGAAGGCCCAGTGTTTACACATACCTTTTCTACATTACACACAACTTCATAGTCGGAATTTACAAAAAGAATGTTCTCTGGCTTTAAATCGGTGTGAGTGAGCTTGTTGTCATGTAAAACTGTTAAAAAGGGATAAAAAGACAAGATTAGGCAAAACACAGGCCACTATCCACCAATTAGACAACAGAACGGCCGGCATCAACATTCCACTGTGCTGGCTACACAAAACTGTTTGGGGAAAGTTTTAAGAAACGAGCTTCTACTGCAGGAAATAGGCTATAATATCTGCTTTAAACAGTTAACAAAAATGTCACCATTAATTATTAATTAACACACGAGGTACACCACCAGTTAATCAAAACGATACTCACAGTTAACTGCATGGCAAGTCTGAAAGGCCATGTGTCTCACTTGGTGAATAGGATATGGCGTATAATTGTTATCCTTCAAGAAATCAAAGGTGCTCTGGCCAAGTAATTCAAAAGATATACATATATGGCCATGGTAATCAAACCAATCAAACATCTGTACACATTGACTGAAAGGGAGAGAGAGAAAGAATAGGCTTTAGATACACAATGCACTGCAACTACACAAGTGCCCATTTAATACCCACACTCGGTTCTGCAATCTTCTTGAGGGTAAGGATATCTCAACAATCTGCCTCATTCTGCCCTGTGGCTATTGGAAATCTCCATAACCTCCCTCAAGGTTCTGCTTGGTCCCTTGCTTCAATGAGCAACAATTGTACTGGGAGGCAGTGGCACAGTGGATTGGTAATCCAGAGACCATTACCCTATGCTCTGGGGACCTGGGTTCGAATCCCACCACGGCAGATGGTGCAACTTGAATCCAATAAAAATCTGGAATTAAAAGTCTAGCGATGACCATGAAACCATTGCCAATTGTCATAAAAACTCACCTGGCTCACTAATGTCCTTTTGGGAAGGGAATCTGCCTGCTCTGGCCTACGTGACTCCTCGAGACCCACAACAGTGTGGTTGATTCATAAATGCCTTTTGAGCAAGGGCAATTAGGGATGGGCAATAAATGCTGGCCTAGCCAGGGACGCCCATATGAATCGATGAAAAAACAAAATCCATCTTCTTCCCTCACTAACTATCTTCTTTATTAAACTAGGACTGAAATGAGCTAGACTCCATGCATGATGAGATACTGAGATTCTCATCACAGTTACACTGTAGCCATGTCACTGTTAAAAGGATGTGGGATTTGGAAAGACAGTAAGCTTACAATTGTCATTTTTACAAAGGTAGTAAAGTTACTTACAATTTGTTTTCTGGATCCTTCTCATTGATTTTCTCCAGTACATTAATTTCTAGCCGGGCAGCTTCTCTGTACTTTTCCACATTCTTAATTATTTTAAGAGCCACCCGTGAACCACTCCTGTGGAGGAAATGAAGCCATCACCTCTCCAGTTACATTTCAACATCAGATATCAGTTCAACAAATAGATCTTTCTACACCTGTTGATTGGGAGTGGAGGTGAGAAAGCTCATTGGCAGTACAAACACATGGACCAGATGGGCTGAATGGCTTGTTATTGCACTGTAAACTATATGTAATAATTGGCATTCTCTTTAAACTTGCATTTTGCTCTCCTCCCAGAACACACACACACATTCAAGCTGGGTAGAGGTCCGCTGCACAGCGGTCAGTGGAAAGGGGAAGGGGTGAGGGCCTTGAGACCATCCACAGCATCCCCCACTTGTCATGCTGGATGAGACCAGCAAACCTGACACAGGTCAGCAACTGAATGCCTGACCTTCTGGCTTGCACGAGGCGAGGTTTTACACAACTAACTCAACCAAGCAACATATCAAGGAACAGGTGGAAGAAAAGAAAGAGTCACGTGTAGTCAACATACCTTCGGTGGTCAATGCACTGTACGACTTTCCCAAAGGTTCCTTCACCTAAAGTGTTAACAATTTCATCTATCGAGGGAAGAAGAAAGGAGATGAAATGAGCCTCTTGAATGGGACTGAATGAAGACAACGTTTAAAAAGAACACAGTCAATCAGTTTGAAGGTAAATTACAAAGCCTCATCTCATTATACAGGTTTTTTTTCACTTGTCAGTACAAGTAAGGCACATGTCTGAAGCAGAAAGCATATAACACCATCTGCTGAGAAAACAAGATTTCGGTACAATATTATTTTCCTGCATTTAGGATAAATTATAACAAGTATAAACAAATAAAAACAAAAGCAGGAGGAGGAGGAAGGGAATTAGAAAATAAAAAAACAGCAATGAGAGGTCTGCAACTTTTTTTTTTTTCGGGATCTTAACTATAGAGCTAAATGAAGTTACGATTTAAGCTTGTACATCGTTCTTGTAGCCAGTCGCCGTTGCGATAGATCAGGTGGCCCTCGTTGTCATCTTCCACACTCTTGGCCCTTCTGCTGCTCTGATGACTCCGCTGTGTACGCAGAATCCCCGATGCCAGGGCGGTGACAGCAACACACACAGGCGCCCATCAAACCATCATCCAAGCCAATTGGAGAGAGACATTTTCAAACCAGCAGCCACATTGGATGGTTTGGGGTTTTCGCATTGTAGAGAAGAAGGGGGGCAGCGATGGAGTGGTCGATTGCCAGATTGTCAAGATTCCAGGCAAATCATTCGCCCACATAGGATATATAACGATAGGGATATTGCAAGGGAACATGTCAAGATACACAGTACTAACTCAGAAAATGAAAAAATAAACATTTCAAAACCCCACCTACACCTTCCCACCCCATCCAATACAGTTTAGCAAGATTTAATTTACAAAGTAAATTTCTAACCACTGCTCCCAATAAATCAGTTTTAATGCAATTAATTTAATAGATTCAATTAAAATTTTCCCAGTCGAGTTGCAGTGATACTATTTTTTTTAAAATGGGAGTGTAAACATTACGGAACAAACTCTCCTGCCACCCTTCTCATCAGATGGAGTTCCACAGCAAGGACAAGCACCGTCATTTACAGTCACTACTAGCCCCCAGCACACCGGGTTAGAGCACAGCAACTAGAAACACACGAAGCAAGCAGCCACAGCCACCCCCTGGGCTGCACAGTGCGTGCTGGCCAGTGTCAAATGCCTACAAGTGACTGATGTTCCGAGTGCGTGACAGAGCAGACTGCATTTTAGCAAAATGGGTTGGCCAGCTTGGTGTCAATTTAGTCGCTGTTGCAGTTAGTCAAATTTATAAAAATAAAGCGTAATATCACTGCAACCCCTTTCCTATTAAAAAAAACTCTCACTCTGCATTATAGTCACTTGTACTGTTCAATGCATTACTTTCCATTCTTATAATCCAGATGTTAAGACTAAACTCAACTCCTATCTTAACACAAGCAGCCAGCCACACACACACACAGACACACACACATACACAGGAACACTCAACACATTGTTAAATTCTCTCCTTTTCATGATCAATTCTACCGCACGTGGTCAGCTTTGTAAAAAAAAAAACCTAGTTCTTCTCAGCACATGGACTAAGTGTGTGAAACAACAGAAGGTTAGGGCAGGCAGTGGAGGGAAATAACAGCATTTCAACAGAAAGGAGGGGAAGGGGGAGGAGAGAGAAAAATACAAAAAAAAAGACTTCATTCTGTTCAGAAATAGTGGGAGAGAGTGAATGCCTGGCTCCAAACCAAGTGGTCACTAGGTTCCATTCCATCCCTCAGCCCACTCTCCCACCCCCAGCCCAGCCCCACGGTGGAGTTTGACCTGGTCAACAGCTCCATGACATATGGGACAAGAGGAGAAGGAAGATGCGAGAAAGACTAGGGAAGAGGCTCCAGTTATTCATACTTCAAGCACATGTTAAGAGTGGACGCTGACTGTGGTGGTGGAGAGGTCCACTCACCACGAAACAAATCAGGAGACGGGGCGGGGTAGGGAGAAGAGCCCCTCGGCGCAGCACTCTCCTAGAAATTTCAATTTCCTTCCCACACTGCACACAGGCCAAGAAAGTGAGCAGTCAGCCAGCTACCAGGTCTTACCTATTCCGCTGCCTGGTCACAACGAATAACAGTGGCTATGAGGTAACTTACACAGCTCCCCCCCCCCGCCCCTGCCCAGCCCCCCCCAGACTGCAGTGCTCAAAGAAGTGAAGCTGCAGAATCAGACCGAGAGCGATCCTAGTGCCTTCCTCGGCAGCTGCTGGGTGGCGGGTCATGGAAAGCGGAATCACAGCAGCCTCCCAGCCACCAAAAAGCAATCTACTGTAAATACATGTGCTCACTGTACAAGGCAGATCAAAGAAAGAGCAATGAAAGAGTTGCCTGGATAGCCACATTCTAGGTTACAGCTTTCCAAGAGACAACAAACAGAAGGATGACACCAAACTTGTGGGGATGTGTGAGTGTTCCACCTTAAAACAGTCCACACAACCATAAAAAAAGCAGAATAAAAATGGCTTTACTTACCAAATCCTGTGGGCTGTAAAGGAAAAGCTATTGACATACTAATAGAGAGGTGGGTGTACTCACCGAGGAGGAACGGCTATATGACCTGCTTCTGTGGCGCCGCCGTTTGTGCTTACGTCTGCTGCTCTTCCGACTCCTGTAGCTCCTGTCCCGGTCCTGCGAACGCCGGTAGTCGTATGAGTTGCGAGAGCAGTAGTCCGACTCATGGTAGCCATCTCCCTGGTCTCGGCTGTAGTTGCCCCTGTAAGCGTCACAGTACCTCCTCTCATTGTACAGTCGCCTGTCGCACGAACAATTCTCTATACTAAAGGGGTGGAAGAAGTGGAGAGACACGCATTAACGGACTAACAATGTGACAGCAAGAAACACAACCAGAATAGCACAGAAGGGCTTCTCAAATTCTGATGCACTGGCTGCACCACAGCCCTGCCGGTAACATGCTGTCCAACAGAATCAGACCGAGTCATGAAGAAACCTGCTGGGTGAAGCTGTAGCTCATGGTTAGATGAGTTGTTACTTTTCACCAGTCCCAGCTGCAAGTGTACGAGTGGTCACATCACTAATGCCTCCAGTTTGAGCTCCTCAAAAATTTAATCCCAACCGGCTGCAGAGGGGCTGGGTTAAAGTCCTTTGGTAACCGAGTTACAGTCTCTCAGTAACCCAGAGGTGCTCGAGGCTGCAGGGGGACTGGGTTACAGTCTCTCAGTAACCCAGAGGTGCTCGAGGCTGCAGGGGGACTGGGTTACAGTCTCTCAGTAACCCAGAGGTGCTCGAGGCTGCAGGGGTACTGGGTTACAGTCTCTCAGTAACCCAGGGGTGCTCGAGCTGCAGGGGGACTGGGTTACAGTCTCTCAGTAACCCAGAGGTGCTCGATGCTGCAGGGGTACTGGGTTACAGTCTCTCAGTAACCCAGGGGTGCTCGAGGCTGCAGGGGGACTGGGTTACAGTCTCTCAGTAACCCAGGGGTGCTCGAGGCTGCAGGGGTACTGGGTTACAGTCTCTCCGTAACCCAGGGGTGCACGAGGCTGCAGGGGGACTGGGTTAGTCTGTCAGTAACCCAGGGGTACTTGAGGCTGCAGGGGTACTGAAATACAGTGTCTCAGTCCATATAACCCAGGGGTACTCCAGGCTACAGGGATACCGGGTTACAGTCTTTCCCTCTGTATGATCCAAGGGTAACCAAGGCTGCGGGGGGGGGGGGGGGGGGGGGGGGTCGGGTTACAATCTCTCTATCTGCATAACCAAGGTGTGCTTGCTCTGCTCTATGCTTCTGCACCAAGGTTCCTTGAACCTAAAGCAAAAGAGGAAAGAGTTAAAGATTTTGTGACTTTGCTACAGATCAAGGTTGAAGATGATTTGAGCTTCAAAAGGTGAATCCTTTTACACTCGACTGTTGGCCCCTCAGGTCCACAATGTTTCATGTTCCAGAGCAGCAGCACGCAATATTTTACCAGATTTTCTGAAACATGGGGGCTTGGGGAGGGGGTGGAAGGGAATTGAACCAACAGAATTGATTTCTATATGAAAACGTTCTCAGGGTATTGTTACCCTCCTGTCCAAACAAAAGGTTTCCTTAGAATTGAGGCAAGAGAATATGAACGACTGAGCGTTTTAATCATCAGCGCCCAGCTCAGGTCTCTTTATCTCGGAGCCTGAAATACGTGAACCATTTTTACCCTTTAAACACACATTAAAGCAGAGGACCTCAACGAGCGAGGCTCAGATCTCCATAGTGAGCTTCATGCACATCTGAATGAAACCCTTACTTCAAGCAACCTGCAAGCAATAAAACACATCTGAAGTGATTGATGTGCCTTGATTGTGTCTAGTATAATGCAGATCATATCCTCAATTAGTTAAAATACCATTCAGCTACTGGGATTACATTGTGTGGTCTCGAGGAGAAATGACAGAATCTTATCTTTTGTTAACAGGGGCATTTTTAAAAAAATCAATCCCCTTTATTGAAAATGTTGAGATTGACAAAACATCTTTCACCCAGTATCCTGTGCTGGCAGATTTTAATTTATGACATACTATCAGACTGCAGTGCCATGGGCTCTGGGTGCTGCTTACCTTACCACACAGGGAATATAAAAAACATCCCCATTCAACCATGGAAAGTGAGACCCAGCCCAAGCTGCCAGTGACAATGAACATCAGCTACTGTTGGTTCAACGTAAGTTTATGGCTGTCCATTAAACATTTCACGTTGCAGCTCTTAGCTTTAACATCAATGTTCAGTCATTTCCAGGTTTATCAGGAAGAAACTAAGCAAGTACAACTTGCAAGCTAAAAGCAAAATATTGCGGATGCTGGAAATCTGAAACAAAAACAGAAAATGCTGGAAAAACTCAAGCAGGTCTGACAACATCTGTGGAGAGAGAAACAGAGTTAACACTTTGAGTCTGTATGACTCTTCTTCAGAGCTATACAGAAGTAGAAATGTGATGGAATTGATACTGTTTAAGGGGGTGGGGGGTGTTGGAGCAGGTGAAGCTGGATAGAAGGTCAGCAATAGATGGAGGCTAAGGAGAGATTGACAAAGATGTCATGAACAAAAGGACAAAGGGAGTGTTAGGAGATGCTGATAGTGGCATTAAGGTGAGAAAGCAGAATGTGATATTAGCAGGACAAGGGTAAGCACTCTGAAAAGAACAACATGAACAAGTAACAGATGGCCCCTGTGGGGATGGGGTTGGGGAAGAGGGTGGTGGTGGGAGAAAAGGGATCAAAAACGGATTAAAAAGGTTGGGGGTGGTGGGGTGGATAAAACAATGAATAAGCAAATGAAAATAAAAATGAATAAAAAATAAGTGGATAAAAAATAAAAATGAGTATTGAGAAAAGGGATTTAAAAAAAGGGGTGAAGATAGAGGGGAGAGGTCATGGTCTGAAGCTGCTGAATTCAATATTCAGTCGGAAGGCTGTAAGGTGCCTAGTCGGAAGATGAGGTGTTGTTCCTCCAGTTTGCGTTGAGCTTCACTGGAACAATGCAGTAAGCAAAGGACGGACATGTGGGCAAGAGAGCAGGGTGGAGTGTTGAAATGGCAAGCGACAGGGAGGTCTGGGTCATGCTTGCGGACAGACCGAAGGTGTTCCGCAAAGCGGTCACGCATTCTGCGTTTGGTCTCTCCAATGTAGAGGAAACCACATTGGGAGCAGGGAATGCAGCAGACCAAATTGAAGGAAGTGCAAGTGAAGCGTTGCTTCACCTGAAAGGAGTGTTTGGGCCCTTGGACAGTGAGGATGGAGGAGGTAAAGGGGCAGGTGTTGCACTTCTGCAATTGCATGGGAAGGTGCTGTGGGAAGGGGATGAGGTGTTGGGGGTGATGGAAGAGTGGACCAGGGTGTCCTGGAGGGAATGGTCTCTACAGAATACTGACAGGGAAGGGGATGAGGGGATGTGTTGGGTGGTGGCATCATGCTGGACTTGGGAGAGGATGATCCTTTGAATGCGGAGGCTGGCAGGTTGAAAAGTGAGGACAAGGATAATCGTATCAGGGCTCTGGGAGGGAAAGGAAGGTGTGAGCGCAGAGGTGCAGGAAGTGGGTTGGACACAGCTGAGGGCCCTGGCAACCACAGTAGGTGGGAAACCTTGGTTAAGGAAGGAGATGTGCACCCATACATTTATACTGCTCCTGTTACAGTGACAGGGAGAAGGAGCTGTGCACCCATACATTTATACTGCTCCTGTTACAGTGACGGAGAAGGAGCTGTGCACCCATACATTTATACTGCTCCTGTTACAGTGACAGGGAGAAGGAGCTGTGCACCCATACATTTATACTGCTCCTGTTACAGTGACAGGGAGAAGGAGCTGTGCACCCATACATTTATACTGCTCCTGTTACAGTGACAGGGAGAAGGAGCTGTGCACCCATACATTTATACTGCTCCTGTTACAGTGACAGGGAGAAGGAGCAGTGCACCCATACATTTATACTGCTCCTGTTAGTGATAGGGAGAAGGAGCTGTGCACCCATACATTTATACTGCTCCTGTTACAGTGACAGGGAGAAGGAGCAGTGCACCCATACATTTATACTGCTCCTGTTACAGTGACAGGGAGAAGGAGCAGTGCACCCATACATTTATACTGCTCCTGTTACAGTGACAGGGGGAAGGAGCAGTGCACCCATACATTTATACTGCTCCTGTTACAGTGATAGGGAGAAGGAGCAGTGCACCCATACATTTATACTGCTCCTGTTAGTGACAGGGAGAAGGAGCTGTGCACCCATACATTTATACTACTTCTGTTACAGTGACAGGGAGAAGGAGCTGTGCACCCATACATTTATACTGCTCCTGTTACAGTGACAGGGAGAAGGAGCTGTGCACCCATACATTTATACCGCTGCTGTTACAGTGACAGGGAGAAGGAGCTGTGCACCCATACATTTATACCGCTCCTGTTACAGTGACAGGGAGAAGGAGCTGTGCACCCATACATTTATACTGCTCCTGTTACAGTGACAGGGAGAAGGAGCTGTGCACCCATACATTTATACTGCTCCTGTTACAGTGACAGGGAGAAGGAGCTGTGCACCCATACATTTATACTGCTCCTGTTACAGTGACAGGGAGAAGGAGCTGTGCACCCATACATTTATACTGCTCCTGTTACAGTGACAGGAAGAAGGAGCAGTGCACCCATACATTTATACTGCTCCTGTTAGTGACAGGGAGAAGGAGCTGTGCACCCATACATTTATACTACTTCTGTTACAGTGACAGGGAGAAGGAGCTGTGCACCCATACATTTATACTGCTCCTGTTACAGTGACAGGGAGAAGGAGCTGTGCACCCATACATTTATACCGCTGCTGTTACAGTGACAGGGAGAAGGAGCAGTGCACCCAGACATTTATACCGCTCCTGTTACAGTGACAGGGAGAAGGAGCTGTGCACCCATACATTTATACTGCTCCTGTTACAGTGACAGGGAGAAGGAGCTGTGCACCCATACATTTATACTGCTCCTGTTACAGTGACAGGGAGAAGGAGCTGTGCACCCATACATTTATACTGCTCCTGTTACAGTGACAGGGAGGAGCTGTGCACCCATACATTTATACCGCTCCTGTTACAGTGACAGGGAGAAGGAGCTGTGCACCCATACATTTATACTGCTCCTGTTACAGTGACAGGGAGAAGGAGCTGTGCACCCATACATTTATACTGCTCCTGTTACAGTGACAGGGAGAAGGAGCTGTGCACCCATACATTTATACTGCTCCTGTTACAGTGACAGGGAGGAGCTGTGCACCCATACATTTATACTGCTCCTGTTACAGTGACAGGGAGAAGGAGCTGTGCACCCATACATTTATACTGCTCCTGTTACAGTGACAGGGAGAAGGAGCTGTGCACCCATACATTTATACTGCTCCTGTTACAGTGACAGGGAGAAGGAGCTGTGCACCCATACATTTATACTGCTCCTGTTACAGTGATAGGGAGAAGGAGCAGTGCACCCATACATTTATACCGCTCCTGTTACAGTCACAGGGAGAAGGAGCTGTGCACCCATACATTTATACTGCTCCTGTTACAGTGACAGGGAGAAGCTGTGCACCCATACATTTATACTGCTCCTGTTACAGTGACAGGGAGGAGCTGTGCACCCATACATTTATACTGCTCCTGTTACAGTGACAGAGAGAAGGAGCTGTGCACCCATACATTTATACTGCTCCTGTTACAGTGACACGGGGAAGGAGCTGTGCACCCATACATTTAGACTGCTCCTGTTACAGTGACAGGGAGGAGCTGTGCACCCATACATTTATACTGCTCCTGTTACAGTGACAGGGAGGAGCTGTGCACCCATACATTTGTACTGCTCCTGTTACAGTGACAGGGGGAAGGAGCTGTGCACCCATACATTTAGACTGCTCCTGTTACAGTGACAGGGAGGAGCTGTGCACCCATACATTTATACTGCTCCTGTTACAGTGACAGGGAGAAGGAGCTGTGCACCCATACATTTATACTGCTCCTGTTACAGTGACATGGGGAAGGAGCTGTGCACCCATACATTTATACTGCTCCTGTTACAGTGACAGGGAGGAGCTGTGCACCCATACATTTATACTGCTCCTGTTACAGTGACAGGGGGAAGGAGCTGTGCACCCATACATTTAGACTGCTCCTGTTACAGTGACAGGGGGAAGAAGCTGTGCACCCATACATTTATACTGCTCCTGTTACAGTGACAGGGAGAAGGAGCTGTGCACCCATACATTTATACTGCTCCTGTTACAGTGACAGGGAGAAGGAGCTGTGCACCCATACATTTGTACTGCTCCTGTTACAGTGACAGGGGGAAGGAGCTGTGCACCCATACATTTATACTGCTCCTGTTACAGTGACAGGGGGAAGGAGCTGTGCACCCATACGTTTATACTGTATGTAAAAACCCATCTGGTTCAGTAATGTCCTTTAGGGAAGGAAATCTGTTGTCCTTACCTGGTCTGGCCGACATGTGTCTCCAGACTCTCAGCAACGTGGTTGACTCTTAAATGCCCTCACAAATGGCCGAGCAAGCCACTCAGTTGTACCAAACGGCTACAAAGTCACAAAAAAGGAATGAAACCGGACAGACCACCCGGTATTGACCTGGGCACCAGAAATTACAAAAGCAAACTCAGCCCTGTTACCCTGCAAAGTCCTCCTTAATAACCCCTGGGAGATAGCGCCAAAATTGGGAGAGTTGACTAGTCAAGCAACAGCCTTACATAGTCATCCTCACAGAATCATACCTTACAGATAATGTCCCAGTCACCACCATCACCATCCCTGGGTATGTCCTGTCCCACCTACAGGACAGACCCAGCAGAGGTGGGGGCACAGTGGTATACAGTCAGTAGGGAGTTGCCCTGGGAGTCCTCAACATTGACTCTGGATCCCATGAAGTCTCATGGTATCAGGTCAAACATGGGCAAGGAAACCTCCTGCTGATTACCATGTACCGCCCTCCCTCAGCTCATGATTCATACTGAACACCACTCAGAGGAAGCACTGAGGGTGGTAAGGGCACAGAATGTACGCTGGGTGAGGGACTTCAATGTCCATCATTGTAGCACCACTACTGGCCGAGTCCTAAAGGACATAGCTACTTGACTGGGTCTGCAGCAGGTGGTGAGGGAACCAACAAGAGGGAGAAACATACTTGACCTCGTCCTCACTAACCTGCCTGCCACAGATGCATCTGTCCATCAATGTGTCGGTAGGCGTGACCACCGCACAGTCGTTGTGGAGAAGTAGTCCCGCTTTCACATTGAGGATACCCTCCATCGTGCTGTGTGGCACTACCACCGTGTTAAATAGGATAGATTTCCAACAAATCGAACAACTCAAGACTGGGCATCCATGAGGGACTGTGGTCCATAAGCAGCAGCAGAATTGCACGCGAAAACAATCTGCAACTTCATGGCCCAGCATATACCTCACTCTACCATTACCATCAAGCCAGGGGGTCAGCCCTGTTTCAATGAAGAGTGCATGCCAGGAGCAGCACCAGGCATACCTAAGCATGAGGTGTCAACCTGGTGAAACTACAACACAGGACTACTTGTGTGCTAAACAGCATAAGCAGCAAGTGATTGACAGGGCTAAGCAATTCCACAACCAACAGATCAGATCCAAGCTCAGTAGTCCTGCCACATCCAGTTGTGAATGGTGGTGGACAATTAAACAACTCACTGGAGGAGGAGGCTCCACAAATATCCCCATCCTCAATGATGGAGGAGCCCAGCACATCAGTGCGAAAGATAAGGCTGAAGCATTTGCTACAATCATCAGCCAGAAGTGCCGAGTGGATGATCCATCTTGGCCTTCCCCAGAGGTCCCCAGCATCACACATGCCAGTCTTCAGCCAATTCAATTCACTTCATGTGATATTAAGAAATGGCTACTGCAAAAGCTATGGGCCCTGACTATATTCTGGCAATAGTACTGAAGACTTGTGCTCCGGAACTTGCCGCGCCCCTAGCCAAGCTGTTCTAGTACAGCTGCAGCACTGGCACCTACGTGGCTATATGGAAAATTACCCAGGTATGTCCTGTACACAAAAAGCAGGACAAATCCAACCCGATCAATTACCGTCCCATCAGTCAACTCCCGATCATCAGTAAAGTGATGGAAGGGGTCATCAACAGTGCTATTAAGCAGCACTTGCTTAGCAATAACCTGCTAAGATACTCAGTTTGGGCTCTGCCAGGGCCACTCAGCTCCTGACCTCATTACAGTCTTGGTTCAAACATGGACAACAGATCTAAACTCCCGAGGTGAGGTGAGAGTGACTGCCCTCGACATCAAGGCCACGTTTGATCGAGTATGGCATCAAGGAGCCCTAGCAAAACTGGAGCCAATGGGAATCAGGGAGAAAACTCTCTGCTGGTTGGAGTCATACCTAGCACAAAGGAAAATGGTTGTGTTATTGTTGGGGGGGCAGTCATCTCAGTCCCAGGACATCACTGCAGGAGTTCCTCAGGGTAGTGTCATCAGCCCAACTATCTTCAGCTGCTTCATCAATGACCTTCCTTCCATCATAAGGTCAGAAGTGGGGATATTCGCTGATGATTTCACAATGTTCAGCACCATTCACGACTCCTCAGATACTGAAGCAGTCCATGTCCAAATGCAGCAAGACCTGGACAATATCCAGGCTTGAGCTGACAAGTGGTAAGTAACATTCACACCACAGAAGTGTCAGGCGATGACCATCTCCAACAAGACACAATCTAACCATCGCCCCTTGACATTCAATCACATTACCATTGCTGAATACGCCACTATCAACATCCTGGGGGTTACCATTGACCAGAAACTGAACCGGACCAGCCATATAAATACTGCGGCTACAAGAGCAAGTAAGAGGCTGGGAATTGTGCAACAAGTAACTCACCTCCTGACTCCCCAAAGCCTGTCCAGCATCTATAAGGCACAAATCAGGAGTGGAATTAAATACTACCCACTTGCCGGGAGGAGTGCAGCTCCCAAAACACTCAAGAAACTTGACACCATCCAGTAAACAGCAGCTCGCTTGATTGGCACCACACCTACAACATTCACTCCCTCTACCACCAACACACAGTAGCAGCAGTGTGTACCATCCACAAGATGTGCTGCAGAACTTCACCTAGGCAGCTTCGATAGCACCTTCCAAACCCATGACCATTACCATCTAGAAGGAAAAGGGCAGCAGACACATGGGAACATCACCACCTGGATGTTCTGCTCCAAGTCACTCACCATCCTGACTTGGAAATACATTGGCTGTTCCTTCACTGTCACTGGGTCAAAATCCTGGAACTCCCTCCCTAACAGCACTGTGGGTGTACCTACACCACAAGGACTGCAACGGTTCTAGAAGGCAGTTCACCACCACCTTCCCAAGGGCAATGAGGAACGAGCAATAAATGCTGGCCCAGCCAGCGAAGCCCACATCCCATGAATTAATAATCAATAATAACATTTATACTGCTCCTGCTAGTGACAGGGAGAAGGAGCTGTGCACCCATACATTTACACTGCTCCTGTTAGTGACAGGGAGAAGGAGCTGTGCACCCATACATTTATACTGCTCCTGTTACAGTGACAGGGGGAAGGAACTGTGCACCCATACATTTATACTGCTCCTGTTAGTGACAGGGAGGAGCTGTGCACCCACACATTTATACTGCTCCTGTTACAGTGACAGTGAGTAGGAGCTGTGCACCCATACATTTATACTGCTCCTGTTAGTGACAGGGAGAAGGAGCTGTGCACCCATACATTTATACTGCTCCTGTTACAGTGACAGTGAGTAGGAGCTGTGCACCCATACATTTATACTGCTCCTGTTAGTGACAGGGAGAAGGAGCTGTGCACCTATACATTTATACTGCTCCTGTTACAGTGACAAGGGGAAGGAGCTGTGCACCCATACATTTATACTGCTCCTGTCAGAGTGATAAGGAGAAGGAAGACAAGTCATCAACTGGCAAACAGATCTCAGCTTCAAATGAATGGCCCATTGGTCTCCTGCTCTCTCGTTAATAGGGAGAAATGTTACAAACCTCCTGGACCTGATGTAACTTTCATTCCTGTGCCGCCTGTCTCTATCACTGCTCCTTGAACGGGACCGGGATCTCCGTCTCCCACGCCTGCTTCTCCTGTAACGATCGTGGTAACTGTCCCGGCTCTCCCGCTCTGACGAACGGTACCGCCTCAAACGAGGCATCTGCAAAAGAAATGGAACTCTGTTTGTGGTGGGCAAATAGAGTCGAGGTACAGAGCCACATGAGCTGGCTGAAAAACAAATCATGCTTGATGGGTTAAATAGCCTCCTCCTGTTCCTATCTTTAGGAAGCAGACTCAGCCAGTCTTTAACGTAAAACCTTTTGGAAAAGTCGCCTTTGCAGTTCAGAAACTGTAGACTGCTCATGTTTTGTTAGACACAGTCCAGAATAAGGCTTTTATGAATACAAATTAAAGTATGCAGACTCCGAATAAAACACAGACAGAAAACAAACAACTTGCATTAGGCCACCTTTAATGCAGTAAAAAGTTCATAAATTCATCCTTAGCTCACTAATATAATAGATGGTGGGCAAACACTGGGGAAACAGTATTCAGTACCTGACCCTAGGTATCCTTAGGACATGTATGGTTAAACCAAAGACATTCGACAGGAGTCACCTGATGCAGATCAGGAAGAGGTGACTGGTTCCTTTCATGGGGAGCTGGGTGATAGCAGCGAGGCAGAATTTAACACCTACCCACACTCGCCCAGAGGACACAGAACCCTCAGATCAAGCACAGAGAGTTGGGACTGGAGTCACTAGCAGGGGTGGCTGACCCCTGAAGGACAACAGTGTACAACAATCTATGGGCCCTCTCTCTCTCAGCTTTTGCAATCCTATACCGCACACAGCGTGCAGTTGGCAATTATTCCTTTGCCTGGAGTTTGAGCAGAGAGTGTATTAGACGGGCAGTATCTGCTCTCTCCTGCCCTCCTCACATGGCCATTTAGCTTTGCTGTGGGGTCACCTGAAACAGGCAAAATACAGGAGCTGTGGCCTAAGTGAGTTCAAAACCCACTATCTGACATTGCAGGGAGCCCCTCCCCCCCACCAGCCTTGGTGGTAAATGAATGGGCAGGGGGGAAAAGTGCAGTGATAAAACCCAGACTGGCACCAGGGTAAGGGGCTGTCAAACAAACCCCAGCCTTCTTCCTCATCCGGGAACCTGACTCCGGAGGCTGGACTACAACTCCCAGCATGCACTGCGTCGGCGAATACGCACCGCCCCTCCCCCCACACTTCCATCAGCAACATTTATGTTTTCAATTAGGGGGAAAGGCCAGAGTCTCATTTCATTTGCAGCCGACAGACCGTGAGCTCTGAGGAGCTCGGAAGGGACGATGATGTGATGTGGGGTTTTTTTTTCCAGCTTTCCCTCTCAATGGCGGTCGAGCGCCGCCGCCATTTGGCAGCGCGGCCGCCATCTTGTCGCCTGACGGCGGCTGAATTTTTTCCCCCCCCCTCCCTCCCCGATCTCCTGTTGAAGAGGGGGACAAAATCCAATCCCGGCCGCAGGATCGGGGGGCCTTAACCCCCCCCACCGGGATAGCCTTCCCTTACCGTCTTCGCAGCCAGCCCAGTGTGCTTGTCCCACAAGAAATCCGTGGTTGCCGAATTTCTCCGGACCGCAAACTTCACTCTCTCTCTCTCCGTCTCCAACGTTGAAATTAGAAAAAAACCTCCACAACGGCAGCGTGGCCACGCCCCTTCTTTGTGACGCGCCGCCGCAAGCCCCGCCCCCCCCGCGTGATGACCCCCCCTCGTCAACCACGACGCCCCTTTCTTTGTGACGTGACAAGCCACACCTGCCGTCCCTACGCGATGACCTCACTAGCCCGTGACCACGCCCCCTCTGTGTGAGGCGTGCTGCGAGTCCCGCCGCCTGCCGGTGATGGCGTCAATGCCCCTGACCCCGCCCCTTCCTCGTCACGTAAAGGGACAAACCCCGCCCCCAACGCCGTGACCGCCACCGCCCTCCCCCACCCGTCTGCGCCTGCGCAGCACCAGACCACTACTTCTGCCCGCCCACTTGGAAGCCATTCAGCCCATCGCGCCCGTGCTATCTCTTAGAAGCGCTGTTCAATGAATCCATCCCAACGCTCTCTTTTTCAACTATATAGAGAGGGGGTGGTGGTAGTAATGTCACTAAGCTGATAATCTAGAGGCCCTGGGGACATGGGTTCAAATCTCACCATAGCAGCTGATGGAATTTAAATACAATTAATAAATTTGGAATTGAAAACTGGTCTCAGTGATGGTGACCATGAAACTACCATTGATTGTCATTAAAACCCATCTGGTTCACTTAAGTCCCTTTAGGGAAGGAAATCTGCTGTCCTGATCCAGTCTGGTCTACACGTGACTCCAGACCCACAGCCGTGTGGTTGACTCTGAACTGCCCCTCTGAAATAGCTGAGCAAGCCTTGGTTCAAGGGCAGTTATGGATGGGCAACAAATGATGGCCTTGCCAGTGACACCCACATCCCAACGTAAGAGCTTTTTAAAAACTCAATCGCTTCTCCCTTGCAGTTTTCAGGCTTTTCTTTTTTAAAAAATAGAAAGCAGCGGCATGTTGTTACGGTCCGGAACTTGCAAAGAGCCATCATCGTTATCATTGCCATTGTCAGCTCTCCCTCAATTCAAGCATGACCTCAGCCGTGAGTTTTCATGTGACTGAACAGGCCAATTCTCGGCCCAAGTCCTTGGGCACGTGGAGCAGGATAACCCGCAAGGCAGTGCGCTCCGGATTGCAGGATTTCCTCCCTTTTCCTTCCTTCTCTGGAACTTCGCCTATCAATTTGCCTCACCGGCAGAGGCACAACGGGCCAAGTCACAGCCACCTCCTGTACGATTCAAGGACTCAACTCCCTTTTGAAAATTATCATTGAATCTGCTTTCACTACCCTTCAGGGAGTGATCTCTATAATATAACTTGCTCTGCAGCATGGGATTAGGTGGGTAGGTCAGGTGTTTCTCACGTGTCGGTGCAGAGTCGAAGGGCCTCTTCTGCACTGTGAGATCCTGTGATTATCTCTCCTACCGCTGGTCATTTTTCCAATTATTTTAAATCTGGCCTCTGGTTACCAACACTTATGCCAGGGAGAAAGTTTCTCCTTCCTTAATTAAAATTCCATAGTTTCAAACAAAGCCACTAAATCTCCCCTTAATCAGGGCTCTGCTCCAAGGAGAATAGCCTCCCAGTTTTTCCAGTCTCTCAACATCACTAAGCAAGTCCACATATCGTTACCTTGCTTCTGCATCTTAAGTTATGCCTAACCAGGAGTTATGTTGAGAGCAAATAATTACTGCGGGGGGGGGGCGTGTGGAGTTATAAAAAATGTCTTTGGGTGGCGAAAGAGTGAAATTCTCCATTGCTGAGTTGTTGAAGCAGAGACCATAATCAATTATTTTGAGCGATTCAGATATTTGCTTGATAAACGGAATATTAAAGGAATTAGGCTGAGCCATGTGGGGGGAAAGCACTGGTGCAGAGACTTTACAAGTCCAATGAATGTTTCTGTGCTGGAAGATTCGATAAATAGTAAAATGAATGCCCCTTTTTTGTAACAAACAGAAACTCACGGAAAATAAGCAAAGCTGAACAGATCCACGTACATATCACTGCCTGCTGAGAGATGTACTCTTCAGAAAAATGAGAGAATATTAATCCATCCATATGATTAAGGCTGTCTTTAGAAAATCAAAGGCTGATCAGATCATCTATGTCCACTGACGGGAGGAATGAAGAACAAAGGGACATTAGGAGGGAAGTCAGGAAGTCAAGTGAGCATCTGGAACTCTCTCCCCCTGTGAATACTGGGGTTGGGGTTGGGGAGGGGGGTGGTCAACTGAAGCTCTCAAGATGGAACAGCAGATTTTGGTTAGGTTAAGGGCATTGGGGTTGGAGCCAAGCTGGGTAGGCGGAGTTGAGGTAGAGGTCAGTCGGAACACACAAGGGTGTCCATGATCAACAAGCATCTTGCAGAATATGGGGAGAGAAACAGAGAGGGAGCATCGCAGAGGGACTGAAAGGGGTTGGAGAGGGGAGGAGAGAGGGAATTCCAGAGCACAGTGTCAGCGGTGAGACGAAGGGAGAGGGGGTTGGGGGACAGGGTGCGGAAAAGGCCTGAATCTCGAGCATTGTGCAATCTTGGACACAGAGAGAAAATGTGCTAATTGAAGCTCAAGGTCAAGGTCAAGCAGGGACACCACGCTCTGAGCAAGTGAGCACACAGGAGGATGAGATCAGCAGCAGGAGAGCCGAGTTTGTAACGGGGTCGAAAACAAATGCCTTTGGCACTCCTAATCTCAAGGAAGCTATATTTCACCCGAGACTTGGTGTCGAACAGAGGTCATGGAACAGAGGGGGAAAAAACACGGCCACCAGCTCATGTCCAGACACTGATCCACGGCGACGACTAACAGACAAGGAAAAGGAGCCTGCAGTCGACGGAGCCACTGGGGTTCTGGAGATGGTACAGGAAGACAAGATATTGCTGGAAATGATCTGGCCGCAGTCTAATAAGACAAAAATAGAAGCACAGGGACAAAGTGACAGAACTGAACAACAAGAATAGGATGTCATGGGTTACACTGTCAGAGATTGGGAAGGACAAACAGAGATAACACATGATGCTCAGAGTCAGAGATTTACAACACAATTATGACACTAAAAAGGCAGAGTTGGGCACCAGGATGTAGTTTATTTACACATAGATCTGATAACCTTTTTAAACGCACGGACACGCGAGTAAGCACAACAAAGGAAGAAACAGTAATTGAGAGCAAATCAGTAAATGCAGTAGAATGATTGATTTGAATCTAGTTTCTCTCCAGGTCAGTGAACCAGCCTCAAGGTCAGGTTAGCTTTAAATCTCCACACTTGGCTTCCTCATGCACCCCCCCCACCCTGGGGAAGATGATGCAACTTCCACTTGGCAAGGATTGGATCAGAGAGCCACCAGAGTGCAAGAACCAGCAGGCGGGCTGACATGCAGAGCCACGAGTTGGATAGATACCTCTGGCAAGAGAAAAAGACAAAACTGTTGGGTAAATTAACTGGCGGCAGCAGCCTGAGAATTGAAGGAGCTCTTATCTTCCAACAGAACAGGTTTGCACACACACACACACACACACACACACACACACGCACACACAGAGCTGTGGCCAGGAGAGGGCAGAGTTGCTGGGTACCTCTGATGAAAAGAGCTGCCAACATCATTTCCTGAGTAGTTTTAGTGTGGACACCGAAGGCTGGCACGTCTGCCTGCGATGTTTTACTAACTCTTGCGTATTCTCCATCCAGAAACACTGCAACGACAATAATAAAAACTGATGGTTCCACGGAGCTGCGAATCCATGATTATAATGCATTAGACTCTAAGAGATAAATCTCCCAGAAAAACGATAAATCACAGAAAACGCTGAAGGCGTGAGTTAAAGAGAAAGGTGACTTAAATGTTTTTGGGATGACGTCCTTCATCAGAACAGTGAGACCTGAGCTAGTCTTCCTTCCAGTTGAAGGCTCACTGGTGTCCTAACCCCCGAATTTATCCCCGTGACCAACGCCACGACCTCACATTATCTCGGTCATTACTGATTGGGGCTCTCTTTGCTCTCCCTAAAGTGGATTCCCCTTTTCCCTACCGAACAGCACTGACTAATCACTCAATGAGTGATTAATTAGCTGCGAGCAACCTCCTCGCTAAGCCGCGCGGGTGTTCAGCAACCTCAAAGTCCCTGGGCAGGCCACCCACGAGTCGGCCCCTTTAAGGTTTTTTTTTTGCGCGGTAATTTAAAGGGGCAATGGATTTATATAAATCACCAAAAAACAAAATCAAAGGGAATATTGGCTGTCGGGTGCTTTTGAGATATCTTGAGGCTAGAAGAGGCATGTATGTAAAAAAAATACATAAAATATATACTTTTTATTCTTTCACGGGATGTGGGCGTCACTGGCTGGGTCAGCGTTTATTACCTATCCTTAGTTACCCCTTGAGAAGGTGGTGGGTGAGTTGCCTTCTTGAGCTGCTGCAGTCCCTGTGGTGTAGGTACACCCACAGCGCTGTTAGGAAGGGAGATCCAGAATTTTGACCCAGCGACAGTGAAGGATATTTCCAAGTCAGGACGGTGTGTAGTTTGGAGGGGAAACGTCCAGGCAGTGGTGTTCCCATCTCTCTGCTGCCCTTGTCCTCCTAGGTGGTGGCGGTGGTGAGTTTGGACGGTGCTGTCTAAGGAGCCTTGGCAAGCTCCCGCTGGGCATGTACACAAATGCAAAGTTTGTCGGGCCCCATGGTTTTCCATGTTAAAGAACTTGAACGAATTTTGAGTGACATTTTACGCAAGAAGGCAAAAAAAAAATCAACAAAGGAAACTGGTTTTAGATAACTGTTGTCCAGAGGGGATTAATAAGAGGGTGAGTATGAGTGTGTGTTTGAGAGTTTTGAATGAGTACACACTGTTCTATCTGGAAACATTGCTTATCAATGACAATTTTTTTATAGCTGTTTGATAGTACAGAGCTTGAGTATTACTGAAAATAAAGGACATGTTGAATCTTTTCATCTTACACTCAGGATGTTTGCAAGAATACCACATGCAAAGGGAACAACAATTTATACTTAAATAAAAGAAAAATACGGTGGATGCTGGAAATCTGAAACAAAAACAAAAAATTGCTGGAAAAACTCAGCAGGTCTGACAGCGTCTGTGGAGAGAAAGACAGAGTTAACGTTTTGTGTCGCGTGTGACTCTTCTTCAGAGCTAAAGGGAAGTAGAAATGTGGTGAAATTTATACTGTTTAAGGGGGAGTGGAGCAGGTGAAGCTGGGTAGAAAGCCAATGATAGGTGGCAGCTAAGGAGAGATTGCAAAAGATGTCATACACAAAAGGTCAAAGGGTTGTTAATAGTGGTGGTACTGGCTAAAGGGGGTGCTAATGGTGACATTCAGAGTAGAAAGCAGAATGTGATAAAGGCAGGACCAGGGTGAGCACTCTGGAAAGTGACAGATGGCCCTAGTGGGCGTGGGGTGGGGTGGGCGTGGGGTGGGGTGGGTTGGGGGCAGGGGCCGGTGGTGGGCCTTTATGGTAACATTAAGAGTGGAACGCAGAATGTGATAATTCGATGCAATTTAACATTCACCGTGCTGTTACAAGCCAGCAGGATCTCGTTCTCTCTCTCTCCACCTGGAAGATTTAACCGCTTTATCTGCCTGATGGAGGTCTTGTGGTACAGTAGGAACTTTCCAACTCTGGGCCAGAAGCTCCAGGTTAAAGTTCCACTTCAGGACTTGATGGCCACGGAAGGAGTGTGGCAAAGCAGGCTGAGTATCAGCCCGTAAATCCTTCCAATACACCTGATGGCAGGCGGTGAGAGCGGGAGAGTTTCCTGGTCAGCCAGACTGCCGATGGCAACAGCATATCACCGCAGCACTTGGTCAAGCATAATCATGGACTAATCCAGTGGAAGTCCATGGTCGCCAGTGCCTTTTTAGGATGTGGTACGTGAAGGAAGGATCTGCCCGATAACAAAATGATTTAGGACTTGGGTCGATGACACTGTTCACCACAGACTGTTACCAGTAGACAGATCGGTATAGCGAAGAAATCTGCTTCTTACCATTAACTTATTGACTCGAAGCAGCGAGGCCTGGTACTCAACGACCTTCTGCATGTTCTGCTGAAACCTCTCCAGCTCCTTGGCTAACTCCTCAACAGCCTCGGCCAGCTCTGGGAACAGGAGAACACTGAGAATTAAGGAAAGAGCAACAAGCCCGTCACATCTTAACAGCGAGAGAGAGAGAAAGAAAGAGAGAGAGGAAGATAGAGGGGGACAGTCAAAAAGAAATAGCAAATGGGAAAGGGGGAGGAAGATGTTAGAGAGATTGGGTGGGAGAGCAGTAGAAAGAGGCAAAGAGATGAAAGAATGAAGGGAGAGGGGTCTGAAAGAGGAATGCAAGTGGGAGAGATAGAATGGGGGACAAGGGGAGAAAATGCAAACAGGAACCAGACAAAGGGAAAAGAAAGACAGGGGAGCAAGGCGGGGCGAGGGGAGAGAGGGGGCAGGTAGACAGGGGAGCAAGGTGGGAGAGGGGCAGGTAGACAGGGGAGCAAGGTGGGGCGAGGGGGGGAGAGGGACAGGTAGACAGGGGAGCGAGGCGGGAGAGCGGCAGGTAGACAGGGGAGCAAGGTGGGGCGAGGGGGGGAGAGGGGCAGGTAGACAGGGGAGTAAGGTGGGGCGAGGGGGGGGAGAGCGGCAGGTAGACAGGGGAGTGAGGCGGGGCGAGGGGGGAGAGGGACAGGTAGACAGGGGAGCGAGGCGGGGAGAGCGGCAGGTAGACAGGGGAGCAAGGTGGGGCGAGGGGGGGAGAGGGACAGGTAGACAGGGGAGTAAGGTGGGGCGAGGGGGGGAGAGTGGCAGGTAGACAGGGGAGTGAGGCGGGGCGAGGGGGGGAGAGGGGCAGGTAGACAGGGGAGTAAGGTGGGGCGAGGGGGGGGAGAGCGGCAGGTAGACAGGGGGAGCGAGGCGGGGCTTGTAAGGTCACGGGCAAGAATGAGAGGTGGGGATAAGTTACGTTGAAAGAGAAAAACAGAAGCGATAATAATAGCACGAGTGAGAAATAGGAAGCAAGAGAGATTGGAGGCAGAGAATGACAAATAAACCATCAAGAGAAAGAAAGGCAGATCAGAAAGAGGGAGCGAGAGCCAGAAGGGAAAGATGGAACACAGTGACAGAGCCCCAGGAAGGAGATAAGGTAAGGCTGGTAGAAGATGCTGAAAGGATTGATTTATGTTGGTAAAAACTCTAGAAGGCTATAAATCCTGGCATTAATCTGGGTATAATAGTCCCCAGTCTGTGTGTGAGGAGGTTTTGTGTTAGAGAGACAGGAAGCTGTGATTTTATCCCGGGGACATTGGACATAGTGGGGGTCAGTCCAGCCGGGCAGGACACTCCGATTGGCCACAGGATGAGAGCGGGCACCAGGCTCAGCGGGATGACAATCACTGCTTCCCACCGCGATATCGAGGAAAACACGGAATATCGACGGGGGGGGGGGGGCGGGGAGTGGGTTTGGTGGAGGGGGGAGAAGAGTGGGTTTGGTGGAGGGGGGTGGAGAGTGGGTTTGGGGGGCGGTGGAGAGTGGGTTTGGTGGAGGGGGGGTGGAGAGTGGGTGTGGGGGGCGGTGGAGAGTGGGTTTGGGGGGGGCGGTGGAGAGTGGGTTTGGGGGGCGGTGGAGAGTGGGTTTGGGGGGCGGTGGAGAGTGGGTTTGGGGGGCGGTGGAGAGTGGGTTTGGGGGGCGGTGGAGAGTGGGTTTGGGGGGCGGTGGAGAGTGGGTTTGGGGGGGCGGGGGGAGAGTGGGTTTTGGGGGGCGGTGGAGAGTGGGTTTGGTGGAGGGGGGTGGAGAGTGGGTGTGGGGGGGCGGTGGAGAGTGGGTTTGGGGGGCGGTGGAGAGTGGGTTTGGGGGGCGGTGGAGAGTGGGTTTGGGGGGCGGTGGAGAGTGGGTTTGGGGGGCGGTGGAGAGTGGGTTTAGGGGGGCAGAGTGGGTTTGGGGGGCGGTGGAGAGTGGGTTTAGGGGGGCAGAGTGGGTTGGGGGGGGGGAGAGTGGGTTTGGGGGGGGAAGAGAGTGGGTTTGGGGGGGGGAAGAGAGGGTTTGGGGGGGGGAGAATGGGTTTGTGGGGGGGAGAATGGGTTTGTGGGGGGGAGAATGGGTTTGTGGGGGGGAGAATGGGTTTGTGGGGGGGAGAATGGGTTTGTGGGGGGGGAGAATGGGTTTGTGGGGGGGGGAGAGTGGGTTTGTGGGGGGGGGAGAGTGGGTTTGTGGGGGGGGGAGAGTGGGTTTGTGGGGGGGGGAGAGTGGGTTTGTGGGGGGGAGAATGGGTTTGTGGGGGGGGGAGAGTGGGTTTGTGGGGGGGGGGGAGAGTGGGTTTGTGGGGGGGGAGAGTGGGTTTGTGGGGGGGGGAGAGTGGGTTTGTGGGGGGGAGAATGGGTTTGTGGGGGGGGGAGAGTGGGTTTGTGGGGGGGGGAGAGTGGGTTTGTGGGGGGGAGAGTGGGTTTGTGGGGGGGGAGAGTGGGTTTGTGGGGGAGGAGAGTGGGTTTGTGGGGGAGGAGAGTGGGTTTGTGGGGGGGAGAGTGGGTTTGTGGGGGGGAGAGTGGGTTTGTGGGGGGGGAGAGTGGGTTTGTGGGGGGGGAGAGTGGGTTTGTGGGGGGGAGAGTGGGTTTGTGGGGGGGAGAGTGGGGTTTGTGGGGGGGAGAGTGGGTTTGTGGGGGGGGAGAGTGGGTTTGTGGGGGGGGAGAGTGGGTTTGTGGGGGGGAGAGTGGGTTTGTGGGGGGGTGAGAGTGGGTTTGTGGGGGGGAGAGTGGGTTTGTGGGGGGGGAGAGTGGGTTTGTGGGGGGGAGAGTGGGTTTGTGGGGGGGAGAGTGGGTTTGTGGGGGGGAGAGTGGGTTTGTGGGGGGGAGAGTGGGTTTGTGGGGGGGAGAGTGGGTTTGTGGGGGGGGAGAGTGGGTTTGTGGGGGGGGAGAGTGGGTTTGTGGGGGGGAGAGTGGGTTTGTGGGGGGGAGAGTGGGTTTGTGGGGGGGGAGAGTGGGTTTGTGGGGGGGAGAGTGGATTTGTGGGGGGGGAGAGTGGGTTTGTGGGGGGGGAGAGTGGGTTTGTGGGGGGGAGAGTGGGTTTGTGGGGGGGGAGAGTGGGTTTGTGGGGGGGGGAGAGTGGGTTTGTGGGGGGGGAGAGTGGGTTTGTGGGGGGGAGAGTGGGTTTGTGGGGGGGAGAGTGGGTTTGTGGGGGGGAGAGTGGGTTTGGGGGGGGAGAGTGGGTTTGGAGGGGGGAGTGAGTTTGGCAGGGAGTGTTCAGGGGGCGGGGGGGAGTGTTTTGGGGGGGATGAAGTGGGTTTGCGGGTGGGAAGTGGGTTTGGGGGGAGTGTTCAGGGGGCGGGGAGAGTGTTCAGGGGGGGTTTTGGGGGGGGGTGTTCAGGGGGCTGGGGGACTGCTCGGGGAGGGGGGAGTGTTCGGAGCAGGGGGAGTGTCCGTGGTTGTGTGGGGGGGGGGGGGGGGGGGGGGGGGCGAGGGTTTGTTGGGGGGGGTAGTGTTTGGGGGGGGTTTAGGGGGGTGGTGTGTTTGTGGGGGGGAGGTGTGTTTGTGGGGATGGAGTGTTTGTTGGAGGGGAGTGTTTGTTAGGAGGAGTGTTTGTTGGGGGTGTTTGTGGGGGCGGAGTGTTTTGGTGGGGGACTGTTTGTGGGGGAGTATTTGGGGGGGGAGTGTTCGGGGTGGGGTGATCGGGGCGGGGTGTTCGGGGCGGGGTGTTCGGGGCGGGGTGTTCGGGGCGGGGTGTTCGGGGCGGGGTGTTCGGGGCGGGGTGTTCGGGGCGGGGTGTTCGGGGCGGGGTGTTCGGGGCGGGGGGAGGGTTCAGGGCGGGGGGAGGGTTTGTGGGGAGTGTTTGGGGGGAGGAGTGTTTGGGGAGGGAGTATTTTGGGGTGGAGTGTTTGGGGGGGAGTGGTTTGGGGGGAGTGTTTGGGGGGGGGAGTGTTTGGGGGGGAGGACTATTTGGGGACGAGTATTTGGGGGGGAGTGTGTGGGGGGGAAGTGTGTGTGGGGGGGAGGGTGTGGGGGGGGGAGGGTGTGGGGGGGAGGGTGTGGGGGGGGAGGGTGTGGGGGGGGAGGGTGTGGGGGGGGAGGGTGTGGGGGGGAGGGTGGGGGGGAGGGTGGGGGGGAGGGTGTGGGGGGGAGGGTGTGGGGGGGGAGGGTGTGGGGGGGAGGGTGTGGGGTGGGGAGTCTTTGGGGGGGGAGGGTTTTGGGGAATGTTTGGGGGGGGAATGTTTGGGGGGGGGTGTTCGGGGGAGGTGGGGGGGTGTTCGGGGGGGGGGAGTGTTTGTGGGGGGGGGAGAGTGTTTGGGGGGGTGTTCGGGTGGGGCGGGATTGTTTGTGGTGGGGGAGTGTTTGTGGGGTGGAGTGTTCGGGGGGGCAATGTTTGGGGGTGGAGTGTGTGGGGGGGGGAGTGTGTGGGGGGGGGGAGTGTGTGGGGGGGGGGAGTGTGTGGGGGGGGGGAGTGTGTGGGGGGGGGGAGTGTGTGGGGGGGGGAGTGTGTGGGGGGGGGAGTGTGTGGGGGGGGGAGTGTGTGGGGGGGGGAGTGTGTTGGGGGGGGGGAGTGTGTTGGGGGGGGGAGTGTGTGGGGGGGGGAGTGTGTGGGGGGGGGAGTGTGTGGGGGGGGGAGTGTGTGGGGGGGGGAGTGTGTGGGGGGGGGAGTGTGTGGGGGGGGGAGGGTGGGGGGGGGAGTGTGTGGGGGGGGGGAGGGTGTGGGGGGGGAGTGTGTGGGGGGGGAGTGTGTGGGGGGGGGGAGTGTGTGGGGGGGGGGAGTGTGTGGGGGGGGGAGGGTGTGTGGGGGGGGAGGGTGTGTGGGGGGGGAGTGTGTGTGGGGGGGGGGAGTGTGTGGGGGGGGGGAGTGTGTTGGGGGGGGGGGGAGTGTGTGCGGGGGGAGTGTGTGGGGGGGGAGTGTGTGGGGGGGGAGTGTGTGGGGGGGGGGAAGTGTGTGGGGGGGGGAAGTGTGTGGGGGGGGGAAGTGTGTGGGGGGGGGGAAGTGTGTGGGGGGGGGAAGTGTGTGGGGGGGAGTGTGTGGGGGGGGGGAGTGTGTGGGGGGGGGGAGTGTGTGGGGGGGGGGAGTGTGTGGGGGGGGAGTGTTTGGGGGGAGGGGGGTGTTCAGGGGGGTGTGTATTTGTTGGGGGAGTGTTTGTGGGGGGGAATATTTGGAGGGGTGTTCAGGCGGGGGAATGTTCAGGGGGGCAGGGGGAGTGTTGGGGGCGGGGGGAGTGTTGGGGGCGGGGGGGAGTGTTGGGGGCCGGGGGAGTGTTGGGGGCGGGGGGAGTGTTGGGGGCGGGGGGGAGTGTCGGGGGGGTAGAGTGTCTGGGGTGTTCGGGGGGGGAGTGTTTGTTGGGGGGGAGTGTTGGGGGGTGGTGTTCAGGGGGCGGGGGGGGGTGTTTCACGGGGCGGGGGGGAGTGTTTGGGGGGGGGGAAGTGTTCGAGGGGGGGCAGAGTTTGAGGGGGGAAATGTTCGACGGGTGGGAGGGGGGGAATGTTTTGCGGGCCAGCGTTTGGGGGGGAGTGTTTGTGGGGGGTAAGTGTCTTGGGGGGGGAGAGTATTTGGGGGTTGTTCGGAGGGGGGGCAGGGAGGCTTTTCGAGGGGGAGTGTTTGTGAGGGGGGGAGTGTTTGGGCGGGGAGTGTTTGGGCGAGCGTTTGGGGGGGCGGGGGAGTGTTTGGGGTAGGCGGGGGGAGTGCTTGGGGAGTCAGGGGGAGTGCTTGGGGAGTCAGGGGGAGTGCTTGGGGGGGACGGGGGGAGTGTTTTGGGGGGGATGGGGGGAGTGTTTGGGGGGGACGGGGGGAGTGTTTGGGGGGGACGGGGGGAGTGTTTGGGGGGGACGGGGGGAGTGTTCGGGGGGGAGTGGGGTGGAGTTTTGGGGGGAGTGTTCGGGGGGAGTGTTTGTGGAGGGGGGGGTGTGTTGGGGGAGTGGTGTTCGGGGGGCGGGGGGGTGTTCAGGGGGCGGGGGGAGTGTTTGGGGGGGAAGTGTTCGGAGGGGGGAAGTGTTTGAGGGGGGCAATGTTCGAGGGGTGGGAGGGGGGGGAATGTTTTGCGGGCCAGCGTTTGGGAGGGGAGTGTTTGTGGGGGGTAAGTGTCTTGGGGGGAGAGTATTTGGGGGTTGTTCGGAGGGGGGGGCAGGGGGCTGTTCGAGGGGGAATGTTTGTGAGGGGGGAGTGTTTGGGCGGGGAGTGTTTGGGCGAGCGTTTGGGGGGCGGGGGGAGTGCTTGGGGAGTCGGGGGGAGTGCTTCGGGGGGTCAGGGGTAGTGCTTGGGGGGGACGGGGGGTGTTCGGGGGGGGAGTGGGGTGGAGTTCGGGGAGGAGTGTTCGAGGGGAGTGTTTGTGGAGGGGCGGAGTGTTTGGGGGGAGTGTTCGGGGGAGCGGGGGGAGTGAGCGGGGGGGGGGGGGGGGGGGGGGGAGTGTTTTGGGGGGGAGGGAGTGCTTGGGGGGTGTCCGGGGAGGCGGGTGTTCGGGGGCGGGGGGGTGTGATCTGGGGGGAATGTTTTGGGGGGAGTGTTTCTGGGGGGGGGTGTGTTCGTGGGGGGGGGGGGGGAAAGTGTTTGGGGGGAAAGTGTTGTGGGGGGGAAAGTGTTGTGGGGGGAAAGTGTTGTGGGGGGAAAGTGTTGTGGGGGGGGGTGTTTGGGCGGGGGGGGTGTTTGGGCGGGGGGGCTGTTTGGGCGGGGTGGGGTGTTTGGGCGGGGGGGGTGTTTGGGCGGGGGGGGGTGTTTGGGCGGGGGGGGGTGTTTGGGCGGGGGGGGGTGTTTGGGCGGGGGGGGGGGTGTTTGGGCGGGGGGGGGTGTTTTGGGCGGGGGGGGGTGTTTGGGCGGGGGGGGGTGTTTGGGGGGGGGGGAGTGTTTATGGGGGGAGTGTTTATGGGGGAGGAAGTATTTCAGGGGTGATCTGGGGAGAGTGTCTGTGTTGGGGGAAGTGTTTGGTGGGGAGTGTACGGGCAGGGAGTGTGTTTGGGGGGGGCGCGGGAGGGGGGGCGTTTGGGGGGCGCGGGAGGGGGGCGTTTGGGGGGCGCGGGAGGGGGGCGTTTGGGGGGCGCGGGGAGGGGGGCGTTTGGGGGGCGCGGGGAGGGGGGCGTTTGGGGGGCGCGGGAGGGGGGCGTTTGGGGGGCGCGGGAGGGGGGCGTTTGGGGGGGCGCGGGAGGGGGGCGTTTGGGGGGCGCGGGAGGGGGGCGTTTGGGGGGCGCGGGAGGGGGGCGTTTGGGGGGGCGCGGGAGGGGGGCGTTTGGGGGGCGCGGGAGGGGGGCGTTTGGGGGGCGCGGGAGGGGGGCGTTTGGGGGGCGCGGGAGGGGGGCGTTTGGGGGGCGCGGGAGGGGGGCGTTTGGGGGGCGCGGGCGGGGGGCGTTTGGGGGGCGCGGGGCGGGGGGCGTTTGGGGGGCGCGGGAGGGGGGCGTTTGGGGGGCGCGGGAGGGGGGCGTTTGGGGGGCGCGGGAGGGGGGCGTTTGGGGGGCGCGGGCGGGGGGCGTTTGGGGGGGCGCGGGCGGGGGGCGTTTGGGGGGCGCGGGGCGGGGGGCGTTTGGGGGGCGCGGGAGGGGGCGTTTGGGGGGCGCGGGAGGGGGGGGCGTTTGGGGGGCACGGGAGGGGGCGTTTGGGGGGGCGCAGGAGGGGGGCGCGTTTGGGGGGCGGGGGAAGGGGGGCGTTTGGGGGGGTGCGGGAGGGGGGCGTTTGGGGGGTGCGGGGGGGGGGCGTTTGGGGGGTGCGGGAGGGGGGCGTTTGGGGGGTGCGGGAGGGGGGCGTTTTGGGGGGTGCGGGAGGGGGGGCGTTTGGGGGGTGCGGGGGAGGGGGGCGTTTGGGGGGTGCGGGAGGGGGGCGTTTGGGGGGGTGCGGGAGGGGGGCGTTTGGGGGGTGCGGGAGGGGGGGCGTCTGGGGGGTGCGGGAGGGGGGCGTCTGGGGGGTGCGGGAGGGGGGTGTCTGGGGGGTGTTTGGGGGGTGCGGGAGGGGGGTGTTTGGGGGGTGCGGGAGGGGGGTGTTTGTGGGGGGCGGGGGGAGTGTGGGGGGGGCGGGGGGGAGTGTGGGGGGGTGGGGGGAGTGTGGGGGGGCGGGGGGAGGGTTTGGGGGCGGGGGGAGTGTTTAGGGGGGAGTGTCTGGGGGGTAGAGTGTCTGGGGTGTTCGGGGGGAGTGATGGGGGGGTGGTGTTCGGGGGGGCGGTGTGGTGTTCGGGGGGGGCGGGGGGTTGTTCAGGGGGCGGGGGGGAGTGTTCGAGGGGGGGAAGTGTTTTGAGGGGGGGGAAAGTGTTCGAGGGGTGGGAGGGGGGGAATGTTTTGCGGGCCAGCGTTTGGGGGGGAGTGTTTGTGGGGGGTAAGTGTCTTGGGGGGAGAGTATTTGGGGGTTGTTCGGAGGGGGGGGGGCAGGGGGGCTGTTCGAGGGGGGAGTGTTTGTGAGGGGGGAGTGTTTGGGGGGTGCGGGAGGGGGTTGTTCGGGGGGGAGTGTATGTGGGGCGGGGGGGGGGGAGTGTGAGGGGCGGGGGGGAGTGGGGGGGAGCGGGGGGAGTGTGGGGGGGCGGGGGGAGTGCGGGGGGCGGGGGGAGTGCGGGGGGCGTGCGGGAGGAGTGCGGGGGGGCGGGAGGAGTGCGGGGGGGCGGGAGGAGTGCGGGGGGGGCGGAGGGGGGTGCGGGGAGTGCGGGGGGGCGGGGGGGAGTGCTGGGGGGCGGGGGGAGTGCGGGGGGAGTGTTGGGGGCGGGGGGGAGTGTTTGGGGGGTGGAGTGTCTGGGGTGTTCGGGGGGTAGTGTTTGTTGGGGGGGCAGTGTTTGGGGGGGTGTTCGAGGGGCGGGGGGGGGGTAGTGTTCGGGGGGAAGTGTTCAAGGGGGGAAGAGTTCGGGGGGTGGGGAGTGTTAGGGGGGTGGGAGTGTCTGGGGGGGGAGTGTCTGGGGGGGAGTGTCTGGGGGGGGGAGTGTCTGGGGGGGGAGTGTCTGGGGGGGGAGTGTCTGGGGGGGAGTGTCTGGGGGGGGGAGTGTCTGGGGGGGAGTGTCTGGGGGGGGGGAGTGTCTGGGGGGGGAGTGTCTGGGGGGTGAGTGTCTGGGGGTGAGTGTCTGGGGGGGTGTTTGGGGGCGGCAGGGGTTGTGTTTTCAGGGAGTGGGGGGGAGTGTTTGTGGCAGGGGAGTGTTTGGGCGGGGAGTGTTTGAGCAAGTGTTTGGGGGGTGCGGGGGGGAGTGTTTGTGGAGGGGGGATTGTTTGGGGGGGAATTTTTGGGGGGTAGTTTTTTGGGGTGGAGTGTTCGGGGGAGCAGGGGGAGTGATCGGGATGGAGTGTTTTGGGGGGGAGTGAGCGTTTGGGGGGGTGTTCGGGGGGGCGGGGGCAGGAGTGTGTGATCGGGGGGGAGTGTTTGTGGGGGGGGGAGTGTTTGTGGGGGGGGAGTGTTTGTGGGGGGGGGGGAGTGTTTGTGGGGGGGGGGGAGTGTTTGTGGGGGGGGAGTGTTTGTGGGGGCGGAGCAGTCTGGGGGACGGAGTGTCTGGGGTGTTCTGGGGGGGAATGTTTGGGGGGGTGTTCGGGGGAGGAGCGTTCGGGGGGTGGCGGTGGTGTTATTCGGGGGGGGGACGTAGTGTTCGGGGGGAATGTTTTGGGGGGTGAGCATTTGGGGGGGAGTGTTTGGGGGGCAGATGTGGTGTTGAGGGGGCGGGGGGGGGGAGTGCTTGTTGGGGGGGGGAAATGGTCCGCGGGGGGTGGGGTGTTGGGGGGGGGAGTGCGGGGTGGGGGGGGGGGGGCGTATGTGGGGTGTGGTGGGAGTGTGAGGGGAGTGAAGGGGGGGGAGTGTGAGGTGTGAGGAGGGGAGGAGTGAGGAGGGGTGTGGAGGTGAGGGGGGTTGGGGGCGGGGTGAGGTTTGGGGGGGCTGTGGGGGCGGGGGTGGGGGCGGCAGGTGAAGGTTGGTCCGGATCCCACTCACCTCCTCTCCCCATCTCCTGAGTTCCCGATCTCGGCCGTGCCGCCCCCCCCGTCCCCCGGAGCGGGACGTGTTGTTTCCTGAGGTAACGCCCCGGCCCCGGCCTCGTCTCCCGCTGACATCCCCAGGCCCAGGCCCAGGCTCCAGGCTCCGATCTTCCGCTTATTCGGTTCTGGCGCCAAAGCGGCAGCCGGGTGGCCGACCAGCAACTCCGCCTCCTCTCCGAAACTCCGGCTGCCGGCCGCCGGCACCCACAGCGGGTGGCCGACCAGCGCTTAACCCCCGCATAGAGAGTGGCATCTTCCCCATTCTCAGGGCAGCTGTCACTGGCATCACTTTCAGCCAAATCACAGAGATCATTTTTAAAATACATTTCTGAGGGTTGGGCACCTGTTTGCCCCCCTCCCATTCCCAATGAGCTGCAGGCGATGGTAACACTTTTTTCTGTGGACTCTTGCTGTGCTCCTGTGTGAACATGCCCAGTAGAAACTTCCCAACAGGGGGTTATACTCAACAGCAATGAACGGGGTGAAGGTGATACCCAGGGCACTGTGGGAGGGGGTGAACAGTGATGCCCTGGGCAATGGGGGGATGGGGGTGAACGGTGATGCCCTGGACAATGGGGGGATGGGGTGAACCGTGATTTCTTGGTCAATGGGGGAGGGGGTGTGAACAGTGATGTCCTGGTCAATGGGGGGAGGGGGTGAACAGTGATACCCAGGACAATGTAGGAGGGGGTGAACGGTGATGCCCAGGGCAAAGGGGGAGGGAGTGAACAGTGATGCCCAGCAGAGTGACAGAGCTGAACATTTACTTCACCATTTCCCTGGTCCTGCCAAGGTACTGAGGCCAAATGTGTCCCCATTTCATGCCCCTGGTCCCCCCGGTTAGGTGTAGGAGTGGGATTCAGCGGGTGGCAATCTGCCTCTCAGTCTGGAGGTTTTGGTTTTAAGTCTCACTGCTCAACTTAGACACAAAATCCAACCGATACTGTTCGAGGGTCAGTACTGAGGGAGGGCTGCACTGTTGGACGGTCAGTACTGAGGGAGCGCCGCACAATGCTGGAGGGTCAGTACCGAGGGTGCACTGCACTGCCGGAGGGTCAGTATTGAGGGACCGCTGCACTGTCGGAGGGTCAGTACTGAGGGAGCGCCGCACTATCGCAGGGTTAGTACTGAGGGAGTGCCGCACTGTCGGAGGGTTAGTACTGAGGGAGCGCCGCAATGTCAGAGGGTCAGTACTGAGGGAGTTTTTTTTTAATTCATTCATGGGATGTGGGCTTCACTGGCTGGGCCCAGCATTTATTGCCCAGCCTTAGTTGCCCTTGGGCGGTGGTGAGCTGCTTTCTTGAACCGCTGCAGTCCATGTGGTGTAGGTACACCCACAGTGCTGTTAGGGAGGGAGTTCCAGGATTTTGACCCAGCGACAGTGAAGGACCAGCTGATATATTTCCAAGTCAGGATGGTGAATGACTTGGAGGTGATCTTCCAGGTGGTGGTATTCCCTTGTGTCTGCTGTCCTTGTCCTTCTAGGCTGTAGTGGTCGTGGGTTTGGAAGGTGCTGTCGAAGGAGCCGAGGTGAGTTTCTGCAGTGCATCTTGTACATGGTGCAGCTACTGTGCATCGGTGGTGAAGGGAGTGAATGTTTGTGGATCTGGTGCCAATCAAGTGGGCTGCTTTGTCCTGGACGGTTTTGAGCTTCTTGAGTGTTGTGGGAGCAGCGCTCCTCCAGGTAAGTGTGGAATATTCCATCACACTCCTGACTTGTGCCTTGTAGATGGTGGACAGACTTTGGGGAGTCAGGAGGTGGGTCACTTATCACACTATTCCAAGCCTCTGACCTGCTCTTGTAGCCATAGTATTTATGTGGCTAGTCCACTTCAGTTTCTGGTCAATGGTAACCCCCAGGGTGTTGATAGTGGGGGATTCAGCGATGGTAATGCCATTGAATGTCAAGGGACGATGGTTAGATCCTCTCTTGTTGGAGATGGTCATCGCCTGACACTTCTGTGGTGTGAATGTTACTTGCCACTTGTCAGCCCAAGCCTGGATATTGTCCAGGTCTTGCTGCGTTTGGACATGGACTGCTTCAGTATCTGAGGAGTCGCGAATGGTGCTGAACATTGTGCAATCATCAGCGAACATCCCCACTTCTGACCTTATGATGGAAGGAAGGTCATTGATGAAGCAACTGAAGATGGTTGGGCTGAGGACACTACCCTGAGGAACTCCTGCAGTGATGCCCTGGAGCTGAGATGACTGACCCCCCAACAACCACAACCATCTTCCTTTGTGCTAGGTATGACTCCAACCAGCAGAGAGTTTACCCCCTGATTCTCATTGACCCCAGTTTTGTTCGGGTTCCTTGATGCCTCACTCTGTTAAATGCTGCCTTGATGTCAAGGGCAGTGACTCTCACCTCACCTCTGGAGTTCAGCTCTATTGTCCATGTTTGAATCAAGGCTGTAATGAAGTCAGGAGCTGAGTGGCCCTGGTGGAATCCAAACTCGGTGTCAGTGAGCAGGTTATTGCTAAGCAAGTGCTACTTAATAGCACTGTTGATGACCCCTTCCATTGCTTTACTGATGATCGGGAGTTGACTGATGGGACAGTAATTGATCGGGTTGGATTTGTCCTGCTTTTTGTGTACAGGACATACCTGGGCAATTTTCCACATAGCCGGATAGATGCCAGTGTTGTACCTGTATTGGAACAGCTTGGCTAGGGGTGCGGCAAGTTCCGGAGCACAAGTCTTCAGTACTATTGCCAGAATATTGTCAGGGCCCATAGCCTTTGCAGTGTCCAGTGCCTTCAGCCATTTCTTAATATCACATGGAGTGAATTGAATTGGCTGAGGACTGGCATATGTGATGCTGGGGATCTCCAGAGGAGGCTGAGATAGATCATCCACTCAGCACTCCTGGCTGAAGATTGTAGCAAATGCTTCAGCCTTATCTTTTGCACTGATGTGCTGGGCTCCTCCATCATTGAGGATGGGGATATTTGTGGAGCCTCCTCCTCCAGTGAGTTGTTTAATTGTCCACCACCGTTCACGACTGGATTTGGCAGGACTGCAGAGCTTGGATCTGATCTGTTGGTTGCGGAATTGCTTAGCTCCGTCTATCACTTGCTGTTTATGCTGTTTGGCACACAAGTAGTCCTGTGTTGTAGCTTCATCAGGTTGATACCTCATTTTTAGGTGTGCCTGGTGCTGCTCCTGACATGCTCTTCTGCACTCTCCATTGAACCAGGGTTGATCCACTGTCCTGATGGTAATGGTAGAGGGGGGGGATATGCTGGGCCATGAGGTTACAGAGTGTGTTCGAGTACAATTCTGCTTCTGCTGATGGCCCACAGCGCCTCATGGTGCTGCACTGTCAGAGGGTCAGTACTGAGGGAGTGCAGCACTGTCGGAGGGTCAGTACTGAGGGAGTGTAGCACTTTCAGAGGGTCAGTACTGAGGGAGTGCTGCACTGTCGGAGGGTCAGTACTGAGGGAGTGCAGCACTGTCGGAGGGTCAGTACTGAGGGAGTGCAGCACTGTCGGAGGGTCAGTACTGAGGGAGTGCAGCACTGTCGGAGGGTCAGTACTGAGGGAGTGCAGCACTGTCGGAGGGTCAGTACTGAGGGAGTGCAGCACTGTCGGAGGGTCAGTACTGAGGGAGTGCAGCATTGTCGGAGGGTCAGTACTGAGGGAGTGCAGCACTGTCGGAGGGTCAGTACTGAGGGAGTGCAGCACTGTCGGAGGGTCAGTACTGAGGGAGTGCAGCACTGTCGGAGGGTCAGTACTGAGGGAGTGCAGCACTGTTGGAGGGTCAGTACTGAGGGAGCGCCGCACTGTCAGAGGGTCAGTACTGAGGGAGCGCTGCACTGTCGGAGGGTCAATACTGAGGGGGTGCCGCACTGTCGGAGGGTCAGTACTGAGGGAGCGCTGCACTGTCGGAGGGTCAATACTGAGGGGGTGCCGCACTGTTGGAGGGTCAGTACTGAGGGAGTACTGTTCTACTTCACTACCGTTTCTCTCAGTCCCTCCACTCTGATAAATGATCAAACTGCTTACCCAACATCCAGTACGGGATGAGCAGAAATGTTCTCTATATAAATCCTGGGAACATTAAAACCATTGTTTTCAGTCCCTGCTTCAAACTCCATTCCCTGGATGCCTACTCCATCCCTCTCCCTTGCAACGGGCTAAGATTAAAGCAGTGTGTCAACACTCTTGGTGTCATATTTGACCCATGAACTTTTAACAACCTTTTCATGCGATTGGGAAGAGCACTAGTTCCAGCACTGTAACATCACCTGACTGCACCTGGTCTCAGCTCATCTGCTGCTCAATCTATTTGAACATATTCCAGGCTGGTGTCCCACATTCTCTGCTCCGCAAACTTGAGGTTATCCAAATCTGTTTCTGATCTCGCAGTGAATCCCTATAACTCCTGCCTCACTACCCTACACTGACTTCTCGTTAAACAACAAATTCTTCTCCTTGATTTCAAAATCCTCCATGGCCTAACCCCTCCCCCATCTCTGTCATTTCCTCCGGCCGCACAAACCTCAAAATATCTCATTCTGGCACTTGAGCATCCCCCGATTCCCATCGCTCCACCATTGGCGGCCGTGCCTTCAGCTGCCTGGGGCCCTAAGCTCTGGAATTCCCTCACTAAACCTCTCCGCCTCTCTTTATTTACCCCTCTCTCCCTCTCCTCATTTAAGTCACTCCTTAGGACAAAGCTCTTTGACTGAGCTCTTGGTCATCTGTCCCTGATACCTCCTGCTGTGGCTCGTGGTCATTCTCCGCTTGGCAACTCTCTGGAGGTAACTCTTCACCTTGGGACATTGATTATGTTGAAGGTGCCATATAATGTTGTGCTAACACTCCGACACACATACATATATATATATAGAAATACACATCCCGTGCAAATATATACAGACACTCAAACACAGATCTTCAGCCAGAAGTGCCGAGTGGATGATCCATCTCAGCCTCCTCCAGAGGTCCCCAGCATCACATGTACCAGTCTTCAGCTAATTCGATTCACTCCACGTGTTATCAAGAAATGGCTGAAGGCACTGGATACTGCAAAGGCTATGGGCCCTGACAATATTCTGGCAATAGTACTGAAGACTTGTGCTCCAGAACTTACCAAGCCCCTAGCCAAGCTGTTTCAGTACAGCTACAACACTGGCATCTACCCGGCTATGTGGAAAATTGCCCAGGTATGTCTTACATAAAAAGCAGGACAAATCCAACCTGGCCAATTACCACCCCTTCAGTCTACTCTCAATCATCAGTAAAGTTATGGAAGGGGTCATCAACAGTGCTATCAAGTGGCACTTGCTTAACAATAACCTGCTCACTGACACCCAGTTTGGGCTCTGCCAGGGCCAATCAGCTCCTGACCTCATTACAGCCTTGGTTCAAACATGGACAAAAGAGCTGAACTCAAGAGATGAGGTGAGAGTGACTGCCCTTGACATCAAGGCAGCATTTGACCAAGTATCATATGAAGGAGCCCCAGCAAAACTGGAGTCAATGGGATTCAGGGGGAAAACTCTCTGCTGGTTGGAGTCATACTTAGCACAAAGGAAGATGGTTGTTGAAAGTCAGTCATCTCAGTTCACAGGATCACAGAACACACAGTGCAGAAGAGGCCCTTCAGCCCATCGAGTCTGCACCGACACATGAGAAACACCTGACCTACCTATCTAATCCCATTTACCAGTACTTGGCCCATAGCCTTGAATGTTATGATGTGCCAAATGCTCATCCAGGTACCTTTTAAAGGATGTGAGGCAACCCGCCTCCACCACCCTCCCAGGCAGCGTATTCCAGACCTTCACTACCCTCTGGGTAAAAAAGCTTTTCCTCACATCCCCCCTAAACCTCCTGCCCCTTAGCTCCAGGACATCACTGCAGGAGTTCCCCAATATAGTGTCCTCAGCCCAACGATCTTCAGCTGTTTCATCAATGACATTCCTTCCATCATAAGATCAGAAGTGGGGATGTTCACTGATGATTGCACAATGTTCAGCACCATTCGGGACTCCTCAGATACTGTAGCAGTCCATGTGCAAATGCAGCAAGACCTGGCATTAGGGTATAACTGGCAAGTTACATCCATGCCACACAAGTGCCAGGCAATGACCATCTCCAACAAGACAGAATCTAACCATCTCCCTTTGATGGTCAATGGCATTAATGTCGCTGATTCCAACACTATCAACATCCTGGGGGTTACCATTGACCAGAAACTGAACTGGACCAGCCATATAAATACTGTGGCTACAAGAGCGGGTTAGATTCTGAGAATCCTGCAGCGAGTAACTCACCTCCTGACTCCCCAAAGCCTGTTCCCCATCTACAAGGCAAAAGTCAGGAGAATGATGGAATACTCTCCACTTGCCTGGATGAGTGCAGCTCCCACAACACTCAAGAAGCTCGACACCATCCAGGACAAAGCAGCCCCGCTTGATTGGCACCCATCCCCCACCTTAAACATTCACTCCCTCCACCACCAATGCACAGTAGCAGCAGTGAGTGTACCATCTACAAAATGCACTGCAGCAACTCACCAAGGCTCCCTAGACAGTACCTTCCAAACCCACAACCACTACCATCTAGAAGGACAAGGGCAGCAGACACATGGAAACACCACCACCTGGAAATTCCCCACCAATTCATTCACCATCCTGACTTGGAAATATATTGCCCATGATGCCCACACCCTAAGACACACCTTAAGAATGAATCCAAACATGGGTCACGGATGTACACAAACACACTCAGACATTGATACTAATACCTACACACAACCACTCTCACAGAGAAGTACACACAGGCATATGCACAACACTTACACGTACATAGAATCATGCAGCATATAAGGAGGCCATTCAGCCCATTGTGCTTCTGCTGGCTCTTTGAAAGAGCTATCCATTTAATACCACTCCTCCTATTCTTTCCCCGATAGACCTGAAAATATTTCGCCTTCAAGTATTTATCTGATTCCCCCTTTTGAAAGTTCCTATTGAATCTGCTTCCACCGCCCTTTCAGGCAGCGCCTTCCAGATCACAACAACTCGCTGTGTAAAAAAAAAAAAAATTCTCTTCATCCCCCCCCCCTCTGGTTCTTTTACCAATTCTCTTCAATCTGGTTACCGACCCTCCTGCCAGTGGAAGCAGTTTATTCTTATTTATACTATCCAAACCCCTCGTGATTCTGAACGCCTTGATTAAGTTTCCATCTTAACCTCCTCTGCTCTAGGGGGAACATTCCCAGCTTCTACAGTCTCTTCACATGAACTGAAGTCCTTTATCCCCGGCCCCATCCTGGGCAATCTCCCTCCGCAGCCTCTCTAAAGCCTGTGTTCCTCCATTAAAAATGGTGCCTCGAGTTGGTCACAATCCTCCAGCTGAGGCCTAACCAATGATTTAGAAAGGTTTAAACACCCTTGCCTCATCACATGATTCCTCTATTATAAAGCCAAGAATCCTTTGTTTAAATAGCCTTCTTTGGCCTGATACTTTCAAACATTTGTGTACATACACCCCTACATTTCTCAGTTCTTAAAACCCTTTAATATTGTACCATTTCTTCCTCCCAAAATGTATTACTTCACTTTTCTCTGTGTTAAGTTTCATTGGTCACATGTCTGTCCACTTCAGCAGTCTGTCTGTGTCCTCTCATATCTATTATTATCCTCCAGCCTGTTTATTACCTTTCCCAGTTCCATCTCATCTGCAGACTTTAAAATTCTGCCTCTATACCTGAGTCCAGGTCATTAATATATATCAGAAAGAGCAGTGCTCTTCGTACAGACACACACACCCCAATACACACAAATCACACACACACACATACACAAACCCCCACACACCCCACACCAAGAAACCCCCCCCCCCCACACACACACACACCCTCCCCACACACACACATACCCGCACTCACCCCCCCCTCCACCCCCACACACACACACACCCTCCCCACACACACACATACCCGCACTCACCCCCCCCCCACACACACACATACCCGCACTCACCCCCCCCTCCACCCCCACACACACACACACCCTCCCCACACACACACATACCCGCACTCACCCCCCCCCCCCCCCACACACACACACGGATGCACACTCACACATACACACACCCCCACAAAGCCCACCCCCCCCCCCCCCCCCCCCCCACACACACACACACACTTACACACACTCAGTCTCCCACTCAGCATGCCTGTTTAAATTCAATGTCCTTGTAATGAACAGACTGAGACACGGGTGGGCGACACATTCATTGTTGGAGAGAGAGACAGACAGACAGGGAGGGAGGGAGGGAGGGAGTCAGTCAGCTGATGAATTATGCGGCAGCTGCCTCTCGCTGTGGATCTGTCTGTGTGTCCGGGACATGAAGCAGAGAGAGGGAGAGAGAGTGAGAGTGACAGCTCGCAGGAAAGGTTCTTCTTCCCGTCCTCCTCCTCGGGAGTGACAGCTCCCTCTCCCACTCTCCAGTCGCTGTCCAACTGCTGAAACCAGGGCTGCCGCTGCCGCTCTCCAGTCGCTGTCCAACTGCTGAAACCGGGGCTGTCTCTCTCCAGTCGCTGATCCTGGAAGCGGCTCTATCCATCCCAGGGACAGAGAATCCCTTGTCAGACTGGGCTGGACCCTTCTGAGGAAGGGCAGCCCTGGTCCCAAAGGGGTTTTAGCACCACCCACCCACCCCCCTCCAGCCACTCCCCTTCCCCTGTACAAAGATGCCCCAAAGAGTCCTGAGTGTGGACGAAGATGATGGCCAAGAGACTGGGGCAGCTGAGAGGAACCCTTCCTGGGTGCTGGTTTAATCGCTGAAGGAGGGAGAGGGAGAGGGAAAAAGGTTTCACTCCCTCTCAATGCAACGTGAGAACAGCAGGATGGAGTCAGGCGATGCCCCGAAGAGCAATAGCAGAGAGAGAGGTGGGGGCAAGGAGAAAGGCAGCGTGTCCTCCTTGCCAAAGAGCCCCCAGGACTGGGAGCTGGAGGAGAAGCAGCTGATGGATGGAGAGGCCAGTCTGCAGGAGGCTGGCCAGGGGAGCCCAGACTCCAGGCACAAGCCAGCGGCAACCCTGCAGAAAGAGGCATCCCACTGCCCGCACAAGGCAGTGGCTTTCCTGAAGAAAGCACAGGGATCATGTGAGCAGATCCTGCCTGAGGATCAGGAGCTGTCCGGGCCTGGCAACACCTTCATGCACAGGCAGATCAGTGCCATGCTTCAGCCCGGAGTCAACAAATTCTCCCTCCGCATGTTTGGCAGCCACAAGGCAGTGGAGATTGAGCAGGAGAGGGTTAAATCTGCGGGCTTTTGGATCATTCACCCCTACAGTGACTTCAGGTAAATGGGCAAAGGGGGAGGAGGGGCAGACAGGGAGGGGGAAGGGAGGGGGAATATCAGATAACCTGGCAGGGGAGAAACTACAGGAACAGGGACAGCGTGTGAGAGACCGTAGGTGTGTGATAATGTTTTAGTCTGTGTATTTGTGAGAGAGATAGAGAGAGAGAAAGACTGTGTGTGAGAGAATGTTATAGTCTGTATGTATGTGTGTGTGAGAGAGAGAATGAGAGTGAAAGGGACACTGTATGTGATAGTGTTATAGACTGTATGTATGTATGTGTGTGTGAGAGAGAGACTGTGCATGATAATGTTTTAGTCTGATTGTGTGTATGTGTGTGAGAGAGATATATATTTGTGTGTGTGAGAGAGAGAGAGACGAGACTATGTTGAGAGAGAGAGAGTGAAAGGGACACTGTGCGATAGTATTATAGACTGTATGTATGTATGTGTGTGAGTGTGAGAGAGAGACTGTGTGCATGATAATGTTTTAGTCTGATTGTGTGTATGTGTGTGAGAGAGATATATATTTGTGTGTGTGTGAGAGAGAGAGAGAGAGGGGAGACTATGTTGAGAGAGAGAGAGTGAAAGGGACACTGTGTGTGATAGTATTATAGACTGTATGTATGTATGAATGTGAGTGTGAGAGAGAGACTGTGTGTGTGATAGTGTTATAGACTGTATGTATGTGTGTGTGAGAGAGAGAGAGACTGTGTGTAAGATAGTGTTATAGACTATGTATGTGTGTGAGAGAGAGAGACTGTGTGTGTGATAGTGTTATAGTCTGTGTGAATGTGTGTATGAGAGAGAGATTGTGTGTATGAGAGACTGTGTGTGAGAGACTGCATGTATGTGAGAGAGAGAGAAACTGTGTGTGTGTGAGAGAGAGAGAGAGATCGTGTGTGTGAGAGAGAGACTGTGTGTGTGAGAGACTGCATGTATGTGAGAGAGAGACTGTGTGTGTGTGTGTGTGAGAGAGAGAGAGAGAGAGACTGTGTGTGATAGTGTTATACACTGTATGTATGTATGTGTGTGTGAGAGAGAGACTGTGTGTGTGATGGTGTTATAGTCTGTGTGTATATTTGTGTGAGAGAGAGAGAGATCGTGTGTGTGAGAGAGACTGTGTGTGAGAGAGAGACTGCATGTATGTGAGAGAGAGAGACTGTGTGTGTGTGTGTGTGTGTGTGTGTGAGTGAGAGAGAGACTGTGTGTGTGTGTGTATGTGTGTGTGTGAGTGAGAGAGAGACTGTGTGTGTGTGAGAGAGAGAGACTATGTATGTGTGTATGTGTGTGAGGGAGAGAGACTGTGTGTGATAGTGTTATAGACCTTGTATATGTGTGTGTGTGAGAGAGAGAGAGATCATGTGTGTGTGAGAGAGAGACAGTGTGTATGTGAGAGAGAGACTGTGTGTGTGTGTGTTTGTGTGTGTGTGTGTGTGTGTGAGAGAGAGAGAGAGAGAGACTGTGTGTGTGTGTGTGTGTGTGTGAGGGAGAGAAACTGTGTGTGAGAGAGAGAGACTATGTGTGTGTATGTGTGTGAGGGAGAGAGACTGTGTGTATGATAGTGTTATAGACCTTGTGTATGTGGGTGTGTGAGAGAGAGAGAGACTATATTTGTGTGTGTGAGAGAAAGGGAGGGAGACTATGTGTGTTTGTGTGTGTGTGACAGATAGTGAGGGAGGAGACTATGTTTGTGTGTGAGAGGGGGTAAAAACAAAAAACTGCGGATGCCGGAAATCCAAAACAAAAACAGAACTAGCTGGAAAAACTCAGCAGGTCCAGCAGCATCGGCGGAGAAGAAAAGAGTTGATGTTTTGAGTCCTCATGACCCTTCAACAGAATCTGTGATTGCAAGTGTGAGAGAGAGAGAGAGAGGAGACTGTGATTGTGTGTGAGAAAGAGCGAAACTGTGCTTGTGTGTGTGTGTGATAGAGAGAGAGACTGTGTGCATGATAATGTTTTATTCTGTTTGTATGTATGTGTGTGAGAGAGAGAGGGAGACTATATTTGTGTGTGTGTGTGTGAGAGAAAGAGGAGACTATGTTTGTGTGTGTGTGAGAGAGGGAGAGAGTATGTTTGTGTGTCAGAGAGAGAGAGGGAAGCTGTATGTGTGTGTGAGAGAGAGGGAGGCTGTGATTGTGTGTGAGAGAGGGGGAAATTGTGCTTGTGTGTGTGACAGTGTTTTAGTCTGTGTGTATGTGAGAGAGAGAGAGAGAGAGACTGTGTGTGTGTATGTGTGTGTGAGAGGGGGAGACTGTGTGTGATAGTGTTCTAGTCTGTTTGTGTATATGTAAGAGAGAGAGAGAGCGACTGTGTGTGTGTGAGAGAGAGAGACTGTGTGTGAGATAGTGTTATAGTCTGTTTGTGCGTACCTGTGTGAGAGAGAGAGACTGTGTGTGTGTGAGAGAGAGACTGTGTGAGATATTGTTATAGCCTGTTTGTGCATTTGTGTGTGTGAGAGAATGATTGTATGTGTGTGTGTGCATGTGTGTGTATGAGAGAGAGACTGTGTGTGTGTGTGTACGTGTGTGTGTATGAGAGAGAGAGATTGTGTGTGTGATAGTGTTAAAGTCCATTTGTGTGTGTGTGAGAGAGCGAGAGACTGTGTGCATGTGAGAGAGAGAGAGGGGAGACTATAATTGTGTGTGAGAGAGTGGGAAGTTGTGCTTGTGTGTGTGTGAGAGAGACCATGTGTGTGATAATGTTTTAGTCTGTGTGTATGTGTGTGTGAGAGAGAGAGGGAGACTGTGTGTGTGTGTGAGATACTGTGTGTGTGACAGTGCTATAGCCTGTTTGTGTGTGTGAAAGAGAGATAATGTGTGTGTTTGTGTGTTAGAGAGAGACTGTGTGAGAGAGTGAGGGAGGCTATGTGTGTGTGTGAGAGATAGATAGAGAGAGACTGTGTGTGATAGTGTTATAGTCTGTTTGTGTATATGTGTGTGTGAGAGACAGGGAGACTGTGTTCCTGTGTGTTTGTGTGTATCTGTGTGTGTGAGAGAGAGAGAGACACTGTCTGTGTGTGTGTATGTGTATGTGTGTGAGAGAGAGGGAGACTATATTTGTGTGTGTGTGAGAGAGAGGGAGAGTACATTTGTGTGTCAGAGAGAGAGAGAGAGAGGGAGGCTGTATGTGTGTGTGAGAGACAGGGAGACTCTGTGTGCTTGTGTGTGTGTGTGTGTGTGTGTGTGTGTATGTGTGTGTGGGAGAGAGAGAGACAGTCTGTGTGTGTGTGTATGTCTGTATGTGTGAGAAAGACTGTGTGTGAGTGTGAGAAAGAGAGAGAGAGACTGCGTGTGATAGTGTTATAGTCTGCTTGTGTTGTATGTGTGTGAGAGAGAGAGGGACAGTGTGTGTGTGAGAGAGAGATAATGTGCATGTCAGTGTTATAGCTTGTTTCTGTATATGTGTGTGAGAGAGAGAGAATGTGTATGTTTCCGTGTGCGAGATAGAGAAAGAGACTATGTGTGTGATAATGTCATAGTCTGTTTGTGTATATGTGTATGTATGTGTGAGAGAGAGAGACTGTGTGTTTGCAGTTGTGGGTGTGAGACTGTAGGTGTGTAAGTGGCTGTGTGTGTGTGAGAGATTGTTGGGGTGAGAGACCATTTGTCTGTGTGTGTGTGTGTGTGTGTGTGTGTGTGTGAGTGTGAGATAGTGTGTGTGAAACATTGTAGGTGTAAGACTGAGCACATGTATGTGTGTGTGTGTTTGTTTGAGTGCGTCAGTGACTGTGTGAATGCAAATGCATTTGTGTATGGGTGTGTGAGATTGTGTGTGTGTGTGATGGTGAGTATGTGTGTATGGGTGTGTGAGACTGTGTATGTGTGATGGTGAGTATGTGTGAATGGGTGTGTGAGATTGTGTGTGTGTGTGTGTGATGGTGAGTATGTGTGAATGGGTGTGTGAGACTGTGTGTGTGTGTGTGTGTGTGTGTGATGGTGAGTATGTGTGAATGGGTGTGTGAGACTGTGTGTGTGTGATGGTGAGTATGTGTGAATGGGTGTGTGAGATTGTGTGTGTGTGTGTGATGGTGAGTATGTGTGAATGGGTGTGTGAGACTGTGTGTGTGTGTGTGAATGTGTGTGTGTGATGGTGAGTATGTGTGAATGGGTGTGTGAGACTGTGTGTGTGTGTGTGTGTGTGATGGTGAGTATGTGTGTATGGATGTGTGAGACTGTGTGTGTGTGTGTGATGGTGAGTATGTGTGAATGGGTGTGTGAGACTGTGTGTGTGTGTGTGTGTGTGTGTGTGTGTGATGGTGAGTATGTGTGAATGGGTGTGTGAGACTGTTTATGTGTGATGGTGAGTATGTGTGTATGGGTGTGTGAGACTGTGTGTGTGTGATGGTGAGTATGTGTGTATGGGTGTGTGAGACTGTGTGTGTGTGTGTGTGTGTGTGTGTGTGTGAGATGGTGAGTATGTGTGAATGGGTGTGTGAGATTGTGTGTGTGTGTGATGGTGAGTATGTGTGAATGGGTGTGTGAGACTGTGTGTGTGTGTGTGTGTGTGATGGTGAGTATGTGTGTATGGGTGTGTGAGACTGTGTGTGTGTGTGATGGTGAGTATGTGTGAATGGGTGTGTGAGACTGTGTGTGTGTGTGTGTATGTGTGATGGTGAGTATGTGTGTATGGGTGTGTGAGACTGTGTGTGTGTGATGGTGAGTATGTGTGTATGGGTGTGTGAGACTGTGTGTGTGTGATGGTGAGTATGTGTGTATGGGTGTGTGAGACTGTGTGTGTGATGGTGAGTATGTGTGTATTGGTGTGTGAGACTGTGAGTGTGTGATGGTGAGTATGTGTGTATCGGTGTGTGAGACTGTGTGTGTGTGTGTGTGTGTGTGTGTGTGTGTGTGTGTGATGGTGAGTATGTGTGTATGGGTGTGTGAGACTGTGTGTGTGTGTGTGTGTGTGTGTGATGGTGAGTATGTGTGTATGGGTGTGTGAAACTGTGAGTGTGTGATGGTGAGTATGTGTGTATGGGTGTGTGAGACTGTGTGTGTGTGTGTGTGATGGTGAGTATGTGTGTATGGGTGTGTGAGACTGTGTGTGTGTGATGGTGAGTATGTGTGTATGGGTGTGTGAGACTGTGTGTGTGTGATGGTGAGTATGTGTGTGTGTGTGTGTGTGTGAGTGTGTGATGGTGAGTATGTGTGTATGGGTGTGTGAGACTGTGTGTGTGTGATGGTGAGTATGTGTGTATGGGTGTGTGAGACTGTGTGTGTCTGATGGTGAGTGTGTGTGTGTGTGTGTGTGTGTGTGTGAGTGTGTGATGGTGAGTATGTGTGTATGGGTGTGTGAGACTGTGTGTGTGTGATGGTGAGTATGTGTGTATGGGTGTGTGAGACTGTGTGTGTGTGATGGTGAGTATGTGTGTGTGTGTGTGTGTGTGTGTGAGTGTGTGATGGTGGGTATGTGTGTATGGGTGTGTGAGACTGTGTGTGTGGGTGTGTGAGACTGTGTGTGTCTGATGGTGAGTGTGTGTGTGTGTGTGTGTGTGTGTGTGTGAGTGTGTGATGGTGAGTATGTGTGTATGGGTGTGTGAGACTGTGTGTGTGTGATGGTGAGTATGTGTGTATGGGTGTGTGTGTGATGGTGAGTGTGTGTGTGTGTGTGTGTGTGTGTGTGAGTGTGTGATGGTGAGTATGTGTGTATGGGTGTGTGAGACTGTGTGTGTGTGTGTGTGTGTGTGTGTGTGTGTGTGTGTGTGTGTGTGATGGTGAGTATGTGTGTATGGGTGTGTGAGACTGTGTGTGTGATGGTGAGTATGTGTGTATGGGTGTGTGAGACTGTGTGTGTGTGATGGTGAGTATGTGTGTATGGGTGTGTGAGACTGTGAGTGTGTGATGGTGAGTATGTGTGTATGGGTGTGTGAGACTGTGTGTGTGTGATGGTGAGTATGTGTGTATGGGTGCGATTGGAGCCAGCCTGTTGACTCTGCTGTCTTGTTGACCTTGATGACCTTGGCGGGTGTCCTTTGGCTGGTGGAGCCTGTGCCAGCCCCGCCTGAGAGAGAGCGGCCAGTGCCAGTGCTGGCATCTCCCCAGTCGCTGCAGCCTCAATGGATGACATGGTCACTGGCAGAGGGGAGGAGGGGCTTCTGTCTTCATCCAGAGCACCCTGGGAGGAGTCCAGGGAGACGACGAACAGCTTGTGCGCCAACATGAGGTCACTCTGGGCCTCCCTGCTCACCACTGATGGACGGGCACCAAGCTGGGATACTGGGTGCCTCACCCATCTCCCACATGGACACTGACCACCTGAGGTCAGTGCCTGTGTGAGGGCTGCAGGTCCGAGCGCAACCCCAGGAACCCCTGATTCTGTCCCTGGAGTTGCCCCTACATGAGAGTCGCCACTCTCAATGGAGCAGGCAGTGCGGTCGGCCATGAGAGTCTACACAGTGCTCACTCTCCACATGGACTCCTCCATCATGGAGACCATGGCACGCAGCCCCTCATGGATCTCAGCCAAATCCTCCTGCCCATCCCACTGGGCATCCAGCAGCGATATACTAGCCACCGCTCTAAAGCCCACCGAGGGGCTGGTATCTGCGCTAGTGCCTGCTTCAGACAGCGGGTGTGACGCAGGTGACAGTGACGCCTGGTGGTCCTCCGGTGTCAGGGAGACCCTTTGGGGTCCGGAGAGCGAACACCTGCTGGCAAACCTAAAAGGGAGAAGGAGGACATGTCATTAGTTAAAGTCCTCACCCTGTCACTGTGCACATACCAGGCACCCTGGTACCACAGTGGAGATCTGCGTCATGGTGCCATCATCTTCCAATGATCAATGGGGACTCCGGGTTCGAGCTCCCATCGATGAAGAGGCTGCACTGGAATGTTTGTACAATCCGAAACTCTCACCTCTGTACCCTCGCCTGACACTCCCGCCTCTCCGCTCCCGGTTGCAAGGGGAGTAGCTGGCGCTCCAGCTCCAGGGCCTCTGGCTCAAACCAGGAGAGCAGCAGCAGGTTGGGGGGGGTGGGGGTTTGGTGGGGCCTTACCCTGTATGTGTCCTCTCGACTCGGTTATGGCTGGGCTTCTCCTGAGAGGACAGAGGAGCATTGATGAGTCCGCTCTCTACCTGCAGCACCATTGCAGCCTGGCCAACCCCAGCTCAGGAGCACCTCCCAGGGTTCACTAGGCCCTCGAGCCACAAGGCGCTCAGTCCAAGCAGCCAGGACTCACTCCCTTGGTCAACTCCATTGTCATTGACAGTTGGCACTCAGACTCTAACACCCCTGAGGACCACTATGGGGGGCGGCCTGACACTAACCCATGCCAACACAGTACTCACCCTTCCTGAGCGCAGCAGATCATTGAAGCACTTCCAGATCAGCACCCAGGAGCGCCGCCCCACACCCTGGCTGCTAACCCGGGCTTGCCACCTCCTCCCATGCCCTCTCGGTCAGGTATGGAGGCCTCCTCCTCCCATCTCTGGGGACAAAGGTGACCCCTCCTGGCAGCCACCTCCTCCAGGAGGGCAGAGAGGCACTCGTCTGAAAAGGGAGGGGGGGGGTGTTGCCGAGTGCCCCCCTGACCTGCCCTCCCACCTGGCACTTGCGGCCCCTCTACACCCGATCGCTACAAAGGCACACAGACGCCCTTCCCGGGCAGCCTTATTGCAGCCGTCTGTAAACCGGCTGCTGGGTCACCATTGGGCCCCCACACCCCGCCCCCCCCCCCCCCCCCCCTCACCTCGACCCCCCCGACCCCCCCGACCCCCCGACCGGTGCGGAGCCGTGTTTCACGCTGGGCCAGGTCTTCATTGGCCAGCGTGAAATCGCGGTCAGGGCCCGATGGTGCATGGCTGTCAGTATCGCGGCTGCTCAAGGGTTCGCCCACCACACCCACCCGGCGAGGGGAAATTCTGCCGGGTGTGTGTGTGATAGCGATAGGCTGTGTTCAAATGTACATGTGTACCTGTGTCTGTAAACTTACGTGTGTTTAAGTGTAGATGTATGTGGGTTTGTGTATATGTGTGTAAGTGTAGATGTATGTGGGTTTGTATGTGTGTGTATAGATGTATGTGGATTTGTGTGTGTAAGTGTAGATGTATGTGGGTTTGTATGTGTGTGTATAGATGTATGTGGATTTGTGTGTGTAAGTGTAGATGTATGTGGGTTTGTATGTGTGTGTATAGATGTATGTGGATTTGTGTGTGTAAGTGTAGATGTATGTGGGTTTGTATGTGTGTGTATAGATGTATGTGGGTTTGTGTGTGTAAGTGTAGATGTATGTGGGTTTGTATGTGTGTGTATAGATGTATGTGGATTTGTGTGTGTAAGTGTACATGTATGTGGGTTTGTATGTGTGTGTATAGATGTATGTGGATTTGTGTGTGTAAGTGTAGATGTATGTGGGTTTGTATGTGTGTGTATAGATGTATGTGGATTTGTGTGTGTAAGTGTAGATGTATGTGGGTTTGTGTGTGTAAGTGTAGATGTATGTGGGTTTGTGTGTGTGTGTAGATGTATGTGGGTTTGTGTATATGTGTTTAAGTGTAGATGTATATGAGTTTGTGTGTGTGTAAGTGTAGATGTATGTGGGTTTGTGTGTGTGTAAGTGTAGATGTATGTGGGTTTGTATGTGTGTGTGTATGTGTGTAAGTGTAGATGTATGTGGGTTTGTATGTGTGTAAGTGTAGATGTATGTGGGTTTGTATGTGTGTAAGTGTAGATGTATGTGGATTTGTGTGTGTAAGTGTAGATGTATGTGGGTTTGTGTATATGTGTGTGTGTAGATGTATGTGGGTTTGTGTATATGTGTGTAAGTGTAGATGTATGTGGGTTTGTGTATATGTGTGTAAGTGTAGATGTATGTGGGTTTGTGTGTGTAAGTCTAGATATATGTGGGTTTGTATGTGTGTGTGTATGTGTGTAAGTGTAGATGTATGTGTGTTTGTATGTGTATAAGTGTAGATGTATGTGGGTTTGTATGTGTGTAAGTGTAGATGTATGTGGATTTGTGTGTGTAAGTGTAGATGTATGTGGGTTTGTATGTGTGTGTATAGATGTATGTGGGTTTGTGTGTGTAAGTGTAGATGTATGTGGGTTTGTATGTGTGTGTGTAGATGTATGTGGGTTTGTGTATATGTGTTTAAGTGTAGATGTCTATGAGTTTGTGTGTGTGTAAGTGTAGATGTATGTGGGTTTGTGTGTGTGTAAGTGTAGATGTCTGTGGGTTTGTATGTGTGTGTGTGTATGTGAGTAAGTGTAGATGTATGTGGGTTTGTATGTGTGTAAGTGTAGATGTATGTGGATTTGTGTGTGTAAGTGTAGATGTATGTGGGTTTGTGTATATGTGTGTAAGTGTAGATGTATGTGGGTTTGTATGTGCGTAAGTCTAGATGTATGTGGGTTTGTATGTGTGTAAGTGTAGATGTACATGGGTTTGCATGTGTGTAAGTGTAGATGTATGTGGGTTTGTATGTGTGTAAGTGTAGATGTATGTGGATTTGTGTGTGTAAGTGTAGATGTATGTGGGTTTGTATGTGTGTGTGTAGATGTATGTGGGTTTGTGTATATGTGTGTAAGTGTAGATGAATATGGGTTTGTGTATATGTGTGTAGGTGTAGATGTATGTGGGTTTGTATGTGTGTGTGTAGATGTATGTGGGTTTGTGTATATGTGTGTAAGTGTAGATGTATATGAGTTTGTGTGTGTGTAAGTGTAGATGTATATGGGTTTGTACGTGTGTAAGTGTAGATGTATGTGGGTTTGTGTGTGTGTAAGACTAGATGTATGTGGGTTTGTATGTGTGTAAGTGTAGATGTATGTGGATTTGTATGTGTGTAAGTGTAGATGTATGTGGATTTGTGTGTGTAAATGTAGATGTATGTGAGTTTGTATGTGTGTGTGTAGATGTATGTGGGTTTGTGTATATGTGTGTAAGTGTAGATGTATGTGGGTTTGTATGTGCGTAATTCTAGATGTATGTGGATTTGTGTGTGTAAGTGTAGATGTATGTGGGTTTGTATGTGTATGTGGGTTTGTGTATATGTGTGTAAGTGTAGATGTATGTGGGTTTGTGTATATGTGTGTAGCTGTAGATGTATGTGGGTTTGTGTATATGTGTGTAAGTGTAGATGTATGTGGGTTTGTATGTGTGTAAGTGTAGATGTATGTGGGTCTGTATGTGTGTAAGGATAGAAGTATGTGGGTTTGTATGTGTGTAAGTGTAGATGTATGTGGGTTTGTGTGTGTGTATGTGTGTAAGTGTAGATGTATGTGGGTTTGTATGTGTGTAAGGATAGATGTATGTGGGTTTGTATGTTTGTGTATGTGTGTAAGTGTAAATGTATGTGGATTTGTTTGTGTGTAATTGTAGATGTATGTGGATTTGTGTGTGTAAGTGTAGATGTATGTGGGTTTGTATGTGTGTGTTTAGATGTATGTGGGTTTGTGTATATGTGTGTAAGTGTAGATGTATGTGGGTTTGTGTGTGTGTAAGTGTAGATGTATGTGGGTTTGTATGTGTGTAAGTGTAGATGTATGTGGGTTTGTTTGTGTGTAAGTGTAGATGTATGTGGATTTGTGTGTGTAAGTGTAGATGTATGTGGGTTTGTGTATATGTGTGTAAGTGTAGATGTATGTGGGTTTGTGTGTGTGTAAGTGTAGATGTATGTGGGTTTGTACGTGTGTAAGGATAGATGTATGTGGGTTTGTATGCGCGTAAGTGTAGATGTATGTGGGTTTGTATGTGTGTAAGTATAGATGTATGTGGGTTTGTGTGTGTGTGTATGTGTGTAAGTGTAGATGTATGTGGGTTTGTATGTGTGTAAGTGTAGATGTATGTGGGTTTGCGTGTGTGTAAGTGTAAATGTATGTGGGTTTGTGAGTGTGTGTATGTGTGTAAGTGTAGATGTATGTGGGATTGTATGTGTGTAAGTGTAGATGCATGTGGGTTTGTATGTGTGTAAGTGTTGATGTATGTGGGTTTGTACGTGTGTTAGTGTCGATGTATGTGGGTTTGTGTGTGTGTAAGTGTAGATGTATGTGGGTTTGTATGTGTGTTAGTGTAAATGTATGTGGGTTTGTATGTGTTTATGGGAGTGTAGTGTGTGTGCCTGTTATGTGCAGGACAATATAGGTTTGTTTCGATGTGTCTCACAGGATGTGGGGGTCACTGGTTAGTCCAGCATTTATTGCCCATCCCTAATCACCCTTGTGAAGATGGTGGTGAGCTGCCTTCTAGATTAGTACCAGCGACAGTGAAAGAATGGCCAATATATTTCCAAGTCAGGATACTGTGTGGCTTGGAGGGGAATCTGCAGCCCTTGTCCTTCTAGATGGTAGAGGTCGTGGGTTTGGAAGGGGCTGTCCAAGGAGCCTTGGTGAATTTCTGCAGTACATCCTGTAGATGGTACACACACTGCTGCTACTGTGCGTCAGTGGTGGAGGGAGTGAATGTTTAAGGTGATGGATGGGGTGCTAATCAAGCGAATGCTTTGTCCTGGATGTTGTCAAGCTTCTTGTGCCTTGTAGATGTCGGCTCTGTGGAGTCAGGAGGTGAATTACTCACTGCAGAATTCAGTCTCTGACCCACTCTCGTAGCCACAGTATTTATATAGTGGGTCCAGTTCCTAGTCAGTGGTTACCACTAGGATATTATTGGCTCCAGGGCAGGAACAGCTTTCAGTCCCAGGTCAATGGTACCAATTGTTCATTGAAGTCAGGCTGATTTAGAATCCGACAATGAAACTGTACAGAGAAGGCCATTCAGCCCTTTGCAAGAGCTTTCCAATTAGTTACCCCACCCCTGCTCTCCACTTAGTTACCCCGCCCCTGCTCTCCACTTAGTTACCCCGCCCCTGCTCTCCACTTAGTTACCCCGCCCCTGCTCTCCACTTAGTTACCCCGCCCCTGCTCTCCACTTAGTTACCCCGCCCCTGCTCTCCACTTAGTTACCCCGCCCCTGCTCTCCACTTAGTTACCCCGCCCCTGCTCTCCACTTAGTTACCCCACCCCTGCTCTCCAATTAGACATTACCCACTCCTCCTCAACCTCCTCCGCTGTTCCCCCCGTAACCCTGCTAATTTCCCCCCTTCAGGTATTTATTCGATTCCCCCCCTCCCCTTTTGAAAGTTCCTATTGAATCTGCTCCCGCCGCCCTTTCAGGCAGCGCCTTCCAGATCACAACAACTCGCTGTGTCAAAAAAAATTCTCCTCATCTCCCCCTCTGGTTCTCTTGCCGATTCTCTTCAATCTGTGTCCCCTCTGGCTACAGACCCTCCTGCCCAGTGGAAACAGTTTCTCCTTATTTACTCTGTCTGAACCCCCTTCCTGATTTTGAACGCCTCGATTCAATCTCCCCCTTAACCTTTTCTTGCCTAAGGAGAACTATCCTAGCTTCTCCCAGTCTCTGCAGTCAAAACCTTGGAACATTGTGGGTCAGTTATAATGAATTTATACTGTCTGTGTTATATATATATATACATTAAATATTAATTAACACTGAATATAGGCATCCATTAATTTTAAACGGTTTCCATTTCTTCAATGGAAGCTAGTTGAAATGATGGGATAGGGCGTGTCCCAGTTTTCTGAGATTGATTGAGATTGTTTTATTGTTGACCCTGAACCCATTCACCATGAGGAGGGCTATTAATGGAATACCGAGTCTCATCCCGCTGGAATTACACAATTCCATTGCTGCCTCTACCTGTATATTTGGGTGATTGAATCTCAGGGTCCCTGATGTATAGAAATCACGGGTGATTGTCCTGAGGTTTGAGTAAGCAGATGTCCCTGGCTTGTTGCTGTGCCTGTAAACGGACAGCAAGGTGTCAGGATGCACTCCCGAACGCTCTGTGATTTGTTTCAGTAAACACGCATACACTGTGAGTCAGTGTTGATGTTGGGAAATGAAGGCACAGTGTTACTTTGATACTGTGACCTGCAACTGTGCGCTTGAATGTTACCGAGCACTCCAGGCAATAATTCATCAGAGATTGCGAAATGGACCAGCCTGTCTCACTGGGGTACGGGTCCCCCTCCTCTCCTGAAGGTGCTGACTCTCACTGGGGTACAGGGTCCCCCTCCTCTCCTGAAGGTGCTGACTCTCACTGGGGTACAGTGTCCCCCTCCTCTCCTGAAGGTGCTGACTGTCACTGGGGTACAGGGTCCCCCTCCTCTCCTGAAGGTGCTGACTCTCACTGGGGTACAGGTCCCCCCTCCTCTCCTGAAGGTGCTGACTCTCACTGGGGTACAGGGTCCCCCTCCTCTCCTGAAGGTGCTGACTCTGACTGGGGTACAGGTCCCTTTCCTTTCCTGAAGGTGCTGACTCTCACTGGGGTACAGGTCCCCCTCCTCTCCTGAAGGTGCTGACTCTCACTGGGGTACAGGTCCCCCTCCTCTCCTGAAGGTGCTGACTCTCACTGGGATACAGGGTCCCCCTCCTTTCCTGAAGGTGCTGACTCTCACTGGGGTACAGTGTCCCCCTCCTCTCCTGAAGGTGCTGACTCTCACTGGGGTACAGGGTCCCCCTCCTCTCCTGAAGGTGCTGACTCTCACTGGGGTACAGGTCCCCCTCCTTTCCTGAAGGTACTGACTCTCACTGGGGTACAGGGTCCCCCTCCTCTCCTGAAGGTGCTGACTCTCACTGGGGTACAGGTCCCCCTCCTCTCCTGAAGGTGCTGACTCTCACTGGGGTACAGGTCCCCTCCTCTCCTGAAGGTGCTGACTCTCACTGGGGTACAAGTCCCCCTCCTCTCCTGAAGGTGCTGACTCTCACTGGGGTACAGGTCTCCCTCCTCTCCTGAAGGTGCTGACTCTCACTGGGGTACAGGTCTCCCTCCTCTCCTGAAGGTGCTGACTCTCATTGGGGTACAGGTCCCCCTCCTCTCCTGAAGGTGCTGACTCTCACTGGGGTACAGGTCCCCCTCCTCTCCTGAAGGTGCTGACTCTCACTGGGGTACAGGGTCCCCCTCGTCTCCTGAAGGTGCTGATTCTCACTGGGGTACAGGTCCCCCTCCTCTCCTGAAGGCGCTGACTCTCACTGGGGTATGGGTCCCTCTCCTCTCCTGAAGGTGCTGACTCTCACTGGGGTACAGGTCCCCCTCGTCTCCTGAAGGTGCTGATTCTCACTGGGGTACAGGTCCCCCTCCTCTCCTGAAGGTGTTCAGTGAATGTCAGCATCTTCAATAACAATGCACTAACAGGGGGTCACTTGGTCCTGATTGTACTCCATTGGCCCACTTTGCACTGCCTGGTGAAGGGGCAGTAACTTGTACTGAAGGTACATTCAAGTTTATAATCTGTTGAGGGTCACATTGGCCAGGATCTGTGGAGAGTGGAAAGGTTTAACTCATCAGGCAAGTCCACAGGGAATCTTTTCATTGATAGAATGTGTTGTGATGAGTTGTTTATTATGAAGTTTCTAGTTCTGTCAGCTCCTTCTGCCTGTCAGTGTGTGCCTGTGAGACAGACAGTGCACAGAGCAGTGCTGGGCACTGATCCTTCCTGACAAGAGATTTAAGCTTTCATCCAACAATTACACAGCCTGTATCACCCTGTCTGTCTCTCCTGCTCAGAAACACTGCTGTTATACACACTGGTATGTTTCTGTGTGCATGTGTATGTGTCCACACATATTTGTGTGTGTGTATTTCTGTATGTGTGCATTTCTGTGTGTGTATGCTTTTCTATGTGTGCAATTCCATGTGTATACATGTGCCTTTCTGTGTATGTGCATTTCTATGTGTGCACATTTGTGTGTTCCCGTGCCTATGTTTGTGTGCCTGTGCGCATTTGTGTGTCTTTCTGTGTGTGTGTATGCACGTTTCTGTGTGTGTGTGTGAGAGAGAGAGAGCTTTTCTGTATGGATGTGTGCATACGTTTCTGTGTATGTGTGTGTGTGCACACATTTGTGCGTTCCTGTGTATGTGTTTGTGTGTGTTTCTGTGCGTGTATATGTGCGTTTCTGTGTGTGTGTGAGAGAGAGCTTTTCTGTATGGATGTGTGCATTTGTGTGTATATGTTTGTGTGTGTGTGCTTTTCTCTGTGTGTGTGTATTTCTATATGTGTGTGTGTGTGTGTGTGTGCGCTTCTGCGTGTGATTCTCTGTGTGCATTTCTGTGCATGTGTTTCTGCATGTGTTTCTGTGTGTGTGTGCACATGTGCCTGTCAATTTGTGTGTGCGCGTTTCTGAGAGTGTGTCTGTGCGTGTGTGTCTGAGACTGTGTCTGTGCATGTGTGTGTCTGTGCATCTGTGTGTCTGAGAGTGTGTCTGTGCGTGTGTGTCTGAGAGAGAGTGTGTCTGTGCGTGTGTGTGTCTGTGCGTGTGTGTGTCTGAGAGTGTGTCTGTGCACGTGTGTCTGAGAGAGTGTCTGTGCACGTGTGTCTGAGAGAGTGTGTCTGCGCGCGTGTCTGAGAGTGTGTCTGTGCGTGTGTGTCCGAGAGTGTGTCTGTGCGTGTGTGTCCGAGAGTATGTCTGTGCGTGTGTGTCCGAGAGTGTGTCTATGCGTGTGTGTGTCTGAGAGAGACTGTGTCTGTGCGTGTGTGTCTGAGAGAAAGTGTGTGTGTGTGTGTGTGTGTGTGTGTGTGTGTCTGTGTGTGTGTGTGTCTGAGAAAGAGTGTGTCTGTGCGTGTGTCTGGGAGAGAGTGTGTCTGTGTGTCTGGGAGAGAGGGTGTCTGTGTGTGTGTGTCTGGGAGAGAGTGTGTCTGTGTCTGTGTGTGTCTGTTTGTGTGTGTGTGTGTGTGTGTCTGAGAGAGAGTGTGTCTATGTCTGTGTGTGTGTGTGTGTCTGTCTGAGAGAGAGTGTGTCTGTGTCTGTGTGTGTGTGTCTGGGAGAGAGTGTGGCTGTGTCTGTGTGTGTGTGTCTGAGAGAGACTGTGTCTGTGTCTGTATGTGTGTGTCTGAGAGAGAGTGTGTCTGCGTCTGTGTGTCTGAGAGTGTGTCTATGTGTGTGTGTGTCTGGGAGAGAGTGTGTTTGTGTGTGTGTGTGTGTGTGTGTCTGTCTGAGAGAGAGTGTGTCTGTGTCTGTGTGTGTGTCTGAGAGAGAGTGTGTCTGTGTCTGTGTGTGTGTGTCTGAGAGAGAGTGTGTCTGTGTCTGTGTGTGTGTGTCTGTCTGAGAGAGAATGTGTCTGTGTCTGTGTGTGTGTGTGTGTGTCTGAGAGAGAGTGTGTCTGCGTCTGTGTGTCTGAGAGAGAGTGTGTCTATGTGTGTGTGTGTCTGGGAGAGAGTGTGTCTGTGTCTGTGTGTGTGTGTCTGTCTGAGAGAGAGTGTGTCTGTGTCTGTGTGTGTGTGTGTGTGTGTCTGGGAGAGAGTGTGGCTGTGTCTGTGTGTGTGTGTGTCTGAGAGAGAGTGTGTCTGTGTCTGTGTGTGTGTGTATCTGAGAGAGACTGTGTCTGTGTCTGTATGTGTGTGTCTGAGAGAGAGTGTGTCTGCGTCTGTGTGTCTGAGAGTGTGTCTATGTGTGTGTGTGTCTGGGAGAGAGTGTGTCTGTGTCTGTGTGTGTGTGTCTGTCTGAGAGAGAGTGTGTCTGTGTCTGTGTGTGTGTGTGTCTGGGAGAGAGTGTGGCTGTGTCTGTGTGTGTGTGTGTCTGAGAGAGAGTGTGTCTGTGTCTGTGTGTGTGTGTATCTGAGAGAGACTGTGTCTGTGTCTGTATGTGTGTGTCTGAGAGAGAGTGTGTCTGTGTCTGTATGTGTGTGTCTGTCTGAGAAAGAGTGTGTCTGTGTCTGTGTGTCTGTCTGAGAGAGAGTGTGTCTGTGTCTGTGTGTGTGTGTGTCTGAGAGTGTGTCTGTGTGTGTGTGTGTGTCTGTCTGAGAGAGAGTGTGTCTGTGTCTGTGTGTCTGAGAGAGAGTGTGTCTGTGTCTGTGTGTGTCTGTCTGAGAGAGAGTGTGTCTGTGTCTGTGTGTGTGTGTGTCTGTCTGAGAGAGAGTGTGTGTCTGTGTGTCTGAGAGAGAGTGTGTCTGTGTGTGTGTGTGTCTGTCTGAGAGAGAGTGTGTGTCTGTGTGTCTGAGAGAGAGTGTGTCTGTGTCTGTGTGTGTCTGTCTGAGAGAGAGTGTGTCTGTGTGTGTCTGTCTGAGAGAGAGTGTGTCTGTGTCTGTGTGTGTGTGTGTCTGGGGGCACATGGTACCTCACACGCGGTACGGTGAAGGTTAACGGGTTGCTTTAAACGCCTATTCCGGCTGTTTTTCCTTTGGGCAGGTTTTACTGGGATCTTGCTATGCTGCTGCTCATGGTAGGGAATCTAATCATCCTGCCGGTGGGAATCACCTTTTTTAAGGACGAGAACACTCCTCCATGGATTGTCTTCAATGTGGTTTCGGACACCTTCTTCCTCATTGACCTGGTGTTGAACTTCCGGACAGGCATTGTGGTGGAAGACAACACCGAGATCATCCTCGACCCTCACACCATCAAGATGAAATACCTGAAGAGCTGGTTCCTGGTGGACTTTGTATCTTCCATCCCGGTCGACTACGTCTTCCTCATCGTGGACCTGGAGACCAGGGTGGATTCCGAGGTCTATAAGACAGCCAGGGCCCTGAGGATTGTGCGCTTTGCCAAGATCCTCAGCTTGCTACGACTCCTGCGCCTCTCACGTCTCATCCGATACATCCACCAGTGGGAGGAGGTAAACCTTCGACCCCTCCAATCGCAGGAGGAGACCATTCAGCCCATCTGTCCCGTGCCAGCTCTTTGAAAGAGCTATCCAATTAGTCCCACTACCCCACCCCCCCCCCACCGCTTTGCCCCCTGTGGCCCTGACAATTTCCCCCCTTCACGTATTTATCCGATTCCCCCCCTTTTGAAAGTTCCTATTGAATCTGCTTCCGCCGCCCTTTCAGGCAGCGCCTTCCAGATCACAACAACTCGCTGTGTAAAAACAAAAATTCTCCTCCTCTACCCCCTCTAGTTCTTTCCCCGATTCTCTTAAATCCGTGTCCCCTCTGGTTACCGACCCTCCTGCCCAGTGGAAACAGTTTCTCCTCATTTACTCTGTCCAAAACCCCTTCCTGATTCCGAACGCCTCGATTCAATCTCCCCCTTAACCTTCTCTGGCCTGAGGAGGACTATCCCAGCTTCTCCCAGCATTACTGAAGTCCCTTATCTCTTGCTTGTTTCCCAATATTACATTGAATCATAGAATCTTACAGCACAGCAGGAGACCATTCAGCCCATGGTGCCTGTGCCGGCTCCTCGGAGGAGCTTTTCAATGAGTCCCACTGCCTCTCTGCTCTTTCCCCAAAGTCCTGCAAACGCTGTCACATTTACCAGACATCTTTTGACGAGTAGGTTAATGACTAGCACATGAATCGTTTTGAAAGGTTTACCATTCTCAGAATGAAATCCTCTTGATCTGCTCTTTAGATTTTTCACATGACCTATGATCTTGCCAGTGCGGTGGTGAGGATTGTAAACCTGATCGGCATGATGTTGCTGCTGTGTCACTGGGATGGATGTCTCCAGTTCCTTGTGCCCATGCTCCAGGATTTCCCCGAGGATTGCTGGGTCTCCATCAACCACATGGTGGTAAGCAGCAAAGGCCCAGGCACGACTGGGCGAGCCCTTTGAGAGGGGCCGGGAGGGAAGACGGAGATCAGGGCTGGGGGTGGTGGGGGTGGGGGGAGATGTGGTGGGGGGGACCCGGGCCCTGGAGGGGAGACTCAGGTCCTGGTGGGGTTGGAGACTTGTGCCTGGGGGTGGAGACCCAAGTCCGGGATGTGGGAGACTCAGGCCTGGGTGGGGGGGGGAAAGAGGGGAGGCCTGGGGCTGTGGGGGTGGGGACTTGGGGCTGAGGGAAGACCCAAACCTTTGAGGTGTGCTCCAGAAGTGGATCTGAGTCATCCCTGCCTGTGGGTTTAGGGTCATCGAGGGTCTGAGGGGAGAACGTGGGGTGCGTTACCATGGCATTAACCGGGACCTAACAACAGCAGCAAGGCCAGGCCTACACATCACTCCACTCCATTGCTCTGGGTCGTTCACTCACCACACCTTCCGAAGCAACTGGCCAAGCCAGGTTCACCGCTCTCCTTCTCAGGGTAACTAGGGGTGGCTGAGTGGGAGGGGTGACCCCCTGAGGAGCTGACTTTTAATCCCAGGTTTCACTGAGACTGAACACAGGATCGGCAGAGTGAGAGCCAAGATAGAAGCTCTCCTCCTCCAGTGTGTCCCAGTATCACACTCCCCATTCCGCCCAGGATCTTCCGGGAAAGGCTGGATGAAAATCCAGTTGGCTGGGAAATACCTGGAATATTCCTGCCCAATGTCGGAAGTAGTCTCGAGCTCTCATCTTTTTTGTTATCCGTTCATGGGAAGTGGGCTTCGCTGGCCGGGCCCAGCATTTATTGCCCATCCCTAATTGCCCCTTGAGAAGGTGGTGGGTGAGCTCCCTTCTTGAGCCGCTGCAGTCCCTGTGGTGTAGGTACACCCACCGTGCTGTTAGGGAGGGAGTTCCAGGATTTTGACCCAGCGACAGTGAAGGAACGGCCGATATATTTCCAAGTCAGGGTGGTGAGTGACTTGGAGGGGAACTTCCAGGTGGTGGTGTTCCCCATGTGTCTGCTGCCCTTGTCCTTCTAGATGGTAGAGGTCGTGGGTTAGCTTCTCCTGATTATCTGCCTTTCTCTACAAGAAGATCTCCAGTCTGAGCAGAATGATGTGGAACGTCTTCTCTTCCAGAATGATTCCTGGGGGAAACAGTACTCCCACGCCCTCTTCAAGGCGATGAGTCACATGCTGTGTATTGGCTACGGCCAACAGGCTCCTAAGGGAATGACTGACGTCTGGCTAACCATGCTCAGCATGATCGTGGGGGCAACCTGCTACGCCATGTTCATCGGACACGCCACTGCCCTCATCCAGTCTCTCGATTCATCCCGACGGCAATACCAGGAGAAGGTAAGGTCCGGGCACTTAATGACAGAGAGGGAAACACTGGGGAAACACAGCAGGGCTGAGAGAGGGAGAGACGGAGACAGAGGGAAGGAGAGTGGGGAGAGAGAAAGGAGAAAGAGAGAGGGGAGAGAGAGAAAAGGGAGAGAGAGAAGGGAGAGAGATAAGGGGAGGGAGAGAGGGGAGAGAGGGAAGGGAGAGGGGGAGGGGAGAGAGAGAGAGGAGAGAGAGAGAGAGGGGAAAGAGAGAAGGGAAAGAGCGAGGGGAAAAAGAGAGAAGAGAGAGAGAGAGAAAGGAGAGAGATAAGGGGAGGGAGAGAGGGGAGAGAGGGAAGGGAGAGGGGGAGGGGAGAGAGAGAGAGGAGAGAGAGAGGGGAAAGAGAGAAGGGAAAGAGCGAGGGGAAAAAGAGAGGAGAAAGAGAGAGAGAAGGGAGAGGGAGAAGGGAGAGGGAGAAGGGAGAGAGAGAGAAGGGAGAGAGAGAGAAGGGGAGAGAGAGAGAGGGAAGTGAGAAAGGAGCGGGAGAGAAGGGGAGAGAGAGGTGGGACAGAGGTGGGAGAAAGAGAGAGAGATGGAGAGGAAGAGAGGGAGAGTGCGAGAGCGTGAGAGACAGAGAGGGAGAGAGGGAAAGAGAGAGAGACGAGAAGGAGGAAGGGAAAACAAAGACCAGGGTTTCGACAGCTCCTTTCCCAAAGTCAGGAAGTTCCAAAGTGATGTACAGTCAGGGAGTATTTTTGAAGTGTACTCACTGTTGTAATTTAGGAAATGCAGTAACCAACTTGTGCACAGCAAGATCCCACAAACAGCAATATGCTAATGACCCAGATCATGTGGTTTTAGTGATGCTTTTTGAAGGATAAATATTGTAAACATAAATATTATAAACATTGTAGAATCTCACCTCCCCTCATCCCCCACCTTCACCACCCCCCCAACCTCCCTCACCCCTCAACCACCTACATTCCCAACTACCCTCACCACCCCACCCCGCCTCATCCCCTCCCATCCCCACCCACCCCCACTCACCCCCCTCACCGCTCTTCTCCCCATAGAGGCTTTGGCATCTTTTACACCCACCAGAGAGGGCAGATTGGGGGCATCGAGTTAATGTCTCATTTGGAAGACGGCACCTCTGACAGTGCGGCACTCCCTCAGTACTGACCCTCTGACAGTGCAGCACTCCCTCAGTACTGACCCTCTGACAGTGCGGCACTCCCTCAGTACTGACCCTTCAACAGTGCTGCACTCCCTCAGTACTGACCCTCCGACAGTGCGGCACTCCCTCAGTACTGACCCTCCGACAGTGCGGCACTCCCTCAGTACTGACCCTCCGACAGTGCGGCACTCCCTCAGTACTGACCCTCTGACAGTGCGGCGCTCCCTCAGCACTGACCCTCCGACAGTGCGGCGTTCCCTCAGTACTGACCCTCTGACAGTGCGGCACTCCCTCAGTACTGACCCTTCAACAGTGCTGCACTCCCTCAGTACTGACCCTCCGACAGTGCGGCGCTCCCTCAGCACTGACCCTCCGACAGTGCGGCGTTCCCTCAGCACTGACCCTCCGACAGTGCGGCACTCCCTCAGCACTGACCCTCCGACAGTGCGGCACTCCCTCAGTACTGACCCTCTGACAGTGCAGCACTCCCTCAGTACTGACCCTCCGACAGTGCGGCGCTCCCTCAGTACTGACCCTCCGACAGTGCGGCGCTCCCTCAGCACTGACCCTCCGACAGTGCGGCGTTCCCTCAGTACTGACCCTCCGACAGTGCGGCGCTCCCTCAGTACTGACCCTCCGACAGTGCGGCGCTCCCTCAGCACTGACCCTCCGACAGTGCGGCGTTCCCTCAGTACTGACCCTCTGACAGTGCGGCACTCCCTCAGTACTGACCCTTCAACAGTGCTGCACTCCCTCAGTACTGACCCTCCGACAGTGCGGCGCTCCCTCAGCACTGACCCTCCGACAGTGCGGCACTCCCTCAGCACTGACCCTCCGACAATGCAGCACTCCCTCAGTACTGACCCTCCAACAGTGCGGCGCTCCCTCAGCACTGAACGTCCGACAGTGCGGCACTCCCTCAGCACTGACCCTCTGACAGTGCGGCACTCCCTCAGCACTGACCCTCTGACAGTGCGGCGCTCCCTCAGCACTGACCCTCTGACAGTGCGGCGCTCCCTCAGCACTGACCCTCCGACAGTGCGGCACTCCCTCAGTACTGACGCTCCAACAGTGCGGCCCTCCCTCAGTACTGACCCTCCGACAGTCCAGTGCTCCCTCAGTACTGACCCTCCGACAGTCCAGTGCTCCCTCACTACTGACACTCAGACAGTGCGGCGCACCCTCAGCACTGACCCTCCGACAGTGCAGCGCTGCCTCAGTACTAACCCTCTGACAGTGCAGCACTCCCTCAGTACTGACCCTCCGACAGTGCGGCACTCCCTCAGTACTGACCCTCCGACTGTGCGTCGCTCCCTCGGTACTGACTGTCATAGAGACACAGGCTGGAGCTCATTCACAGCTTCACTTAGTACACACGAGATCATCACTTACCTAACAGATACATTGCTGCATATTTAATGTCTTTTTCAAAAGAAGCGTTTAAATTACAGTCAGTGAAAGTAGTGAGTGGATAAATCAGTGAACTAATGACCCAATTATCAATCCTGACTCCTCATATATCACCACAGGCAAGAAATTTCACAGACTGAACACAGAGGGAGGAGGAGAAAGAGAGAGAGAGAGAGAGGCATAGAGACAAAGAGAGAGAGAAGGGAGAAAGACTGGGGGTGGGGAAAAGAGAGAGGGAGAGAGTGAGAGACTGGGGGAGAGTGTGGAGAGAGAGAGAGAGAAACAGGGGAGGGAAAGGAGAGAGAGAAATAGAGAGTGACTAGGGGTTGGGAAACGAGAAAGAGGGGGAGAGGGAGAAAGACTGAGAACAGGGAAAGGAGAGAGAGAGAGGGATGCAGAGTGACTGGGGGTTGGGAATGGAGAGGGAGAGAGACAGGGGAAGGACAGAGGGAGAAAGGGAGAGGTGGAAGGGTGGAGACAGAGGGAGCGGGAGAAAGATCGAGACGGAAAGAGAGTGGCTGATAAGTCCCCGGGTCCTGATGGACTTCATCCTCGGGTCTTAAAAGGAGTGGCTAGTGAGAAAGTTGATGCTTTGGTTTTAATTTTCCAAAATTCCCTAGATTCAGGGAAGGTCCCATGAACTTGGGAAATAGCAAATGTAACTCCTTCATTTAAAAGGGCGGGAGACAGAAACTACAGGCCGGTTAGCTTCTCATCTGTCACAGGGAAAGTATTAGAAGCTATTAGAGACAGAGAGGGAAGGATAGAGAGAGAGAGACAGAGAGGGAGAGGGGGAAGGATAGAGACAGAGAGGGAGAGAGGGAAGGATAGAGAGAGGGAGAGAGGGAAGGATAGAGAGAGGGAGAGAGGGAAGGATAGAGACGGAGAGGGAGAGAGGGAATGATAGAGACGGAGAGGGAGAGAGGGAATGATAGAGAGAGAGAGGGAGAGAGGGAATGATAGAGACGGAGAGGGAGAGAGGGAATGATAGAGAGAGAGAGGGAGAGAGGGAATGATAGAGACGGAGAGGGAGAGAGGGAAGGATAGATACAGAGATGAAGAGACCAAGGGAAAGAGACGAGTGCTCAAAGGAGGAGAGGTAGAGGACCAGCGAGATGGGGAGATTGACAACTCTGTGATTCTGATAGAGAAGAGAAAGCCAGAGGGTGGCAAAGAAAGCTAGGATGGAGAGAGAGAGGGAGAGATGGGGAAAGTGGGGAGAGAAACAGAGAGGGAGAAACAGAGTGAGATAGATGAAGCAGAGATAGAGAGTGAAAGTTAGCAGTGCTTTCAGAGTGTGGATCACAGGTGGGGTTAGAAATGTTTGCTCCTGACCACTCTGGCTCCCTGTCCCCATCCACACCACCTGGGAATGTGAAGGATAATGTGTACCAGCTAACTTCAGGCCACCGAGTAAGAAATCTTGCTCTTTGTGTATAGTACAAGCAAGTGGAACAGTACATGTCCTTCCACAAGCTGCCAGCGGAAATGCGCCAACGAATCCATGAATACTACGAGCACCGTTATCAGGGGAAGATGTTTGAGGAAGAGAATATTCTGGGAGAGCTCAGCGTCCCTCTGAGAGAGGTGAGTGATCACAAGATATCTCATTCCCACGGTAAAGTACATCCCAACAAGAAAGAAAAATTTCTATGGGAGGATCCACCATCTGTGGTTAACGAAAAACAACTTAAAGGTAGTATCAAACTTCAAGAGATAACAGATAATCATGCAAAGATGGGTGGCAGGTCAGAAGATTGGACTGAATAAAAATAACAGCTAAGAATGACTAAAAGATTATTAAGGAATGGGCGGGTTGTCTTATGAGGAAAGGTTGGACAGGCTGGGCTTGTATCCGCTGGAGTTTAGAAGAGTAAGAGGTGACTTGATTGAAACATATAAGATCCTGAGGGGTCTTGACAGGGTGGATGTGGAGAGGAAGTTTCCTCTTGTGGGAGGATCTGGAACTTGGTCCCACTGTTTGAAAATAAGGCATCATCCATTTAAGACAGAGATGAGGAGGAACCTTTTCGCTCAAAGGATGATTTGGAACTCTCTTCAACAAAAGGTGGGAGAAGCAAAGTCCCTGAATATTTTTAAGGCAGAGTTAGATACGTTCTTGTGAAGCGAGAGGGTGAAGGTTATTGAGGTAGGTGGGAATGTGCAGTTGAGGTTCCAATCCAATCAGCTATGGTCTTGTTGAATGGCAGTGCAGGCTTGAGGGGCTGAGTGGCCTAGTCCTTCTCCTAATTCATACGTTTGTACATGGAAAATCCCTGGCTCACTATCAGTGTTATATCAGTAAACCCCCGGGTCACTTTCGGTGTTATATCAGTAAACCCCCGGGTCACTGTCGGTGTTATATCAGTAAACCCCCGGGTCACTGTCGGTGTTATATCAGTAAACCCCCTGGGTCATTGTCGGTGTTATATCAGTAAACCCCCGGGTCACTGTCGGTGTTATATCAGTAAACCCCCGGGTCACTGTCGGTGTTATATCAGTAAACCCCCGGGTCACTGTGGGTGTTATATCAGTAAACCCCCGGGTCACTGTCGGTGTTATATCAGTAAACCCCCTGGGTCACTGTTGGTGTTATATCAGTAAACCCCCTGGGTCACTGTCGGTGTTATATCAGTAAACCCCCGGGTCACTGTCGGTGTTATATCAGTAAACCCCCGGGTCACTGTGGGTGTTATATCAGTAAACCCCCGGGTCACTGTCGGTGTTATATCAGTAAATCCCCGGCACTGTGGGTGTTATATCAGTAAACCCCCTGGGTCACTGTGGGTGTTATATCAGTAAACCCCCGGGTCACTGTCGGTGTTATATCAGTAAACCCACTGGGTCACTGTGGGTGTTATATCAGTAAACCCCTGGGTCACTGTCGGTGTTATATCAGTAAACCCCCGGGTCACTGTCAGTGTTATATCAGTAAACCCCCGGGTCACTGTCGGTGTTATATCAGTAAACCCCCGGGTCACTGTCGGTGTTATATCAGTAAACCCCCGGGTCACTGTCGGTGTTATATCAGTAAACCCCCTGGGTCACTGTCGGTGTTATATCAGTAAACCCCCGGGTCACTGTCGGTGTTATATCAGTAAACCCCCGGGTCACTGTGGGTGTTATATCAGTAAACCCCCGGGTCACTGTCGGTGTTATATCAGTAAACCCCCGGGTCACTGTCGGTGTTATATCAGTAAACCCCCGGGGTCACTGTCGGTGTTATATCAGTAAATCCCCCGGGTCACTGTCGGTGTTATATCAGTAAACCCCCGGGGTCACTGTCGGTGTTATATCAGTAAATCCCCCGGGTCACTGTCGGTGTTATATCAGTAAACCCACTGGGTCACTGTCGGTGTTATATCAGTAAACCCACTGGGTCACTGTGGGTGTTATATCAGTAAACCCCTGGGTCACTGTCGGTGTTATATCAGTAAACCCCCGGGTCACTGTCAGTGTTATATCAGTAAACCCCCGGGTCACTGTCGGTGTTATATCAGTAAACACCCGGGTCACTGTCGGTGTTATATCAGTAAACCCCCGGGTCACTGTCGGTGTTATATCAGTAAACCCCCTGGGTCACTGTCGGTGTTATATCAGTAAACCCCTGGGTCACTGTCGGTGTTATATCAGTAAACCCCCGGGTCACTGTCGGTGTTATATCAGTAAACCCCCGGGTCACTGTGGGTGTTATATCAGTAAACCCCCGGGTCACTGTCAGTGTTATATCAGTAAACCCCCGGGGTCACTGTCGGTGTTATATCAGTAAATCCCCCGGGTCACTGTCGGTGTTATATCAGTAAACCCCCCGGGTCACTGTGGGTGTTATATCAGTAAACCCCCGGGTCACTGTGGGTGTTATATCAGTAAACCCCCGGGTCACTGTCGGTGTTATATCAGTAAACCCCCTGGGTCACTGTCGGTGTTATATCAGTAAATCCCCCGGGTCACTGTCGGTGTTATATCAGTAAATCCCCCGGGTCACTGTCAGTGTTATATCAGTAAACCCCCCGGGTCACTGTCGGTGTTATATCAGTAAACCCCCGGGTCACTGTCGGTGTTATATCAGTAAACCCCCTGGGTCACTGTCGGTGTTATATCAGTAAACCCCCGGGTCACTGTCGGTGTTATATCAGTAAACCCCCCTCATTCTGTGTTACTTGGTTTTAATATTTCTGATAGTAAACTTGTTCACCGTTACTCATAACTTTTACCTGTCTTTCCACCAGGAAATTGTTAACTTCAATTGCCGGAACCTCGTTGCTACGATGCCTCTATTTGCCAATGCTGACCCCAATTTTGTCACTGCCATGCTAACCAAGCTTCGTTTCGAAGTCTTTCAACCTGCTGACTACATCGTGCGTGAGGGCACAGTTGGCAAGAAGATGTATTTCATCCAGCACGGAGTGGTCAGCATCCTAACCAAAGGCAGTAAGGAGACCAAACTGTCCGACGGCTCCTACTTTGGAGGTAAAGGAGATCTTCCTCATCAATGGTCCCACCTCACCCCCCTCTCACCCCTCATTTCAATCCCAAACTGTGGGCACCCAGCTATCAGCTCAGAAACCTCCATGGTCAGAAAGACATGGGGATGGGATACCCCAATGGGAGTTTAAAAGATTCAGAAACCATTTAACGGGCATTGGATTGAGGGTTTAATGTGATGTCACACTATTGTTTTCACCTGTAGTCTGCTTGTGTGAGAGACAGAGGGAGTGAGAGACAGGCAGATAGAGAGAGGGACAGAGAGAGAGAGAGTGAGAGAGACAGAGAGAGAGAGAGTGAGAGACAGACAGACACAGAGAGAGACAGAGAGGAACAGAAAGAGAGAGAGAGAGACATACAAACATATGAAATAGGAGCAGGACTAGGCCATTCAGCCCCTCAAGCCATTCAGTGAGATCATGGCCGATCTGTTTCCGTTTTGAATTCCACATTCCCATCTACCCCCGATAACCTCTGATTCCCTTACCTAACAAGAATCTATCTACCCCCACCTTAAAAATACTCAATGACCCCGCCTCCACCACCTTCGGAGGCAGAGAGTTCCAAAGTCGCACAAAAAATTATCCTCATCTCTGGCCTAAAAGGGTGACCCCTAATTTTAAAACAATGCCCCCTAGTTCTGGACTCACCCACAAGAGGAAACATCCTTTCCATGTCCACCTTGTCAAGGCCGTTCAGGATCTTATATACTTCAATCAAATCACCCCTCACTCTTCTAAACTCCAGCGGAAACAAGCCCAGTCTGTCCAACCTTTCCTCATCAGACAACCCACTCATTCCAGGTATCAATCTAGTAAACCTCCTCTGAACCGCCTCCAATGTGTTTACATCCTTCCTTAAATAAGGAGACTAAAACTGCTCACAGTATTCAAGATGTGGTCTCACCAGTGCCCTGTATAACTGAAGCATAACATCCTTACTTTAATGTTCAATTCCTCTCATAATAAAGGATAGCATTCCATTAGCCTTCCTACTTACTTGCTGTACCTGCATACTAACATTTTGTGACTCATGCACTAGAACACCCAGATCCCTCTGCACCTCAGAATTCTGCAGCCGTTTTCCATTTAAGTAATACACTGACAGAGAGAGAGAGATACTCAGAGAGAGTGAGAGAGTGAGGGGGACAGAGGAGAGTGAGAGGGACAGAGGGATAGAGAGAGAGGCAGAGAGAGAGCGAGAGAAAGACAAAGAAAGAGAGGCAGAGAGTGAGAGGGACAGAGAGACGGGGAGAGAGACACAAAGAGAGAGGGGGACAGAGAAAGAGATAGAGTGAGTGAGCAAAAGACAGAAAGGGAGAGGTAGAGAGAGAGAGATAGAGAGGGGCAGAGAGAGAGAGAGAGAGAGACAGGGAGTGAGAAAGTGAGGGGGACAGAGAGAGAGAAGGGGGGGCAGAGAGAGAGATAGTGAGAGAGGGACAGAGAGGGAGAGAGACAGAGAAAGAGAGTGGGAACAGAGGGAGGGAGAGAGAGAGAGAGACACAGAGATGGAGAGGCAGAGAGAGAGTGAGAGGGACAGACAGATGGATGGACAGAGAGAGCGAGAGGGACAGAGAGAGAACGAGAGAAACAGAGAGAGAGAGACAGGGAGTGAGAGAGTGAGAGGGACAGAGAGATGGATGGACAGAGAGAGAGGGAGAGGGACGGAGAGTGAGAGACAGAGAGAGGGGGACAGAGAGATGGATGGACAGAGAGAGAGGGAGAATGAGAGACAGAGAGAGAGGGACAGAGAGAGAGAGATAGAGAGAGGGAGAGATAGAGGGGGTGACGGAGAGAGGGAGAGAGAGAAGAGAGATATAGAGAGAGGGGCACAGAGAGAGAGAAAGGGAGGTAGGTAGAGAGTGAGAGAGAGAGAGAGAGAGAGACAGAAGGAGGAAGACAGAGAGAGATGGAGACAGGAAGACAGAGAGAGAGAGAGAGAGAGAGAGAGACAGAGAAGAAACAGAAGGATAGAGAGAATGACTGTGGGATGGGGCAAAGTGAAAGAGAGTTGGATAGAGAGAGAGAGAGATGCACACAGAGAGAGAGACGGATGGGGGCATAGAGGGAAGGAGGCAGAGAGAGAGATGAGGGAGAGAGAGAGAAGAGAGAGGGTGACAGAGAGGAAGAATGACAGCGGTTGGCAGAGAAGGGAGGCAGAGAAAGAAAGAGAGGGAGGGAGAGCAAAACAGGTACAGAGAGACAGACAAACAGACAGAGAGATAGAGTGTGACAGACTGACACAGAGTGAGCCAGAGACAGAGAGACGGAGAGAGAGACTGAGAGGGAGAGGGACTGAAACAGAGTGAGACACAGACAGAGGAACTGAGAGGGAGAGAGACTGAGAAAGAGTGCAACAGAGTCTGAGAGGGTTAGGGAGATAAAGGGGAATCAGCCAGGGTTCCTGCTCCTGATCACTGTCCAGTGATCCCTGGGTTAGAGAGAGAGGTGAAATCAGCCAGGGTTCCTGCTCCTGATCACTGTCCAGTGATCCCTGGGTTAAAGAGAGAGGTGAAATCAGCCAGGGTTCCTGCTCCTGATCACTGTCCAGTGATCCCTGGGTTAGAGAGAGAGGGGAAATCAGCCAGGGTTCCTGCTCCTGATCACTGTCCAGTGATCCATGGGTTAAAGAGAGAGGTGAAATCAGCCAGGGTTCCTGCTCCTGATCACTGTCCAGTGACCCCTGGGTTAGAGAGAGAGGTGAAATCAGCCAGGGTTCCTGCTCCTGATCACTGTCCAGTGACCCCTGGGTTAGAGAGAGGGGAAATCAGCCAGGATTCCTGCTCCTGATCACTGTCCAGTGACCCCTGGGTTAGAGAGAGAGGTGAAATCAGCCAGGGTTCCTGCTCCTGATCACTGTCCAGTGATCCCTGGGTTAGAGAGAGGAAATCAGCCAGGGTTCCTGCTCCTGATCACTGTCCAGTGACCCCTGGGTTAGAGAGAGGGGAAATCAGCCAGGGTTCCTGCTCCTGATCACTGTCCACTGACTCCTGGGTGAGAGAGAGAGAGGAAATCAGCCATTGTGGTTTGGCAGCTGTTGAAGGGAGTGGGGGTGGGATTCGTGGTTGGTTTGTGCAGGGAAACTCTGGACTGGACTGACTCATAGGGGCAGCTTCCAGGGTGCTTGGGTGACCCAGCCCCTGAGACACTCGACCTGCTGAGGGAAGTACAAAGCTGGCTGGGGTTTGGTGGGGGGTGGGGGGTTGGGGAGGGGATGGTGGGGGGGAAGGTGCAGACAGGACTGGAGCATGAAAAGAGGATACACTTTGGAGTTGCACAATTGGCCGGGGGCATCCTCAGCTGGTGTTAGAATTGGGAATGCTTTGTTTGAAACACTCTGCTCTTTCCCTCTCAGAGATCTGTCTGTTAACCCGCGGCAGGAGAACAGCTAGTGTCCGAGCTGATACCTACTGCAGACTCTACTCACTGTCTGTCGATCATTTTAACGAGGTGTTGGAGGAGTACCCCATGATGCGGAGAGCCTTTGAAACCGTGGCTATGGACCGACTCACCAGGATAGGTAGGTGCTGAGGGAGAGAGTGATGGATAGGCATAGAGAGAGAGAGAGAGAGAGGGAAAAGGGAGGAGAGGGAGAGAGAGAAAAGTGAGCATGAGGGAGAGAGAGGTAGAGAGAAGGGGGTGGGAGAGGGGGAGACAGAGAAGGATGGAGAGAGAGGGAGGGAGAGAAAGATGGATGGAGAGAGAGGGAGGGACAGGAAGAGGCAGAGGAGGTGAGAGAAAGGGAGAGGGAGGGAGAGACTGGGAGAGAGAGAGAGGAAGGGAGCAGGAGGAGAGAGAAAAACAGATGGAGAGAGAGAGAGATAGAGAAAAAGAGAGGGAGAGAGATAAGGAGAAATGGGGAGGGAGGGAGCGAGTGAGAGGAAGATCGGGTCAAAGAGAGAGACAGAGAGAGAGAGATAGACAGAGAGATGAGAGAGTTAGAGAGAGAGAGATTGAAAGATAGAGTAAGGGAGAGCTGGCTTCCCGGAACTGGGAGGCTCAGAATCGGAGGGAACAAGACGACAATAACATGCATTTGAGGGGCTGTATAATGGTGCGAAGGAGGGTGTACAGTTTGACAAACTCCCTCACATGAACAAGACAAAGTGACAGGAGGGACATCATTCAGCAACAGCACACGCACACTCCCACACAACAGGAGGAACATCACTCAGTAACAGCACACTCACACTCCCACATAACAGGAGGGACATCACTCAGTAACAGCACACTCACACTCCCACACAACAGGAGGGACATCACTCAGTAACAGCACACTCACACTCCCACACAACAGGAGGGACATCACTCAAAAACAGCACACTCACACTCCCACACAACAGGAGGGACATCACTCAGAAACAGCATGCTCACACTACCACACAACAGGAGGGACATCACTCAGTAACAGCACACTCACACTCCCACACAACAGGAGGGATATCACGCAGTAACAGCACACTCACACTCCCACACAACAGGAGGGACATCACTCAGTAACAGCACACACATTCCCACTCAACAGGAGGGACATGACTCAGTACAGCATACTCATGGTCCCACACAAGAGGAAGGACATCACTCAGAAAGAGCACACTCACACTCCCACAGAACAGGAGGGACATCACTTAGTAACAGCACACTCACACTCACACACAAGAGGAGGGACAACACTCAGTAACAGCACACTCACACTCCCAAACAAGAGGAGGGACATCAGTCAGTAACAGCACACACACATTCCCACTCAAAAGGAGGGAAATCATTCAGTAACAGCACACACACACACACACACACACACAACAGGATGGACAACACTCAGTAACAGCACACTCACACACACACACACAACAGGAGGGACATCACTCAGTAATAGCACACTCACACTCCCACACAACAGGAGGAATATCACACAGTAACAGCACACTCACACTCCCACACAACAGGAGGGACATCACTCAGTAATAGCACACTCACACTCCCACACAACAGGAGGAATATCACTCAGTAACAGCACACTCACACTCCCACACAACAGGAGGGATATCACTCAGTAACAGCACACTCATAATCCCACACAACAGGAGGGACATCACTCTGTAACAGCACACTCACGCACCCACACAACAGGAGGGACATCATTCAGTAATAGCAAACTCACACTCCCACACAACAGGAGGGACATCATTCAGTAAGAGCACACTCAAAATCCCACACAACAGGAGGGACATCACTCAGTAACAGCACAATCACACACAACAGGAGGGACATCACACAGTAACAGCACACTCACACTCCCACATAACAGGAGGGACATCACTCAGTAACAGCACACTCACACTCCCACACAACAGGAGGGACATCACTCAGAAAGAGCACACTCGCACTCCCACACAACAGGAGGGACATCACTCAGTAACAGCACACTCACACTCCCACACAACAGGAGTGACATCACTCAGTAACAGCACACTCACACTCCCACACAACAGGAGGGACATCACTCAGTAACAGCACACTCACACTCCCACACAACAGGAGGGACATCACTCAGTAACAGCTCACTCACACATCCACACAACAGGAGGGACATCACTCAGTAACAGCACACTCACACTCCCACACAACAGGAGGTACATCACTCAGTAACAGCACACTCACACTCCCACACAACAGGATGGACATCACTCAGTAACAGCACACTCACACTCCCACACAACAGGAGGAACATCACTCAGTAATAGCACACTCACACATCCACACAACAGGAGGGACATCACTCAGTAACAGCACGCTCACACTCCCACACAACAGGAGGGACATCACTCATTAACAGCAAACTCACACATCCACACAACAGGATGGACATCACTCAGTAACAGCACACTCACACTCCCACACAACAGGAGGTACATCACTCAGTAACAGCACACTCACACTCCCACACAACAGGATGGACATCACTCAGTAACAGCACACTCACACTCCCACACAACAGGAGGGACATCACTCAGTAACAGCACACTCACACATCCACACAACAGGAGGGACATCACTCAGTAACAGCACACTCACACTACCACACAACAGGAGGGACATCACTCAGTAACAGCACACTCACACTCCCACACAACAGGAGGGACATCACTCAGTAACAGCACACTTACACTCCCACACAACAGGAGGGACATCACTCAGAAAGAGCACACTCGCACTCCCACACAACAGGAGGGACAATGCTCAGTAAAAGCACACTCACACTCCCACAAACAGGAGGGGAATAACTCAATAACAGCACACTCACACTCCCACACAACAGGAGGGACATCACTCAGGAATAGCAAACTCACACTCCCACACAACAGGAGGGACATCACTCAGAAACAGCATGCTCACACTACCACACAACAGGAGGGACATCACTCAGTAACAGCACACTCGCACTCCCACACAACAGGAGGGACAATGCTCAGTAAAAGCACACTCACACTCCCACAAACAGGAGGGGAATCACTCAATAACAGCACACTCACACTCCCACACAACAGGAGGGACATCACTCAGGAATAGCAAACTCACACTCCCACACAACAGGAGGAACATCACTCAGAAACAGCATGCTCACACTCCCACACAACAGGAGGGACATCACTCAGTAACAGCACACTCACACTCACACACAAGAGGAGGGACACCACTCAGTAACAGCACACTCACACTCCCAAACAAGAGGAGGGACATCAGTCAGTAACAGCACACAAACATTCCCACTCAAAAGGAGGGAAATCATTCAGTAACAGCACACACACACACACACACACACACACACAACAGGATGGACATCACTCAGTAACAGCACACTCACACACACACACAACAGGAGGGATATCTCTCAGTAACAGCACACTCACACATTTCCACTCAACAGGTGGGACATCATTCAGTAACAGCACACACAGAGTCCCACTCAACAGAAGGGACATCACTCAGTAACAGCACACTCATATTCCCAAACAACAGGAGGGACATCACTCAGTAACAGCACACTCACACTCCCACACAACAGGAGGGACATCACTCAGTAACAGCACACTCACACTCCCACACAACAGGAGGGACATCACTCAGTAACAGCACACTCACACTCCCACACAACAGGAGGGACATCACTCAGTAACAGCACACTCACACATCCACACAACAGGGTTGACATCACTCAGTAACAGCACACACACACTCCCACACAACAGGAGGTACATCACTCAGTAACAGCACACTTACACTCCCCCACAACAGGATGGACATCACTCAGTAACAGCACACTCACACTCCCACACAACAGGAGGAACATCACTCAGTAATAGCACACTCACACATCCACACAACAGGAGGGACATCACTCAGTAACAGCACACTCACACTCCCACACAACAGGAGGGACATCACTCAGTAACAGCACACTCACACTCCCACACAACAGGAGGGACATCACTCAGTAACAGCACACTCACACTCCCACACAACAGGAGGGACATCACTCAGTAACAGCACACTCACACTCCCACACAACAGGAGGGACATCACTCAGTAACAGCACACTCACACTCCCACACAACAGGAGGGACATCACTCAGTAACAGCACACTCACACATCCACACAACAGGGTTGACATCACTCAGTAACAGCACACTCACACTCCCACACAACAGGAGGTACATCACTCAGTAACAGCACACTCACACTCCCACACAACAGGATGGACATCACTCAGTAACAGCACACTCACACTCCCACACAACAGGAGGGACATCACTCAGTAACAGCACACTCACACATCCACACAACAGGATGGACATCACTCAGTAAAAGCACATCACACATCCACACAACAGGATGGACATCACTCAGTAACTGCACACTCACACACAACAGGAGGGACATCACACAGTAACAGCACACTTACACTCCCACACAACAGGAGGGACAACACTCAGTAACAGCACACTCACACACAACAGGAGGGACATCACACAGTAACAGCACACTCACACTCCCACATAACAGGAGGGACATCACTCAGTAACAGCACACTCGCATTCCCACACAACAGGAGGGACAATGCTCAGTAAAAGCACACTCACACTCCCACAAACAGGAGGGGAATCACTCAATAACAGCACACTCACACTCCCACACAACAGGAGGAACATCACTCAGGAATAGCAAACTCACACTCCCACACAACAGGAGGGATATCACTCAGTAACAGCACACTCACACTCCCACACAACAGGAAGGACATCACTCAGTAACAGCACACACACATTCCCTCTCAACAGGAGGGACATGACTCAGTACAGCATACTCATGGTCCCACACAAGAGGAAGGACATCACTCAGAAACAGCACACTCACACTCCTACAGAACAGGAGGGACATCACTTAGTAACAGCACACTCACACTCACACACAAGAGGAGGGACACCACTCAGTAACTGCACACACACATTCCCACTCAAAAGGAGGGAAGTCATTCAGTAACAGCACACACACACACACACACACACACAACAGGATGGACATCACTCAGTAACAGCACACTCACACACACACACAACAGGAGGGACATCACTCAGTAATAGCACACTCACACTCCCACACAACAGGAGGAATATCACTCAGTAACAGCACACTCACACTCCCACACAACAGGAGAGACATCACTTAGTAACAGCACACTCACACTCCCACACACCAGGAGGGACATCACTCAGTAACAGTACACTCACTCCCACACAACAGGAGGGACATCACTCAGAACAGCACACTCTCACTCCCACACAACAGGTGGGACATCACTCAGTAACAGCACACTCACACTCCCACAAAACAGGAGGGAATTCACTCAGTTACAACACACTGACACTCCCACACAACAGGAAGGACATCACTCAGTGACAACACACACACATGCCCACTCAACAGGAGGGACATTATTCAGTAACAGCACACTCACACTCCCACAAAACAGGAGGGACATCACCAGTAACAGCGCACTCACAGTCCCACAAAACAGGTGGGACATTATTCAGTAACTGCACACACACATTCCCACTCAATAGGAGGGACATCACTCAGTAACAGCACACTCACACCCACACAACAGGGGGGACATCACACAGTAACAGCACACTTACACTCCCACACAACAGGAGGGACAACACTCAGTAACAGCACACTCCCACTCAACAGGAGGGACATCACTCAGTAACAGCACACTCAAATTCCCACACAACAGGAGGGACATCATTCAGTAAGAGCACACTCACACTCGCAAACAACAGGAGGGACATCATTCAGTAACAGCACACTCACACATTTCCACTCAACAGGTGGGACATCATTCGGTAACAGCACACACACACTCCCACGCAACAGGAGGGACATCATTCAGTAACAGCACACTCACACTCCCACATAACAGGAGGGACATCACTCAGTAATAGCACACTCATATTCCCAAACAACAGGAGGGACATCACTCAGTAACAGCACACTCACACTCCCACACAACAGGAGGGACATCACTCAGTAACAGCAAACTCACTCTCCCACACAACAGGAGAGATATCACTCAGTAACAGCATACTCACATTCCCACACAACAGGAGGGACATTACGCAGTAAAAGCACATTCACATTCCCACAAACATGAGTGTAATCACTCAGTAACAGCAAACTCACTCTCCCACACAACAGGAGAGATATCACTCAGTAACAGCATACTCACATTCCCACACAACAGGAGGGACATTACGCAGTAAAAGCACATTCACATTCCCACAAACATGAGTGTAATCACTCAGTAACAGCACACTCACACTCCCACACAACAGGAGGGACATCACTCAGTAACAGCACAGTCATACTACCATACAACAGGATGGACATCACTCAGTTACAGCTCACACACACTCACACACAACAGGATGGACATCACTCAGTTACAGCTCACACACACTCATACATAAGAGCAGGGACATCACTAAGTAACAGCACACTTGCACTCACACACAACAAGATGGACATCACGCGGTAACAGCACACTCACACACGCACACAACAGGAGGGACATCACTCAGGAATAGCAAAATCACTCCCACACAACAGGAGGGACATCACTCAGTAATAGCACACTCACTCTCACACACAACAGGAGGGACATCACTCAGTAACAGCACACTCACACTCCCACACAACAGGAGGGACATCACTCAGGAATAGCAAAATCACTCCCACACAACAGGAGGGACATCACTCAGTAATAGCACACTCACTCTCACACACAACAGGAGGGACATCACTCAGTAACAGCACACTCACACTCCCACACAACAGGAGGGACATCACTCAGGAACAGCACACTCACACTCACACACAAGTGAAGGGACATCACTCAGTAACAGCAAACTCACTCTCCCACAGAACAGGATGGACATCACTCAGGAACAGCACACTCACACACAAGAGCAGGGACATCACTAAGTAACAGCACACTTGCACTCACACACAACATGATGGACATCACTCAGTAACAGCACACTCACACACGCACAAACAGGAGGGACATCACTCAGTAACAGCACACTCACACTCCCACACAACAGGAGGGACATCACTCAGTAACAGCACACTCACACTCCCACACAACAGGAGGGACATCACACAGGAATAGCACACTCACTCCCACACAACAGGAGGGACATCACTCAGTAACAGCACACTCACACTCTCACACAACATGAGGGACATCACTCACAAACAGCACAATCACACTCCCACACAACAGGAGGGATATCACTCAGTAACAGCACACTCACAATCCCTGACAACAGGAGGGACATCACTCAGTAACAGCTCGCTCACACTCCCACACAACAGGAGGGACATCACTCAGTAACAGCACACTCACACTCCAACACAACAGGAGGGACATCACTCGGTAACAGCACACTCACACTCCCACACAACAGGAGGGACATCATTCAGTAACAGCACACTCACACTCCCACACAACAGGAGGGACATCACTCGGTAACAGCACACTCACACTCCCACAGAACAGGAGGGACATCACTCAGTAACAGCACACTCACACTCCAACACAACAGGAGGGACATCACTCGGTAACAGCACACTCACAGTCCCACACATCAGGAGGGATATCACTCAATAACAGCACACTCAAACTCCCACACAACAGGAGGGACATCATTCAGTAACAGCACACTCACACTCCCACACAATAGGAGGGACTTCAATCAGTTACAGCACACTCACACTCCCACACAACAGGAGGGACATCACTCGGTAACAGCACATTCACAGTCCCACACATCAGGAGGGACATCACTCAATAACAGCACACTCACACTCCACACAACAGGAGAGATATCACTCAGTAACAGCATACTCACATTCCCTCACAACAGGAGGACATTACGCAGTAAAAGCACATTCACATTCCCAAAAACATGAGTGTAGTCACTCAGTAACAGCACACTCACACTCCCACACAATGGGAGGGACATCAATCAGTTACAGCACACTCACACTCCAACACAACAGGAGGGACATCACTCAGTAACAGCACACTCACAATCCCACACAACAGGAGGGACATCACTCAGTAACAGCACACTCACACACCCACACAACAGGGGGGACATCAGTCAGAAACAGCTCGCTCACACTCCCACACAACAGGAGGAATATCACTCAGTAACAGCACACTCACAGTCCCACACAACAGGAGGGACATCACTCAGTAACAGCACACTCACACTCCCACACAATAGGAGGGACATCAATCAGTTACAGCACACTAACATCCCACACAACAGGAGGAATATCACTCAGTAACAGCACACTCACACTCCCACACAAAAGGAGGTACATCACTCAGTAACAGCACACTCACATTCCCACACAACAGGAGGGACATCACTCAGTAACAGCACGCTCAAACTCGCACACAATAGAAGGGACATCACTCAGTAACAGCACACTCACACTCCCACACAACAGTAGGGATATCATTCAGTAAGAGCACACACACACTCCCACACAACAGGAGGGATATCACTCAGTAACAGCACACTCATAATCCCACTCAAAAGGATGGACATCACTCTGTAACAGCACACTCACACTACCACACAGCAGGAGGGATATCACTCAGTAACAGCACACTTACACTCCCACACAACAGGAGGGACATTACTCAGTAACAGCACACTCACACTCCCACACAACAAGAGGGACGTCACTCAGAAACAGCAGACACACTCACACACAAGAGGAGGGACATCACTCGGAAACAGCACACTCACAGTCCCACACAACAGGAGGGATATCACTCAGTAACAGCACACTCACACTCCCACACAACAGGAGGGATATCACTCAGTAACAGCACACTCACACTCCCAAACAATAGGAGGGACATCACTCAGTAATAGCTCACTCGCACTCACATATAATAGGAGGGACATCAGTCAGTAACAGCATACTCACATCCCACACAGCAGGAGGGATATCACTCAGTAACAGAACACTCACACACATACACAACAGGAGGGACATCACACAGTAACAGCACACTCACACACCCACACAACAGGAGGGACATCACTCAGTAACAGCACACTCACACATCCACACAACCAGAGGGACTTCACTCAGTAACAGCACACTCACATCCCACACAACAGGAGGGATATCACTCAGTAACAGCACACTCACAATCCCTGACAACAGGAGGGACATCACTCAGTAACAGCACACTCACACACCCACAAAACAGGAGGGACATCACAAAGTAACAGCACACTCACACACACACACACAACAGGAGGGACATCACAAAGTAACAGCACACTCACACACACACACAACTGGAGTGACATCACTCAGTTACAGCACACTCACACACCCACACAACAGGAGGGGCATCACTCAGTAACAGCGCACTCACACTCCCACACAACAGGAGGGACATCACACAGTAACAGCGCACTCACTCTCCAACACAACAGGAGGGACATCACACAGTAACAGCACACTCACACTCCCACACAACTGGAGGGACATCATTCAGTAACAGCACACTCACAATCCCACACAATAGGAGGGACATCATTCGGAAACAGCACACTCACAGTCCCACACAACAGGAGGGATATCACTCAGTAACAGCACACTTACACTCCCACACAAAAGGAGGGACATCACTCAGTAACACGACACTGACACACACACACAACAGGAGGGACATCACTCCGTAAAAGCACGCTGAAACTCGCACACAATAGGAGGGACATCACTCGGTAACAGCGCACTAACACTCCCACACAACAGGAGGGACAACACTCAGTAACAGCACATTCACAGTCCCATACAAGAGGAGGGCATCACTCAGTAACAGCACACTCACAATCCCACACAACAGGAGGGACATGACTCAGTAACAGCACACTCACACACCCACACAACAGGAGGGACTTCAGTCAGAAACAGCTCGCTCACACTCCCACACAACAGGAGGGACATCACTCAGTAACAGCACACTCACACTCCAACACAACAGGAGGGACATCACTCGGTAACAGCACACTCACACTCCCACACAACAGGAGGGACATCACTCAGTAACAGCACACACACTCCAACACAACAGGATGGACATCACTCAGGAACAGCACACTCACACACAAGAGCAGGGACATCACTAAGTAACAGCACACTTGCACTCACACACAACAGGATGGACATCACTCAGTAACAGCACACTCACACACGCACAAACAGGAGGGACATCACTCAGTAACAGCTCGCTCACACTCCCACACAACAGGAGGGACATCACTCAGTAACAGCACACTCACATTCCCACAAACAGGAGGAACATCATTCAGTAACAGCACACTCATATTCCCAAACAACAGGAGAGACATCACTCAGTCACAGCACACTCACACTCCCACACAACAGGAGGGACATCACTCAGTAACAGCACATTCACAGTCCCACACATCAGGTGGGACATCACTCAATAACAGCACACTCACACTCCACACAACAGGAGATATATCACTCAGTAACAGCATACTCACATTCCCACACAACAGGAGGGACATTACGCAGTAAAAGCACATTCACATTCCCACAAACATGAGTGTAATCACTCAGTAACAGCACACTCACACTCCCACTCAACAGGAGGGACATCACTCAGTCACAGCACACTCATACTACCACTCAACAGGACGGACATCACTCAGTTACAGCTCATACACACTCAAACACAAGAGTAGGGACATCACTAAGTAACAGCACACTTGCACTCACACACAACAGGATGGACATTACTCGGTAACAGCACACTCACAAACACACAAACAGGAGGGGAGTTACTCATTAACAGCACACTCACCCTCCCACACAACAGGAGGGACATCACTCAGTAACAGCACACTCACACTCCCACACAACAGGAGGGATATCACTCAGTAACAGCACACTCACCCTCCCACACAACAGGAGGGAGATCACTCAGTAACAGCACACTCACACTCCCACACAACAGGAGGGATATCACTCAGTAACAGCACACTCACACTCCCACACAACAGGAGGGATATCACTCAGTAACAGCACACTCACACTCCCACACAACAGGAGGGACATCACTCAGTAACAGCACACTCACAATCCCTGACAACAGGAGGGACATCACTCAGTAACAGCACAGTCACACTCCCATACAAGAGGAGGGCATCACTCAGTAACAGCACACTCACAATCCCACACAACCGGAGGGACATCACTCAGTAACAGCACACTCACACTCCCACACAACAGGAGGGACATCACTCAGTAACAGCACACTCACACTCCCACACAACAGGAGGAATATCACTCAGTAACAGCACACTCACAATCCCTGACAACAGGAGGGACATCACTCAGTAACAGCACAGTCACACTCCCATACAAGAGGAGGGCATCACTCAGTAACAGCACACTCACACACACACACACAACTGGAGTGACATCACTCAGTTACAGCACACTCACACACCCACACAACAGGAGGGGCATCACTCAGTAACAGCACACTCACACTCCCACACAACAGGAGGGACATCACACAGTAACAGCGCACTCACTCTCCAACACAACAGGAGGGACATCACACAGTAACAGCACACTCACACTCCCACACAACTGGAGGGACATCATTCAGTAACAGCACACTCACAATCCCACACAATAGGAGGGACATCATTCGGAAACAGCACACTCACAGTCCCACACAACAGGAGGGATATCACTCAGTAACAGCACACTTACACTAGCACACAACAGGAGGGACATCACTCTGTAACAGCACACTCACACTCCCACACAACAGGAGGGATATCACTCAGTAACAGCACACTTACACTCCCACACAACAGGAGGGACATCACTCAGTAACACCACACTGACACACACACACAACAGGAGTGACATCACTCCGTAAAAGCACGCTGAAACTCGCACACAATAGGAGGGACATCACTCGGTAACAGCGCACTCACACTCCCACACAACAGGAGGGACAACACTCAGTAACAGCACATTCACAGTCCCATACAAGAGGAGGGCATCACTCAGTAACAGCACACTCACAATCCCACACAACAGGAGGGACATGACTCAGTAACAGCACACTCACACACCCACACAACAGGAGGGACATCAGTCAGAAAGAGCTCGCTCACACTCCCACACAACAGGAGGGACATCACTCAGTAACAGCACACTCACACTCCAACACAACAGGAGGGACATCACTCGGTAACAGCACACTCACACTCCCACACAACAGGAGGGACATCACTCAGTAACAGCACACTCACACTCCAACACAACAGGAGGGACATCACTCGGTAACAGCACACTCACACTCCCACACAATAGGAGGGACATCAATCAGTTACAGCACACTAACATCCCACACAACAGGAGGAATATCACTGAGTAACAGCACACTCACACACCCACACAAAAGGAGGGACATCACTCAGTAACAGCACACTCACATTCCCACACAACAGGAGGGACATCACTCAGTAACAGCACACTCACACTCCCACACAACAGGAGGGATATCATTCAGTAAGAGCACACACACACTCCCACACAACAGGAGGGATATCACTCAGTAACAGCACACTCATAATCCCACACAACAGGAGGGATATCACACAGTAACAGCACACTTACTCTTCCACACAACAGGAGGGACATTACTCAGTAACAGCCCACTCACACTCCCACACAACAAGAGGGACGTCACTCAGAAACAGCAGACACACTCACACACAAGAGGAGGGACATCAGTCAGTAACAGCATACTCACATCCCACACAGCAGGAGGGATATCACTCAGTAACAGAACACTCACACACATACACAACAGGAGGGACATCACACAGTAACAGCACACTCACACACCCACACAACAGGAGGGACATCACTCAGTAACAGCACACTCACACATCCACACAACCGGAGGGACTTCAGTCAGTAACAGCACACTCACATCCCACACAACAGGAGGGATATCACTCAGTAACAGCACACTCACAATCCCTGACAACAGGAGGGACATCACTCAGTAACAGCACACTCACACACCCACAAAACAGGAGGGACATCACAAAGTAACAGCACACTCACACACACACACAACCGGAGGGACATCACTCAGTAACAGCACACTCACACACAAGAGGAGGGACATCACTCGGTAACAGAACACTCACACTCCCACACAACAGGAGGGACATCACTCAGGAACAGCACACTCACACTCACACACAAGTGAAGGGACATCACTCAGTAACAGCAAACTCACTCTCCCACAGAACAGGATGGACATCACTCAGTAACAGCACACTCACACTCCCACACAACAGGAGGGACATCACTCAGGAATAGCAAACTCACTCCTACACAACAGGAGGGACATCACTCAGTAACAGCACACTCACACTCCCACACAACATTAGGGACATCACTTAGAAACAGCACACTCACACTCCCACACAACAGGAGGGATATCACTCAGTAACAGCACACTCACAATCCCTGACAACAGGAGGGACATCACTCAGTCACAGCACACTCATACTACCACACAACAGGAGGGACGTCACTCAGTCACAGCACACTCAAATTCCCACACAACAGGAGGGACATCATTCAGTAAGAGCACACTCACACTCGCACACAACAGGACGGATATCTCTCAGTAACAGCACACTCACACATTTCCACTCAACAGGTGGGACATCATTCAGTAACAGCACACACACACTCCTACTCAACAGGAGGGACATCACTCAGTAACAGCACACTCATATTCCCAAACAACAGGAGGGACATCACTCAGTAACAGCACACTCACACTCCAACACAACAGGAGGGACATCACTCAGTAACAGCACACTCACATTCTCACAAACAGGAGGGACATCATTCAGTAACAGCACATTCACAGTCCCACACATCAGGAGGGACATCACTCAATAACAGCACACTCACACTCCACACAACAGGAGAGATATCACTCAGTAACAGCATACTCACATTCCCACACAACAGGAGGGACATTACGCAGTAAAAGCACATTCACATTCCCACAAACATGAGTGTAATCACTCAGTAACAGCACACTCACACTCCCACACAACAGGAGGGACATCACTCAGTAACAGCACACTCACACACCACACAACAGGAGAGATATCACTCAGGAACAGCACACTCACACTCCCACTCAACAGGAGGGACATCACTCAGTCACAGCACACTCATACTACCACACAACAGGAGGGACATTACTCAGTAACAGCACACTCACACTCCCACACAACAGTATGGATATCACTCAGTAACAGCGCACTCACACTCCCACACAACAGGAGGGACATCACTCGGAAACAGCACACTCACAGTCCCACACAACAGGAGGGACATCACTCAGTAACTGCACACTCACACTCACACACAAGAGGAGGGACATCACTCGGAAACAGCACACTCACAGTCCCACACAACAGGAGGGATATCACTCAGTAACAGCACACTCACACTCCCACACAACAGGAGGGATATCACTCAGTAAATCACACTCATAATCCCACTCAAAAGGATGGACATCCCTCTGTTATAGCACACTCACACTCCCACACAACAGGAGGGACATTACTCAGTAACAGCACACTCACACTCCCACACAACAAGAGGGACATCACTCAGTAACAGCACTCTCACACTCCCACACAACAGGAGGGACGTCACTCAGAAACAGTGCACACACTCACACACAAGAGGAGGGACATCACTCGGAAACAGCACACTCACAGTCCCACACAACAGGAGGGATATCATTCAGTAACAGCACACTCACACTCCCAAACAATAGGAGGGACATCACTCAGTAATAGCTCACTTGCACTCACATATAATAGGAGGGACATCAGTCAGTAACGGCACACTCACATCCCACACAGCAGGAGGGATATCACTCAGTAACAGCACACTCACAATCCCACACAACAGGAGGGACATCACTCAGTAACAGCAAACTCACTCTCCCACAGAACAGGATGGACATCACTCAGGAACAGCGCACTCACACTCACACACAAGAGCAGGGACATCACTAAGTAACAGCACACTTGCACTCACACACAACAGGATGGACATCACTCGGTAACAGCACATTCACAAACACACAAACAGGAGGGGAATTACTCAGTAACAGCACACTCACACTCCCACACAGCAGGAGGGATATCACTCAGTAACAGCACACTCACACTCCCACACAACAGGAGGGAAATCACACAGAAACAGCTCGCTCACCCTCCCACACAACAGGAGGGACATCACTCAGTAACAGCACACTCACTCTCACACACAACAGGAGGGACATCACTCAGTAACAGCACACTCACTCTCACACACAACAGGAGGGACATCAGTCAGTTACAGCACACTCACAATCCCTGACAACAGTAGGGACATCACTCAGTAACAGCACACTCACACACCCACACAACAGGAGGGACATCATTCAGTAACAGCTCACTCAAACTCCTACACAACAGAAGGCACATCACTCAGTAACAGCACTCTCACACACCCAAACAACAGGAGGGACATCACTCAGTAACACCACACTGACACACACACACAACAGGAGGGACATCACTCAGTCACAGCACTCACACTCCCACACAATAGGAGGGACATCACTCAGTAACAGCACACTCACACCCACACAACAGGGGGGACATCACACAGTAACAGCACACTCACAATCCCACACAACAGGAGGGACATCACACAGTAACAGCACACTCACACTCCCACACAACAGGAGGGACATCATACAGTAACAGCACACTCACACTCCAACACAACAGGAGGGACATCACTCAGTAACAGCACACTCAAACTCCCAAATAACAGGAGGGACATCACTCAGTAACAGCACACTCACACTCCCACACAACAGGAGGAATATCATTCAGTAACAGCACACTCACACTCCCACACAACAGGAGGGACATCACTCAGTAAAAGCACACTCACACTCCCACACAACAGGAGGGACATCACTCAGTAACAGCACACTCACACTCCCACACAACAGGAGGAATATCACTCAGTAACAGCACACTCACACTCCCAAACAATAGGAGGGACATCACTCAGTAATAGCTCACTCGCACTCACATATAATAGGAGGGACATCGGTCAGTAACAGCACACTCACATCCAACACAGCAGGAGGGATATCAATCAGTAACAGCACACTCACACACATACACAACAGGAGGGACATCACACAGTAACAGCACACTCACACACCCACACAACAGGAGGGACATCACTCAGTAACAGCACACTCACATACCCACACAACCGGAGGGACTTCACTCAGGAACAGCACACTCACATCCCACACAACAGCAGGGATATCACTCAGTAACAGCACACTCACAATCCCTGACAACAGGAGGGACATCACTCAGTAACAGCACACTCACACACCCACACAACAGGAGGGACATCACAAAGTAACAGCACACTCACACACACACACAACTGGAGGGACATCACTCAGTAACAGCACACTCCCACACAACAGGAGGGACATCACTCATGATCAGCACACTCACACTCACACACAAGTGAAGGGACATCACTCAGTAGCAGCAAACTCACAATCCCACAGAACAGGATGGACATCACTCTGGAACAGCACACTCACACTCACACACAAGAGCAGGGACATCACTAAGTAACCGCACACTTGCACTCACACACAACAGGAGGGACATCACTCAGGAATAGCAAACTCACTCCCACACAACAGGAGGGACATCACTCAGTAACAGCACACTCACACTCCCACAGAACAGGAGGGACATCACACAGTAACAGCACACTCACACTCCAACACAACAGGAGGGACATCACTCGGTAACAGCACACTCACACTCCCACACAACAGGAGGGACATCACTCAGTAACAGCACACACACTCCAACACAATAGGATGGACATCACTCAGGAACAGCACACTCACACACGCACAAACAGGAGGGACATCACTCAGTAACAGCTCGCTCACACTCCCACACAACAGGAGGGACATCACTCAGTAACAGCACACTCACATTCCCACAAACAGGAGGAACATCATTCAGTAACAGCACACTCATATTCCCAAACAACAGGAGAGACATCACTCAGTCACAGCACACTCACACTCCCACACAACAGGAGGGACATCACTCAGTAACAGCACATTCACAGTCCCACACATCAGGTGGGAAATCACTCAATAACAGCACACTCACACTCCACACAACAGGAGAGATATCACTCAGTAACAGCATACTCACATTCCCCCACAACAGGAGGGACATTACGCAGTAAAAGCACATGCACATTCCCACAAACATGAGTGTAATCACTCAGTAACAGCACACTCACACTCCCACTCAACAGGAGGGACATCACTCAGTCACAGCACACTCATACTACCACTCAACAGGATGGACATCACTCAGTTACAGCTCATACACACTCAAACACAAGAGCAGGGACATCACTAAGTAACAGCACACTTGCACTCACACACAACAGGATAGACATTACTCGGTAACAGCACACTCACAAACACACAAACAGGAGGGGAGTTACTCATTAACAGCACACTCACCCTCCCACACAACAGGAGGGACATCACTCAGTAACAGCACACTCACACTCCCACACAACAGGAGGGATATCACTCAGTAACAGCACACTCACACACCACACAACAGGAGGGACATCACTCAGTAACAGCACACTCACACTCCCACACAACAGGAGGGATATCACTTAGTAACAGCACACTCACACTCCCACACAACAGGAGGGATATCACTCAGTAACAGCACAGTCACACTCCCACACAACAGGAGGGACATCACTCAGTAACAGCACACTCACAATCCCTGACAACAGGAGGGACATCACTCAGTAACAGCACAGTCACACTCCCATACAAGAGGAGGGCATCACTCAGTAACAGCACACTCACAATCCCACACAACCGGAGGGACATCACTCAGTAACAGCACACTCACACTCCCACACAACAGGAGGGACATCACTCAGTAACAGCACACTCACACTCGCACACAACAGGAGGAATATCACTCAGTAACAGCACACTCACAATCCCTGACAACAGGAGGGACATCACTCAGTAACAGCACAGTCACACTCCCATACAAGAGGAGGGCATCACTCAGTAACAGCACACTCACACACACACACACAACTGGAGTGACATCACTCAGTTACAGCACACTCACACACCCACACAACAGGAGGGACATCACTCGGTAACAGCGCACTCACACTCCCACACAACAGGAGGGACAACACTCAGTAACAGCACATTCACAGTCCCATACAAGAGGAGGGCATCACTCAGTAACAGCACACTCACAATCCCACACAACAGGAGGGACATGACTCAGTAACAGCACACTCACACACCCACACAACAGGAGGGACATCAGTCAGAAACAGCTCGCTCACACTCCCACACAACAGGAGGGACATCACTCAGCAACAGCACACTCACACTCCAACACAACAGGAGGGACATCACTCGGTAACAGCACACTCACACTCCCACACAACAGGAGGGACATCACTCAGTAACAGCACACTCACACTCCAACACAACAGGAGGGACATCACTCGGTAACAGCACACTCACACTCCCACACAATAGGAGGGACATCAATCAGTTACAGCACACTAACATCCCACACAACAGGAGGAATATCACTGAGTAACAGCACACTCACACACCCACACAAAAGCAGGGACATCACTCAGTAACAGCACACTCACATTCCCACACAACAGGAGGGACATCACTCAGTAACAGCACACTCACACTCCCACACAACAGGAGGGATATCATTCAGTTAGAGCACACACACACTCCCACACAACAGGAGGGATATCACTCAGTAACAGCACACTCATAATCCCACACAACAGGAGGGATATCACACAGTAACAGCACACTTACTCTTCCACACAACAGGAGGGACATTACTCAGTAACAGCCCACTCACACTCCCACACAACAAGAGGGACGTCACTCAGAAACAGCAGACACACTCACACACAAGAGGAGGGACATCAGTCAGTAACAGCATACTCACATCCCACACAGCAGGAGGGATATCACTCAGTAACAGAACACTCACACACATACACAACAGGAGGGACATCACACAGTAACAGCACACTCACACACCCACACAACAGGAGGGACATCACTCAGTAACAGCACACTCACACATCCACACAACCGGAGGGACTTCAGTCAGTAACAGCACACTCACATCCCACACAACAGGAGGGATATCACTCAGTAACAGCACACTCACAATCCCTGACAACAGGAGGGACATCACTCAGTAACAGCACACTCACACACCCACAAAACAGGAGGGACATCACAAAGTAACAGCACACTCACACACACACACAACCGGAGGGACATCACTCAGTAACAGCACACTCACACACAAGAGGAGGGACATCACTCGGTAACAGAACACTCACACTCCCACACAACAGGAGGGACATCACTCAGGAACAGCACACTCACACTCACACACAAGTGAAGGGACATCACTCAGTAACAGCAAACTCACTCTCCCACAGAACAGGATGGACATCACTCAGTAACAGCACACTCACACTCCCACACAACATTAGGGACATCACTTAGAAACAGCACACTCACACTCCCACACAACAGGAGGGATATCACTCAGTAACAGCACACTCACAATCCCTGACAACAGGAGGGACATCACTCAGTAACAGCTCACTCACACTCCCACACAACAGGAGGGACATCACTCAGTAACAGCACACTCACACTCCCACTCAACAGGAGGGACATCACTCAGTCACAGCACACTCATACTACCACACAACAGGAGGGACATCACTCAGTCACAGCACACTCAAATTCCCACACAACAGGAGGGACATCATTCAGTAAGAGCACACTCACACTCGCACACAACAGGACGGATATCTCTCAGTAACAGCACACTCACACATTTCCACTCAACAGGTGGGACATCATTCAGTAACAGCACACACACACTCCTACTCAACAGGAGGGACATCACTCAGTAACAGCACACTCATATTCCCAAACAACAGGAGGGACATCACTCAGTAACAGCACACTCACACTCCAACACAACAGGAGGGACATCACTCAGTAAGAGCACACTCACATTCTCACAAACAGGTGGGACATCATTCAGTAACAGCACATTCACAGTCCCACACATCAGGAGGGACATCACTCAATAACAGCACACTCACACTCCACACAACAGGAGAGATATCACTCAGTAACAGCATACTCACATTCCCACACAACAGGAGGGACATTACGCAGTAAAAGCACATTCACATTCCCACAAACATGAGTGTAATCACTCAGTAACAGCACACTCACACTCCCACACAACAGGAGGGACATCACTCAGTAACAGCACACTCACACACCACACAACAGGAGAGATATCACTCAGTAACAGCACACTCACACTCCCACTCAACAGGAGGGACATCACTCAGTCACAGCACACTCATACTACCACACAACAGGAGGGACATTACTCAGTAACAGCACACTCACACTCCCACACAACAGGATGGATATCACTCAGTAACAGCGCACTCACACTCCCACACAACAGGAGGGACATCACTCGGAAACAGCACACTCACAGTCCCACACAACAGGAGGGACATCACTCAGTAACTGCACACTCACACTCACACACAAGAGGAGGGACATCACTCGGAAACAGCACACTCACAGTCCCACACAACAGGAGGGATATCACTCAGTAACAGCACACTCACACTCCCACACAACAGGAGGGATATCACTCAGTAAATCACACTCATAATCCCACTCAAAAGGATGGACATCACTCTGTTATAGCACACTCACACTCCCACACAACAGGAGGGACATTACTCAGTAACAGCACACTCACACTCCCACACAACAAGAGGGACATCAGTCAGTAACAGCACACTCACACTCCCACACAACAAGAGGGACATCACTCAGTAACAGCACTCTCACACTCCCACACAACAGGAGGGACGTCACTCAGAAACAGTGCACACACTCACACACAAGAGGAGGGACATCACTCGGAAACAGCACACTCACAGTCCCACACAACAGGAGGGATATCATTCAGTAACAGCACACTCACACTCCCAAACAATAGGAGGGACATCACTCAGTAATAGCTCACTTGCACTCACATATAATAGGAGGGACATCAGTCAGTAACGGCACACTCACATCCCACACAGCAGGAGGGATAGCACTCAGTAACAGCACACTCACAATCCCACACAACAGGAGGGACATCACTCAGTAACAGCAAACTCACTCTCCCACAGAACAGGATGGACATCACTCAGGAACAGCGCACTCACACTCACACACAAGAGCAGGGACATCACTAAGTAACAGCACACTTGCACTCACACACAACAGGATGGACATCACTCGGTAACAGCACATTCACAAACACACAAACAGGAGGGGAATTACTCAGTAACAGCACACTCACACTCCCACACAGCAGGAGGGACATCACTCAGTAACAGCACACTCACACTCCCACACAACAGGAGGGACATCACTCAGTAACAGCACACTCACACTCCTACACAACATGAGGGAAATCACACAGAAACAGCTCGCTGACCCTCCCACACAACAGGAGGGACATCACTCAGTAACAGCACACTCACTCTCACACACAACAGGAGGGACATCACTCAGTAACAGCACACTCACTCTCACACACAACAGGAGGGACATCAGTCAGTTACAGCACACTCACAATCCCTGACAACAGTAGGGACATCACTCAGTAACAGCACACTCACACACCCACACAACAGGAGGGACATCATTCAGTAACAGCACACTCAAACTCCTACACAACAGAAGGCACATCACTCAGTAACAGCACTCTCACACACCCAAACAACAGGAGGGACATCACTCAGTAACACCACACTGACACACACACACAACAGGAGGGACATCACTCAGTCACAGCACTCACACTCCCACACAATAGGAGGGACATCACTCAGTAACAGCACACTCACACCCACACAACAGGGGGGACATCACACAGCAACAGAACACTCACAATCCCACACAACAGGAGGGACATCACACAGTAACAGCACACTCACACTCCCACACAACAGGAGGGACATCATACAGTAACAGCACACTCACACTCCAACACAACAGGAGGGACATCACTCAGTAACAGCACACTCAAACTCCCAAATAACAGGAGGGACATCACTCAGTAACAGCACACTCACACTCCCACACAACAGGAGGAATATCATTCAGTAACAGCACACTCACACTCCCACACAACAGGAGGGACATCACTCAGTAACAGCACACTCACACTCCCACACAACAGGAGGGACATCACTCAGTAACAGCACACTCACACTCCCACACAACAGGAGGAATATCACTCAGTAACAGCACACTCACACTCCCAAACAATAGGAGGGACATCACTCAGTAATAGCTCACTCGCACTCACATATAATAGGAGGGACATCAGTCAGTAACAGCACACTCACATCCAACACAGCAGATGGGATATCAATCAGTAACAGCACACTCACACACATACACAACAGGAGGGACATCACACAGTAACAGCACACTCACACACCCACACAACAGGAGGGACATCACTCAGTAACAGCACACTCACATACCCACACAACCGGAGGGACTTCACTCAGGAACAGCACACTCACATCCCACACAACAGCAGGGATATCACTCAGTAACAGCACACTCACAATCCCTGACAACAGGAGGGACATCACTCAGTAACAGCACACTCACACACCCACACAACAGGAGGGACATCACAAAGTAACAGCACACTCACACACACACACAACTGGAGGGACATCACTCAGTAACAGCACACTCCCACACAACAGGAGGGACATCACTCATGATCAGCACACTCACACTCACACACAAGTGAAGGGACATCACTCAGTAGCAGCAAACTCACTCTCCCACAGAACAGGATGGACATCACTCAGGAACAGCACACTCACACTCACACACAAGAGCAGGGACATCACTAAGTAACAGCACACTTGCACTCACACACAACAGGAGGGACATCACTCAGGAATAGCAAACTCACTCCCACACAACAGGAGGGACATCACTCAGTAACAGCACACTCACACTCCCACAGAACAGGAGGGACATCACACAGTAACAGCACACTCACCCTCCCGCACAACAGGAGGGACATCACTCAGTAACAGCACACTGACAATCCCTGACAACAGGAGGGACATCACTCAGTAACAGCACAGTCACACTCCCATACAACAGGAGGGCATCACTCAGTAACAGCACACTCACACTCCCACACAACAGGAGGGACATCACTCAGTAACAGCACACACACTGCCACTAATCAGGAGTGACATCACTCAGTAACAGCACAGTCACACTCCCATACAAGAGGAGGGCATCACTCAGTAACAGCACACTCCCACACCCACACAACATGAGGGACATCACTCAGTAACAGCACACTCACACTCCCACACAACAGGAGGAATATCACTCAGTAACAGGCCACTCACACTACCACACAACAGGAGGGCCATCACTCAGTAACAGCACTCTCACACACCCAAACAACAGGAGGGACATCACTCAGTAAAACCACACTGACAAACACACACAACAGGAGGGACATCACTCAGTAACAGCACACTCACACTCCCACACAACAGGTGGGACATCAGTCAGTAACAGCACACTCACACTCCGACACAACAGGAGGGACATCACTCAGTAACAGCACATTCACACTCCGACACAACAGGAGGGACATCACTCATTTACAGCACACTCACACTCCCACTCAACAGGAGGGACATCACTCAGTCACAGCACACTCATACTACCACACAACAGGAGGGACATCACTCAGTCACAGCACACTCAAATTCCCACACAACAGGAGGGACATCATTCAGTAAGAGCACACTCACACTCGCTCACAACAGGAGGGATATCTCTCAGTAACAGCACACTCACACATTTCCACTCAACAGGTGGGACATCATTCAGTAACAGCACACACACACTCCCACTCAACAGGAGGGACATCACTCAGTAACAGCACACTCATATTCCCAAACAACAGGAGGGACATCACTCAGTAACAGCAAACTCACACTCCCACACAACAGGAGGGATATCACTCAGTAACAGCACACTCACACTCCCACACAACAGGAGGGACATCACTCAGTAGCAGCACACTCACACTCCCACACAACAGGAGGGACATCACTCAGTAACAGCACACTCACACTCCCACACAACAGGAGGGATATCACTCAGTAACAGCACACTCACACTCCCACACAACAGGAGGGACATCACTCAGTAACAGCACACTCACACTCCCACACAACAGGAGGAATATCACTCAGTAACAGCACTCTCACAATCCCTGACAAAAGGAGGGACATCACTCAGTAACAGCACAGTCACACTCCCATACAAGAGGAGGGCATCACTCAGTAACAGCACACTCACACACCCACACAACAGGAGGGACATCACACAGGAACAGCGCACTCACTCTCCAACACAACAGGAGGGACATCACACAGTAACAGCACACTCACACTCCCACACAACTGGAGGGACATCATTCAGTAACAGCACACTCACAATCCCACACAATAGGAGGGACATCATTCGGAAACAGCACACTCACAGTCCCACACAACAGGAGGGATATCACTCAGTAACAGCACACTCACACTCCCACACAACAGGAGGGATATCACTCTGTAACAGCACACTCACACTCCAACACAACAGGAGGGACATCACACAGTAACAGCACACTCACACTCCCACACAACATGGGGACATCACTCAGTAACAGCACACTCACACTCCCACACAACAGGAGGGATATCACTCTGTAACAGCACACTCACACTCCCACACAACAGGAGGGACATCACTCAGTAACAGCACATTCACAGTCCCACACATCAGGAGGGACATCACTCAATAACAGCACACTCACACACCACACAACAGGAGACATATCACTCAGTAACAGCATACTCACATTCCCTCACAACAGTAGGACATTACGCAGTAAAAGCACATTCACATTCCCACAAACATGAGTGTAATCACTCAGTAACAGCACACTCACACTCCCACACATTAGGAGGGACATCAATCAGTTACAGCACACTCACACTCCAACACAACAGGAGGGATATCACTCGGTAACAGCGCACTCACACTCCCACACAACAGGAGGGACAACACTCAGTAACAGCACATTCACAGTCCCATACAAGAGGAGGGCATCACTCAGTAACAGCACACTCACAATCCCACACAACAGGAGGGACATGACTCAGTAACAGCACGCTCACACACCCACACAACAGGAGGGACATCAGTCAGAAACAGCTCGCTCACACTCCCACACAACAGGAGGGACATCACTCAGTAACAGCACACTCACACTCCAACACAACAGGAGGGACATCACTCGGTAACAGCACACTCACACTCCCACACAACAGGAGGGACATCACTCAGTAACAGCACACTCACACACCCACACAACAGGAGGGACATCAGTCAGAAACAGCTCGCTCACACTCCCACACAACAGGAGGGACATCACTCAGTAACAGCACACTCACACTCCCACACAACAGGAGGGACATCACTCAGTAACAGCACACTCACACTCCAACACAACAGGAGGGATATCACTCAGTAACAGCACACTCACAATCCCTGATAACAGGAGGGACATCACTCAGTAACAGCACAGTCACACTCCCATACAAGAGGAGGGCATCACTCAGTAACAGCACACTCACAATCCCACACAACCGGAGGGACATCACTCAGTAGCAGCACACTCACACTCCAACACAACAGGAGGGACATCACTCGGTAACAGCACACTCACACTCCCACACAACAGGAGGAATATCACTCAGTAACAGCACACTCACAATCCCTGACAACAGGAGGGACATCCCTCAGTAACAGCACAGTCACACTCCCATTCAAGAGGAGGGCATCACTCAGTAACAGCACACTCACACACCCACACAACAGGAGGGACATCATTCAGTAACAGCACACTCAAACTCCTACACAACAGAAGGCACATCACTCAGTAACAGCACTCTCACACACCCAAACAACAGGAGGGACATCACTCAGTAACACCACACTGACACACACACACAACAGGAGGGACATCACTCAGTCACAGCACTCACACTCCCACACAATAGGAGGGACATCACTCAGTAACAGCACACTCACACCCACACAACAGGGGGGACATCACACAGCAACAGCACACTCACAATCCCACACAACAGGAGGGACATCACACAGTAACAGCACACTCACACTCCCACACAACAGGAGGGACATCATACAGTAACAGCACACTCACACTCCAACACAACAGGAGGGACATCACTCAGTAACAGCACACTCAAACTCCCAAATAACAGGAGGGACATCACTCAGTAACAGCACACTCACACTCCCACACAACAGGAGGAATATCATTCAGTAACAGCACACTCACACTCCCACACAACAGGAGGGACATCACTCAGTAACAGCACACTCACACTCCCACACAACAGGAGGGACATCACTCAGTAACAGCACACTCACACTCCCACACAACAGGAGGAATATCACTCAGTAACAGCACACTCACACTCCCAAACAATAGGAGGGACATCACTCAGTAATAGCTCACTCGCACTCACATATAATAGGAGGGACATCAGTCAGTAACAGCACACTCACATCCAACACAGCAGGAGGGATATCAATCAGTAACAGCACACTCACACACATACACAACAGGAGGGACATCACACAGTAACAGCACACTCACACACCCACACAACAGGAGGGACATCACTCAGTAACAGCACACTCACATACCCACACAACCGGAGGGACTTCACTCAGGAACAGCACACTCACATCCCACACAACAGCAGGGATATCACTCAGTAACAGCACACTCACAATCCCTGACAACAGGAGGGACATCACTCAGTAACAGCACACTCACACACCCACACAACAGGAGGGACATCACAAAGTAACAGCACACTCACACACACACACAACTGGAGGGACATCACTCAGTAACAGCACACTCCCACACAACAGGAGGGACATCACTCATGATCAGCACACTCACACTCACACACAAGTGAAGGGACATCACTCAGTAGCAGCAAACTCACTCTCCCACAGAACAGGATGGACATCACTCAGGAACAGCACACTCACACTCACACACAAGAGCAGGGACATCACTAAGTAACAGCACACTTGCACTCACACACAACAGGAGGGACATCACTCAGGAATAGCAAACTCACTCCCACACAACAGGAGGGACATCACTCAGTAACAGCACACTCACACTCCCACAGAACAGGAGGGACATCACACAGTAACAGCACACTCACCCTCCCGCACAACAGGAGGGACATCACTCAGTAACAGCACACTGACAATCCCTGACAACAGGAGGGACATCACTCAGTAACAGCACAGTCACACTCCCATACAACAGGAGGGCATCACTCAGTAACAGCACACTCACACTCCCACACAACAGGAGGGACATCACTCAGTAACAGCACACACACTGCCACTAATCAGGAGTGACATCACTCAGTAACAGCACAGTCACACTCCCATACAAGAGGAGGGCATCACTCAGTAACAGCACACTCCCACACCCACACAACATGAGGGACATCACTCAGTAACAGCACACTCACACTCCCACACAACAGGAGGAATATCACTCAGTAACAGGCCACTCACACTACCACACAACAGGAGGGCCATCACTCAGTAACAGCACTCTCACACACCCAAACAACAGGAGGGACATCACTCAGTAAAACCACACTGACAAACACACACAACAGGAGGGACATCACTCAGTAACAGCACACTCACACTCCCACACAACAGGTGGGACATCAGTCAGTAACAGCACACTCACACTCCGACACAACAGGAGGGACATCACTCAGTAACAGCACATTCACACTCCGACACAACAGGAGGGACATCACTCATTTACAGCACACTCACACTCCCACTCAACAGGAGGGACATCACTCAGTCACAGCACACTCATACTACCACACAACAGGAGGGACATCACTCAGTCACAGCACACTCAAATTCCCACACAACAGGAGGGACATCATTCAGTAAGAGCACACTCACACTCGCTCACAACAGGAGGGATATCTCTCAGTAACAGCACACTCACACATTTCCACTCAACAGGTGGGACATCATTCAGTAACAGCACACACACACTCCCACTCAACAGGAGGGACATCACTCAGTAACAGCACACTCATATTCCCAAACAACAGGAGGGACATCACTCAGTAACAGCAAACTCACACTCCCACACAACAGGAGGGATATCACTCAGTAACAGCACACTCACACTCCCACACAACAGGAGGGACATCACTCAGTAGCAGCACACTCACACTCCCACACAACAGGAGGGACATCACTCAGTAACAGCACACTCACACTCCCACACAACAGGAGGGATATCACTCAGTAACAGCACACTCACACTCCCACACAACAGGAGGGACATCACTCAGTAACAGCACACTCACACTCCCACACAACAGGAGGAATATCACTCAGTAACAGCACTCTCACAATCCCTGACAAAAGGAGGGACATCACTCAGTAACAGCACAGTCACACTCCCATACAAGAGGAGGGCATCACTCAGTAACAGCACACTCACACACCCACACAACAGGAGGGACATCACACAGGAACAGCGCACTCACTCTCCAACACAACAGGAGGGACATCACACAGTAACAGCACACTCACACTCCCACACAACTGGAGGGACATCATTCAGTAACAGCACACTCACAATCCCACACAATAGGAGGGACATCATTCGGAAACAGCACACTCACAGTCCCACACAACAGGAGGGATATCACTCAGTAACAGCACACTCACACTCCCACACAACAGGAGGGATATCACTCTGTAACAGCACACTCACACTCCAACACAACAGGAGGGACATCACACAGTAACAGCACACTCACACTCCCACACAACATGGGGACATCACTCAGTAACAGCACACTCACACTCCCACACAACAGGAGGGATATCACTCTGTAACAGCACACTCACACTCCCACACAACAGGAGGGACATCACTCAGTAACAGCACATTCACAGTCCCACACATCAGGAGGGACATCACTCAATAACAGCACACTCACACACCACACAACAGGAGACATATCACTCAGTAACAGCATACTCACATTCCCTCACAACAGTAGGACATTACGCAGTAAAAGCACATTCACATTCCCACAAACATGAGTGTAATCACTCAGTAACAGCACACTCACACTCCCACACATTAGGAGGGACATCAATCAGTTACAGCACACTCACACTCCAACACAACAGGAGGGATATCACTCGGTAACAGCGCACTCACACTCCCACACAACAGGAGGGACAACACTCAGTAACAGCACATTCACAGTCCCATACAAGAGGAGGGCATCACTCAGTAACAGCACACTCACAATCCCACACAACAGGAGGGACATGACTCAGTAACAGCACGCTCACACACCCACACAACAGGAGGGACATCAGTCAGAAACAGCTCGCTCACACTCCCACACAACAGGAGGGACATCACTCAGTAACAGCACACTCACACTCCAACACAACAGGAGGGACATCACTCGGTAACAGCACACTCACACTCCCACACAACAGGAGGGACATCACTCAGTAACAGCACACTCACACACCCACACAACAGGAGGGACATCAGTCAGAAACAGCTCGCTCACACTCCCACACAACAGGAGGGACATCACTCAGTAACAGCACACTCACACTCCCACACAACAGGAGGGACATCACTCAGTAACAGCACACTCACACTCCAACACAACAGGAGGGATATCACTCAGTAACAGCACACTCACAATCCCTGATAACAGGAGGGACATCACTCAGTAACAGCACAGTCACAGTCCCATACAAGAGGAGGGCATCACTCAGTAACAGCACACTCACAATCCCACACAACCGGAGGGACATCACTCAGTAGCAGCACACTCACACTCCAACACAACAGGAGGGACATCACTCGGTAACAGCACACTCACACTCCCACACAACAGGAGGAATATCACTCAGTAACAGCACACTCACAATCCCTGACAACAGGAGGGACATCCCTCAGTAACAGCACAGTCACACTCCCATTCAAGAGGAGGGCATCACTCAGTAACAGCACACTCACACACCCACACAACAGGAGGGACATCACACAGTAACAGCGCACTCACTCTCCAACACAACAGCAGGGACATCACACAGTAACAGCACACTCACACTCCCACACAACTGGAGGGACATCATTCAGTAACAGCACACTCACAATCCCACACAATAGGAGGGACATCATTCGGAAACAGCACACTCACAGTCCCACACAACAGGAGGGACATCACTCAGTAACAGCACACTTACACTCCCACACAACAGGAGGGACATCACTCTGTAACAGCACACTCACACTCCCACACAACAGGAGGGATATCACTCTGTAACAGCACACTCACACTCCAACACAACAGGAGGGACATCACTCAGTAACAGCACAGTCACAATCCCTGACAACAGGAGGGAATCACTCAGTAACAGCACACTCACACTCCCACACAACAGGAGGGACATCACTCAGTAACAGCACACACACTGCCACTAATCAGGAGTGACATCAAACAGTAACAGCACAGTCACACTCCCATACAAGAGGAGGGCATCACTCAGTAACAGCACACTCCCACACCCACACAACATGAGGGACATCAGTCAGTAACAGCACACTCACACTCCCACACAACAGGAGGAATATCACTCAGTAACAGCCCACTCACACGACCACACAACAGGAGGGCCATCACTCAGTAACAGCACTCTCACACACCCAAACAACAGGAGGGACATCACTCAGTAAAACCACACTGACACACACACACAACAGGAGGGACGTCACTCAGTAACAGCACACTCACACTCCCACACAACAGGTGGGATATCAGTCGGTAACAGCACACTCACACACCGACACAACAGAAGGGACATCACTCAGTAACAGCACACTCACACTCCCACACAACAGGTGGGACATCAGTCAGTAACATCACACTCACACTCCGACACAACAGGAGGGACATCACTCAGTAACAGCACATTCACACTCCCACACAACAGGAGGGACATCACTCAGTTACAGCACACACACACTCCCACTCAACAGGAGGGACATCACTCAGTAACAGCACACTCACACATTTCCACTCAACAGGTGGGACATCAATCAGTAACAGCACACACACACTCCCACTCAACAGGAGGGACATCACTCAGTAACAGCACACTCATATTCCCACACAACAGGTGGGACATCAGTCAGTAACATCACACTCACACTCCGACACAACAGGAGGGACATCACTCAGTAACAGCACACTCACACTCCCACACAACAGGAGGGACATCATTCAGTAACATCACATTCACAGTCCCACACATCAGCAGGGACATCACTCAATAACAGCACACTCACACTCCACACAACAGGAGAGATATCACTCAGTAACAGCATACTCACATTCCCACACAACAGGAGGGACATTACGCAGTAAAAGCACATTCACATTCCCACAAACATGAGTGTAATCACTCAGTAACAGCACACTCACGCTCCCACACAACTGGAGGGACATCATTCAGTAACAGCACACTCACAATCCCACACAATAGGCGGGACATCATTCGGAAACCGCACACTCACAGTCCCACACAACAGGAGGGATATCACTAAGTAACAGCACACTTACACTCCCACACAACAGGAGGGACTTCACTCTGTAACAGCACACTCACACTCCCACACAACAGGAGGGATATCACTCAGTAAAAGCACACTTACACTCCCACACAACAGGAGGGACATCACTCAGTAACACCACACTGACAAACACACACAACAGGAGGGACATCACACATTAAAAGCACCCTGAAACTCGCACACAGTAGGAGGGACATCACTCAGTAACAGCACACTCACACTCCCACACAACAGGCGGGATATCACTCAGTAACAGCGCACTCACACTCCCACACAACAGGAGGGACAACACTCAGTAACAGCACATTCACAGTCCCATACAAGAGGAGGGCATCACTCAGTAACAGCACACTCACAATCCCACAACAGGAGGGACATGACTCAGTAACAGCACACTCACACACCCACACAACAGGAGGGACATCAGTCAGAAACAGCTCGCTCACACTCCCACACAACAGGAGGGACATCACTCAGTAACAGCACACTCACACTCCCACACAACAGGAGGGACATCACTCGGTAACAGCACACTCACACTCCCACACAACAGGAGGGACATCACTCAGTAACAGCACACTCACACACCCACACAACAGGAGGGACATCAGTCAGAAACAGCTCGCTCACACTCCCACAACAACAGGAGGGACATCACTCAGTAACAGCACACTCACACTCCCACACAACAGGAGGGACATCACTAGGTAACAGCACACTCACACTCCCACACAACAGGAGGGACATCACTCAGTAACAGCACACTCACACTCCAACACAACAGGAGGGATATCACTCCGTAACAGCACACTCACAATCCCTGACAACAGGAGGGACATCACTCAGTAACAGCACAGTCACACTCCCATACAAGAGGAGGGCATCACTCAGTAACAGCACACTCACAATCCCACACAACCGGAGGGACATCACTCAGTAGCAGCACACTCACACTCCCACACAACAGGAGGGACATCACTCAGTAACAGCACACTCACACTCCCACACAACAGGAGGAATATCACTCAGCAGCAGCACTGTCACAATCCCTGACAACAGGAGGGACATCACTCAGTAACAGCACAGTCACACTCCCATACAAGAGGAGGGCATCACTCAGTAACAGCACACTCACACTCCCACACAACAGGAGGGACATCACACAGTAACAGCACACTCACAATCCCACACAGTAGGAGGGACATCATTCGGAAACAGCACACTCACAGTCCCACACAACAGGAGGGATATCACTCAGTAACAGCACACTTACACTCCCACACAACAGGAGGGACATCACTCTGTAACAGCACACTCACACTCCCACACAACAGGAGGGATATCACTCTGTAACAGCACACTCACACTCCAACACAACAGGAGGGACATCACACAGTAACAGCACACTCACACTCCCACACAACATGGGGACATCACTCAGTAACAGCACACTCACACTCCCACACAACTGGAGGGACATCATTCAGTAACAGCACACTCACACTCCCACACAACAGGAGGGATATCACTCAGTAACAGCACACTCACAATCCCACACAATAGGAGGGACATCATTCGGAAACAGCACACTCACACTCCCACACAACAGGAGGGATATCACTCTGTAACAGCACACTCACACTCCCACACAACAGGAGGGACATCACTTAGTAACAGCACATTCACAGTCCCACACATCAGGAGGGACATCACTCAATAACAGCACACTCACACTCCACACAACAGGAGACATATCACTCAGTAACAGCATACTCACATTCCCTCACAACAGGAGGACATTACGCAGTAAAAGCACTTTCACATTCCCACAAACATGAGTGTAATCACTCAGTAACAGCACACTCACACTCCCACACAATAGGAGGGACATCAATCAGTTACATCACACTCACACTCCAACACAACAGGAGGGATATCACTCGGCAACAGCGCACTCACACTCCCACACAACAGGAGGGACAACACTCAGTAACAGCACATTCACAATCCCATACAAGAGGAGGGCATCACTCAGTAACAGCACATTCACAATCCCACGCAACAGGAGGGACATGACTCAGTAACAGCACACTCACACACCCACACAACAGGAGGGACATCAGTCAGAAACAGCTCGCTCACACTCCCACACAACAGGAGGAATATCACTCAGTAACAGCACACTCACAATCCCTGACAACAGGAGGGACATCCCTCAGTAACAGCACAGTCACACTCCCATACAAGAGGAGGGCATCACTCAGTAACAGCACACTCACACACCCACACAACAGGAGGGACATCACACAGTAACAGCACACTCACACTCCCACACAACAGGAGGGACATCACACAGTAACAGCATACTCACATTCCCACACAACAGGAGGGACATTACGCAGTAAAAGCACATTCACATTCCCACAAACATGAGTGTAATCACTCAGTAACAGCACACTCACGCTCCCACACAACTGGAGGGACATCATTCAGTAACAGCACACTCACAATCCCACACAATAGGCGGGACATCATTCGGAAACCGCACACTCACAGTCCCACACAACAGGAGGGATATCACTCAGTAACAGCACACTTACACTCCCACACAACAGGAGGGACTTCACTCTGTAACAGCACACTCACACTCCCACACAACAGGAGGGATATCACTCAGTAAAAGCACACTTACACTCCCACACAACAGGAGGGACATCACTCAGTAACACCACACTGACACACACACACAACAGGAGGGACATCACACAGTAAAAGCACGCTGAAACTCGCACACAGTAGGAGGGACATCACTCAGTAACAGCACACTCACACTCCCACACAACAGGCGGGATATCACTCAGTAACAGCGCACTCACACTCCCACACAACAGGAGGGACAACACTCAGTAACAGCACATTCACAGTCCCATACAAGAGGAGGGCATCACTCAGTAACAGCACACTCACAATCCCACAACAGGAGGGACATGACTCAGTAACAGCACACTCACACACCCACACAACAGGAGGGACATCAGTCAGAAACAGCTCGCTCACACTCCCACACAACAGGAGGGACATCACTCAGTAACAGCACACTCACACTCCAACACAACAGGAGGGACATCACTCGGTAACAGCACACTCACACTCCCACACAACAGGAGGGACATCACTCAGTAACAGCACACTCACACACCCACACAACAGTAGGGACATCAGTCAGAAACAGCTCGCTCACACTCCCACACAACAGGAGGGACATCACTCAGTAACAGCACACTCACACTCCAACACAACAGGAGGGACATCACTAGGTAACAGCACACTCACACTCCCACACAACAGGAGGGACATCACTCAGTAACAGCACACTCACACTCCAACACAACAGGAGGGATATGACTCCGTAACAGCACACTCACAATCCCTGACAACAGGAGGGACATCACTCAGTAACAGCACAGTCACACTCCCATACAAGAGGAGGGCATCACTCAGTAACAGCACACTCACAATCCCACACAACCGGAGGGACATCACTCAGTAGCAGCACACTCACACTCCCACACAACAGGAGGGATATCACTCAGTAACAGCACACTCACACTCCCACACAACAGGAGGAATATCACTCAGCAGCAGCACTCTCACAATCCCTGACAACAGGAGGGACATCACTCAGTAACAGCACAGTCACACTCCCATACAAGAGGAGGGCATCACTCAGTAACAGCACACTCACACTCCCACACAACAGGAGGGACATCACACAGTAACAGCACACTCACAATCCCACACAATAGGAGGGACATCATTCGGAAACAGCACACTCACAGTCCCAAACAACAGGAGGGATATCACTCAGTAACAGCACACTTACACTCCCACACAACAGCAGGGACATCACTCTGTAACAGCACACTCACACTCCCACACAACAGGAGGGATATCACTCTGTAACAGCACACTCACACTCCAACACAACAGGAGGGACATCACACAGTAACAGCACACTCACACTCCCACACAACATGGGGACATCACTCAGTAACAGCACACTCACACTCCCACACAACTGGAGGGACATCATTCAGTAACAGCACACTCACACTCCCACACAACAGGAGGGATATCACTCAGTAACAGCACACTCACAATCCCACACAATAGGAGGGACATCATTCGGAAACAGCACACTCACACTCCCACACAACAGGAGGGATATCACTCTGTAACAGCACACTCACACTCCCACACAACAGGAGGGACATCACTTAGTAACAGCACATTCACAGTCCCACACATCAGGAGGGACATCACTCAATAACAGCACACTCACACTCCACACAACAGGAGACATATCACTCAGTAACAGCATACTCACATTCCCTCACAACAGGAGGACATTACGCAGTAAAAGCACTTTCACATTCCCACAAACATGAGTGTAATCACTCAGTAACAGCACACTCACACTCCCACACAATAGGAGGGACATCAATCAGTTACATCACACTCACATTCCAACACAACAGGAGGGATATCACTCGGCAACAGCGCACTCACACTCCCACACAACAGGAGGGACAACACTCAGTAACAGCACATTCACAATCCCATACAAGAGGAGGGCATCACTCAGTAACAGCACATTCACAATCCCACACAACAGGAGGGACATGACTCAGTAACAGCACACTCACACACCCACACAACAGGAGGGACATCAGTCAGAAACAGCTCGCTCACACTCCCACACAACAGGAGGGACATCACTCAGTAACAGCACACTCACACTCCAACACAACAGGAGGGACATCACTCGGTAACAGCACACTCACACTCCAACACAACAGGAGGGACATCACTCAGTAACAGCACACTCACACTCCAACACAACAGGAGGGACATCACTCGGTAACAGCACACTCACACTCCCACACAATAGGAGGGACATCAATCAGTTACAGCACACTAACATCCCACACAACAGGAGGAATATCACTGAGTAACAGCACACTCACACACCCACACAAAAGGAGGGACATCACTCAGTAACAGCACACTCACATTCCCACACAACAGGAGGGACATCGCTCAGTAACAGCACACTCACACTCCCACACAACAGTAGGGATATCATTCAGTAAGAGCACACACACACTCCCACACAACAGGAGGGATATCACTCAGTAACAGCACACTCATAATCCCACACAACAGGAGGGATATCACACAGTAACAGCACACTTACACTCCCACACAACAGGAGGGACATTACTCAGTAACAGCCCACTCACACTCCCACACAACAAGAGGGACGTCACTCAGAAACAGCAAACTCACACTCCCACACAACAGGAGGGATATCACTCAGTAACAGCAAACACACACTCCCACACAATAGGAGGGACATCACTCAGTAATAGCTCACTCGCACTCGCATATAATAGGAGGGACATCAGTCAGGAACAGCATACTCACATCCCACACAGCATGTGGGATATCACTCAATAACAGAACACTCACACACATACACAACAGGAGGGACATCACACAGTAACAGCACACTCACACATCCACACAACTGGAGGGACTTCACTCAGTAACAGCACACTCACATCCCACACAACAGGAGGGATAGCACTCAGTAACAGCACACTCACAATCCCTGACAACAGGAGGGACATTACTCAGTAACAGCACACTCACACACCCACAAAACAGGAGGGACATCACAAAGTAACAGCACACTCACACACACACACAACAGGAGGGACATCACAAAGTAACAGCACACTCACACTACCACACAACAGGAGGGACATCACTCAGGAACAGCACATTCACACTCACACACAACAAGAGGGACGTCACTCAGAAACAGCAAACTCACACTCCCACACAACAGGAGGGATATCACTCAGTAACAGCGCATTCACACTCCCACACAAGAGGAGGGACATCACTCGGAAACAGCACACTCACAGTCCCACACAACAGGAGGAACATCACTCAGTAACTGCACACTCACACTCACACACAAGAGGAGGGACATCACTCGGAAACAGCACACTCACAGTCCCACACAACAGGAGGGATATCACTCAGTAACAGCACACTCACACTCCCACACAACAGGAGGGATATCACTCAGTAAATCACACTCATAATCCCACTCAAAAGGATGGACATCACTCTGTTATAGCACATTCACACTCCCACACAACAGGAGGGACATTACTCAGTAACAGCACACTCACACTCCCACACAACAAGAGGGACATCAGTCAGTAACAGCACACTCACACTCCCACACAACAAGAGGGACATCACTCAGTAACAGCACTCTCACACTCCCACACAACAGGAGGGACGTCACTCAGTAACAGTACACTCACACTCCCACACAACAGGAGGGTTATCACTCAGTAACAGCACACGCACACACAACAGGAGGGATATCACTCAGTAACAGCACACTCACACTACCACACAACAGGAGGGACATTACTCAGGAGCAGCAGACTCACCATCCCACATAACAGGAGGGACATCACTCAGTAACAGCAGACTCACACTACTACACAACAGGAGGGACATCACTCAGTAACAGCACACTCACACGCAGACAGAACAGGAGGGACATCACTCAGTAACAGCACACTCATACTCCCAGCAAACAGGAGGGACTGCTCTCAGTAACAGTACATTCACACTCACACACAAGAGGAGAGACATCACTCGGTAACAGCACACTCACACTTCCACAGAACAGGAGGGACATCACTCAGTAACAGCACACTCACATTCCCACACAACAGGAGGGACATCACTCAGTAACGGCACACTCACACTCCCACACAACAGGAGGGACATCACTCAGTAACAGCACACTCACACTCCCACAGAACAGGAGGGACGTCACTCAGTAACAGCACACTCACACTCCCACACAACAGGAGGGATATCACTCAGTAACAGCACACTCACCCTCACACACAACTGGAGGGATATCACTCAGTAACAGCACACTCACACTCCCACACAACAGGAGGGACATCACTCAGTAACAGCACACTCACACTCCCACACAACAGGAGTGACATCACTCAGTAACTGCACACTCACACTCACGCGCACGAGGAGGGACATCACTCAGTAACAGCACACTCACACTCCCACACAACAGGAGGGACATTACTCAGTAACAGCACACTCACACAGCCACACAATAGGAAGGACATCACTCAGTAACAGCACACTCACACTCCCACACAACAGGAGGGACATCACTCAGTAGCAGCACACTCCCAGTCCCACACAACAGGAAGGATATCACTCAGTAACAGCACGCTCACACACAAGAGGATGGACATCACTCAGTAACAGCACACACACACTCCCACACAACAGGAGGGACATCACTCAGTAACAGCACACTCACACTCCCACACAACAGGAGGGACATCAATCAGTAACAGCATACTCACACTCTCACACAACAGGAGGGACATCACTCAGTAACAGCATACTCACACTCTCATACAACAGGAGGGACATTACTCAGTAACAGCACACTCACACTACCACACAACAGGAGGGACATCACTCAGTAACAGCATACTCACACTCTCACACAACAGGAGGGACATCACTCAGTAACAGCACACTCACACTCCCACACAACAGGAGGGACATCACTCAGTAACAGCACACTCACACTCCCACACAACAGGAGGGACATCACACAGTAACAGCACACTCACACTCTCACATAACAGGAGGGACATCACTCAGTAACTGCACACTCACCCCCACACACAACAGGAGGGACATCACTCATTAACAGCACACTCACACTCCCACACAACAGGAGGGGCATGACTCAATAACAGCACACTCACACTCCCACACAACTGGAGTGAAATCCCTCAGTAACAGCAAACTCACAGTCCCAGACAACAGGAGGGAATTCACACAGGAACAGCACACTCACACACCCACACAACAGGAGGGACATCACTCAGTAACAGCACACTCACACCCCCACACAACAGGAGGGACATCATTCAGTAATACTACACTCACAGTCCCACACAACAGGAGGGACATCACACAGTAACAGCACACTCACACACCCACACAACAGGAGGGACATCACTCAGTAACAGCACACTCACACTCCCACACAACAGGAGGGACATTACGCAGTAACAGCACACTGACTCCCACACAACTGGAGGCACATCACTCAGTAACATCTCACTCACACTCACGCGCACGAGGAGGGACATCACTCAGCAAGAGCACACTCACACTCCCACACAACAGGAGGGACATCACTCAGTAACAGCACACTCACACTCCCACACAACAGGAGGGACATTACTCAGTAACAGCACACTCACACAGCCACACAATAGGAAGGACATCACTCAGTAACAGCACACTCACACTCCCACACAACAGGAGGGACATCACTCAGTAGCAGCACACTCCCAGTCCCACACAACAGGAAGGATATCACTCAGTAACAGCACGCTCACACACAAGAGGATGGACATCACTCAGTAACAGCACACTCACACTCCCACACAACAGGAGGGACATCACGCAGTATCAGCACACTCACACTCCCACACAACAGGAGGGACATCAATCAGTAACAGCATACTCACACTCTCACACAACAGGAGGGACATCACTCAGTAACAGCACACTCACACTCTCATACAACAGGAGGGACATTACTCAGTAACAGCACACTCACACTACCACACAACAGGAGGGACATCACTCAGTAACAGCATACTCACACTCTCACACAACAGGAGGGACATCACTCAGTAACAGCACACTCACACTCCCACACAACAGGAGGGACATCACTCAGTAACAGCACACTCACACTCCCACACAACAGGAGGGACATCACACAGTAACAGCACACTCACACTCTCACATAACAGGAGGGACATCACTCAGTAACTGCACACTCACCCCCACACACAACTGGAGGGATATCACTCAGTAACAGCACATTCACACTCATACACAAGAGGGGCGACATCACTCGGTAACAGCACACTGACACTCCCACACAACAGGAGGGACATCACTCAGTAACAGCACACACAAGTGCCCACACAACAGGAGGGACATCACTCAGTAACTGCACACTCACACTCCCACACAACAGGAGGGACATCACTCAGTAACAGCATACTCACACTCCCACACAACAGGAGGGACATCACTCAGTAACAGCACACTCACACTCCCACACAACAGGAGGGACATCAGTCAGTAACTGCACACTCACACTCCCACACAACAGGAGGGACATCACTCAGTAACAGCACACTCACACTCCCACACAACAGGACGGATATCACTCAGTAACTGCACACTCACACTCCCACACAACAGGAGGGACATCACTCAGTAACAGCACACTCATACTCCCACACAACAGGACGGATATCATTCAGTAACTGCACACTCACACTCATACACAACAGGAGGGACATCACTCAGTAACAGCACACTCACACTCCCACACAACAGGACGGATATCACTCAGTAACTGCACACTCACACTCCCACACAACAGGAGGGACATCACTCAGTAACAACACCCTCACACACCCACACAACAGGAGGGACATCACTCAGTTACAGCACACTCACAGTCCCACAAAACAGGAGGGACATCACTGAGTAACAGCACACTCACACTCCCACACAACAGGAGGGACATCAATCAGTAAAGGCACACTCACACTCCCACACAACAGGAGGGACATCACTCAGTAACTGCACACTCACACTCACATCCAACAGGAGCGAAATTACTCACTAACAGCACACTCACACTCCAGTACAACAGGAGGGTCATCACTCAGTAACAGCACACTCAAACTCACACACAACAGGAGGGACATGACTCAGTAATAGCCAACACACACTCCCACACGTCAGGCGGGACATCACTCAGAATCAGAACACACACTCCAACACAACAGTAGGGACATCTCTCCGTTACACACTCCCACTCCCACAGAACAGGAGGGACATCACTCAACAACAGCAAACTCACGCTCCCACACAACAGGAGGGACATCACTCAGTAACAGCACACCCACACTCCCATACAACAGGTGGGACATCACTCAGTAACAGCTCACTCACGTTCCCATACAACAGGAGGGACATCACTCAGTAACAGCACACTCACTCTCCCACACAACAGGAGGGAAATCACTTAGTAACAGCAAACTCACAATCCCACACAACAGGAGGGACATCACACAGTAACAGCACACTCACACACCCACACAACAGGAGGGACATCACTCAGTAACAGCACACTCACACTCCCACACAACAGGAGGGACATTACGCAGTAACAGCACACTGACTCCCACACAACTGGAGGGACATCACTCAGTAACATCTCACTCACACTCACGCGCACCAGGAGGGACATCACTCAGCAAGAGCACACTCACACTCCCACACAACAGGAGGGACATCACTCAGTAACAGCACACTCACACTCCCACACAACAGGAGGGACATCATTCAGTAATAGCACACTCACACTCTGACACAACATGAGGGACATCACTCAGTAACAGAACACTCACTCCCCCACACAACAAGAGGTACATCACTCAGTAACAGCACACTCACTCCCATACAACAGGAGGGACATCACTCAGTAAAAGCACACTCACACTCGCACACAACATGAGGGACATCACTCAGTAACAGAACACTCACTTCCCCAGACCACAGGATGGTCATCACTCAGTAACAGCACACTCACTTCCACCCAACAGGACGGATATCACTCAGTAACAGCACACACAGACTCCCACACATCATCAGGGACATCATTCAGAAACAGCACACTCACACTCCCACAGAACAGGAGAGACATCACTCAGTAACAGCACACTCACACTCCCACACAACAGGAGTGACATCACTCAGTAACAGCACCCTCACTCACGACAGGAGGGACATCACTCAGTAATAGCACACTCACACTCCCACACAACAGGACGGATATCACTCAGTAACTGCACACTCACACTCCCACACAACAGGAGGGACATCACTCAGTAACAGCACACTCACACTCCCACACAACAGGACGGATATCACTCAGTAACTGCACCCTCACACTCCCACACAAAAGGAGGGACATCACTTAGTAACAGCACACTCACACTCCCACACAACAGGACGGATATCACTCAGTAACTGCACACTCACACTCCCACACAACAGGAGGGACATCACTCAGTAACAGCACACTCACACTCCCACACAACAGGACGGATATCACTCAGTAACTGCACACTCACACTCCCACACAACAGGAGTGACATCACTCAGTAACAGCACACTCACACACCCACACAACAGGAGGGACATCACTGAGTAACAGCACACTCACAGTCCCACACAACAGGAGGGACATCACTCAGTAACAGCACACTCACACTCCCACACAACAGGAGGGACATCAATCAGTAAAGGCACACTCACACTCCCACACAACAGGAGGGACATCACTCAGTAACAGCACACTCACACTCCCACACAACAGGAGGAACATCTCTCAGTAACAGCACACTCACACTCCCACACAACAGGAGGAACATCACTCAGTAAAAGCACACTCACACTCACATCCAACAGGAGCGAAATTACTCACTAACAGCACACTCACACTCCAGTACAACAGGAGGGTCATCACTCAGTAACAGCACACTCAAACTCACACACAACAGGAGGGACATCACTCATTAACAGCACACTCACACTCCCACACAACAGGAGGGGCATGACTCAATAACAGCACACTCACACTCCCACACAACTGGAGTGAAATCCCTCAGTAACAGCAAACACACAGTCCCAGACAACAGGAGGGAATTCACACAGGAACAGCACACTCACACACGCACACAACAGGAGGGACATCACTCAGTAACAGCACACTCACACCCCCACACAACAGGAGGGACATCACTCAGCAACAGCACACTCACGTTCCCACACAACAGGAGGGACATCATTCAGTAATACTACACTCACAGTCCCACGCAACAGAAGGGACATCACTCAGTAATAGCCAGCACACACTCCCACACATCAGGAGGGACATCACTCAGAATCAGAACACACACTCCAACACAACAGTAGGGACATCTCTCCGTAACACACTCCCACTCCCACAGAACAGGAGGGACATCACTCAGCAACAGCTAACTCACGCTCCCACACAACAGGAGGGACATCACTCAGTAACAGCACACCCACACTCCCATACAACAGGTGGGACATCACTCAGTAACAGCACACTCACGTTCCCATACAACAGGAGGGATATCTGTCAGGAACAGCACTCTCACACTCCCACACAACAGGAGGGACATCACTCAGTAACAGCACACTCACACTCCCACACAACAGGAGGGACATCACTCAGTAACAGCACACTCACACACCCACACAACAGGAGGGACATCACTCAGTAACAGCACACTCACACTCCCACACAACAGGAGGGACATTACGCAGTAACAGCACACTGACTCCCACACAACTGGAGGGACATCACTCAGTAACATCTCACTCACAGTCATGCGCACCAGGAGGGACATCACTCAGCAACAGCACACTCACACTCCCACACAACAGGAGGGACATCACTCAGTAACAGCACACTCACACTCCCACACAACAGGAGGGACATTATTCAGTAATAGCACACTCACACACTGACACAACATGAGGGACATCACTCAGTAACAGAACACTCACTCCCCCACACAACAAGAGGGACATCACTCAGTAACAGCACACTCACTCCCACACTACAGGAGGGACATCACTCAGTAACAGCACACTCACACTCGCACACAACATGAGGGACATCACTCAGTAACAGAACACTCACTTCCCCAGACCACAGGATGGTCATCACTCAGTAACAGCACACTCACTCCCACCCAACAGGACGGATATCAATCAGTAACAGCACACACAGACTCCCACACATCATGAGGGACATCATTCAGATACAGCACACTCACACTCCCACAGAACAGGAGAGACATCACTCAGTAACAGCGCACTCACACTCCCACACAACAGGAGTGACATCACTCAGTAACAGCACACTCACTCACGACAGGAGGGACATCACTCAGTAATAGCACACTCACAGTCCCACACAACAGGGGGTACATCACTCAGTAACAGCACACTCACACACAACAGGAGGGACATCACTCAGTAACAGCACACTCACAGTCCCACACAACAGGGGGTACATCACTCAGTAACAGCACACCCACACACACAACAGGATGGACATCACTCAGTAACAGCACACTTACACTCCCACACAATAGGAGGGACATCACTCAGTAACAGCACACTCACACACAACAGGAGGGACAACACTCAGTAACAGCACACTCACACTCCCACACAATAGGAGGGACATCAGTCAGTAACAGCAAACGCACTCCCGCACAACAGGAGGGACATCACTCAGTAACAGCAAACTCACTCCCACACAACAGGAGGGACATCACTCAATAACAGCACACTCACAGTCCCACACAACAGGAGGGACATCATTCAGTAAGAGCACACTCACACTCACACAAAACAGGAGGGATATCTCTCAGTAACAGCAAACTCACTCCCACACAACAGGCAGGACATCACTCAATAACAGCACACTCACAGTCCCACACAACAGGAGGGACATCATTCAGTAATAGGACACTCACACTCCCACACAACAGGAGGGACATCACTGAGTAACAGCACACTCACTCCCACACAACAGGTGGGACATCACTCAGTAACAGCACACTCACACTCCACAGAACAGGAGTGACATCACTCAGTAACAGCACACTCACACTGCCACACAATAGGAGGGACATCACTCAGTAACAGCACACTCACACACAACAGGAGGGACATCACTCAGTAACAGCACACTCACACTCCCACATAACAGGAGGGATATCTCTCAGTAACAGCACACTCACACTCCCTCACAACAGGAGGGACAGCTCTCAGTAACAGCACATTCACACTCACACACAAGAGTGGGGACATCACTTGGTAACAGCACACTCACACTCCCACACAACAGGAGGGACATCACTCAGTAACAGCACACTCAAGTGCCCACACAACAGGAGGGACATCACTCAGTAACTGCACACTCACACTCCCACACAACAGGAGGGACATCACTCAGTAACAGCACACTTACTCTCCCACACAGCAGGAGGGACATCACTCAGTAACAGTGCACTCACACTCCCGCAGAACAGGAGGGACATCACTCAGTAACAGCACACTCACACTCTTACAGAACAGGAGGGACATCAGTCAGTAAGAGCACACTCACATATCCACACAACAGGAGGGACATCACTCAGTAACAGCATACTCACACTCCCACACAGCAGGAGGGAAATCACTCAGTAACAGTGCACTCACACTCCCACACAACAGGAGGGACTTCACTCAGTAACAGCACACTCACACTCCCACACAACAGGAGGGACATCACTCAGTAACACACACCACATTCCCACACAACAGGATGGATATCACTCAGTAACAGCGCACTGACAGTCCTACACAACAGGAGGGTCATCAATCAGTAACAGCACACTCACACTCTCACTACAGGAGGGACATCACTCAGTAACAGCACACTCACACTCTCACAGCAGGAGGGACATCAATCACTAACAGCACACTCACACTCCCACACATCAGGAGGGACATGACTCAGTAGCAGCACACTCACAGTCCACACAACAGGAGGGACATCACTCAGTAACAGCACAGTCACACTCCCACACAACAGGAGGGATATCACTCAGTAACTGCACACTCACACTCCCACACAACAGGAGGGATATCACTCAGTAACAGCACACTCACACTCCAACACAACAGGAAGAACATCACTCATTAACAGCACACTTACACTCCCACACAACAGCAGGGACATGACTCAGTAACAGCACATTCACACTCCCACACAACAGGAAGAACATCACTCAGTAACAGCACACTCACACTCCCACACAACAGGAGGGACATCACACAGCAACAGCACACTCACACACCCACACAACAGGAGGGACATCACTCAGTAACAGCACACTCACACTCCCACACAACAGGAGGGACTTCATTCAATAATAGCACACTCACACTCCCACACCACAGAAGGGACATCACTCAGTAACAGCACACTCACACACCCACACAACAGGAGGGATATCACTCAGTAATAGCACACCCACACTCCCACTCAGCAGGAGGGACATCACTCAGTAACTGCACACTCACACTCCCACTCAACAGGAGGGACATCACTCAGTAACAGCACACTCACACACCCACACAACAGGAGGGACATCACTCAGTAACAGCACACTCACACTCCCACACAAGAGGAGGGACATCAATCAGTAAAGGCACACTAACACTCCCACACAACAGGAGGGACATCACTTAGTAACAGCACACTCACACTCACATACAACAGGAGCGAAATTACTCACTAACAGCACACTCACACTCCAGTACAACAGGAGGGTCATCACTCAGTAACAGCACACTCAAACTCACACACAACAGGAGGGACATCACTCATTAACAGCACACTCACACTCCCACACAACAGGAGGGACATGACTCAATAACAGCACACTCACACTCCCACACAACTGGAGTGAAATCCCTCAGTAACAGCAAACTCACAGTCCCAGACAACAGGAGGGAATTCACACAGGAACAGCACACTCACACACCCACACAACAGAAGGGACATCACTCAGTAACAGCACACTCACACCCCACACAACAGGAGGGACATCACTCAGCAACAGCACACTCACGTTCCCACACAACAGGAGGGACATCATTCAGTAATACTACACTCACAGTCCCACACAACAGGAGGGATATCACTCAGTAACAGCACACTCACACTCCAGTACAAAAGGAGGGTCATCACTCAGTAACAGCACACTCAAACTCACACACAACAGGAAGAACATCACTCATTAACAGCACACTCACACTCCCACACAACAGCAGGGACATGACTCAGTAACAGCACACTCACACTCCCACACAACAGGAGGGACATCAATCAGTAAAGGCAAACTAACACTCCCACACAACAGGAGGGACATCACTCAGAAACAGCACACTCACACTCACATACAACAGGAGCGAAATCACTCACTAACAGCACACTCACACACCAGTACAACAGGAGGGTCATCACTCAGTAACAGCACACTTACACTCCCACACAACAGGAGGGAGAGCACTCTGTAACAGCACACTCACACTCCCACACAACAGGAGGGACATCACTCATTAACAGCACACTCACACTCCCACACAACAGGAGGGACATCACTCAGTAACAGCACACACACACCCGTACAACAGGAGGGACATCACTCAATAACAGCACACTCAGACTCCCACACAACAGGAGTGAAATCCCTGAGAAACAGCACACTCACAGTCCCTGACAACAGGAGGGAATTCACACAGTAACAGCACACTCACACACCCACACAACAGGAGGGACATCACTCAGTAACAGCACACTCACACTCCCACACAACAGGAGGGACATCACTCAGTAACAGCACACTCACTCTCCCACACAACAGGAGGGACATCATTCAGTAATACTACACTCACAGACCCACTCAACAGGAGGGACATCACTAAGTAACAGCACACTCACATCCCACACAACAGGAGGGATATCACTCAGTAACAGCACACTCACGCTCCCACAGACAAGGAGGGACATCACTCAGTAACAGCACACTCACACTCCCACAAAACAGGAGGGACATCAGACAGTAACAGCACACTCACTCTCCCACACAACAGGAGGGACATCACTCATTAATAGTACAATCACAGTCCCACACAACAGGAGGGACATCATTCAGGAATAGTACAATCACCGTCCCACACAACAGGAGGGACATCACTCAGTAACAGCACACTCACACTCCCCCACAACAGGAGGGTCATCACTCAGCAACAGCACACTCACACTCCCACACAACAGGAAGAACATCACTCAGTAACAGCACACTCACACTCCCACACAACAGGAGGGACATCACGCTGTAACAGAACACTCACACCCACACAACAGGAGGGACATCACTCAGTAACATCACACTCACACTCCCACACACCAGGAGAGACATCACTCAGCAACAGCACACTCACACTCCCACACAACAGGAGGGACATCACTCAGTAACAGCACACTCACACTCCCACACAACAGGAGGGATATCACTCAGTAACTGCACACTCACACTCCCACACAACAGGAGGGATATCACTCAGTAAAGGCACACTCACACTCCAACACAACAGGCGAGACATCACACAGTAACAGCACACTCACACTCACACACAACAGGAGGGGAATCACTCAGTCACAGCACACTCACACTCACATACAACAGGAGGGACATCACTCAGTAACAGCACACTCACACTCACACACAACAGGAAGAACATCACTCATTAACAGCACACTTACACTCCCACACAACAGCAGGGACATGACTCAGTAACAGCACATTCACACTCCCACACAACAGGAGTGACATCCCTCAGTAGCAGCACACTCACAGTCCCACACAACAGGAGGGACATCACTCAGTAACAGCACACTCACACTCACATACAACAGGAGCGAAATCAATCACTAACAGCACACTCACACTCACATACAACAGGAGCGAAATCACTCACTAACAGCACACTCACACTCCAGTACAACAGGAGGGTCATCACTCAGTAACAGCAAACTCACAGTCCCAGACAACTGGAGGGACGTCACTCAGTAACAGCACACTCACACATCCACACAACAGGAGTGAAATCCCTCAGAAACAGCACACTCACAGTCCTAGACAACAGGAGGGAATTCACACAGTAACAGCACACTCACACACCCACACAACAGGAGGGACATCACTCAGTAACAGCACACTCACACTCCCACACAACAGGAGGGACATCACTCAGTAACAGCACACTCACACTCCCACACAACAGGAGAGACATCACTTAGTAACAGCACACTCACTCTCCCACACAACAGGAGGGACATCATTCAGTAATACTACACTCACAGACCCACACAACAGGAGGGACATCACTCAGTAATAGTACAATCACAGTCCCACACAACAGGAGGGACATCACTCAGTAACAGCACACTCACAGTCCCCCACAACAGGAGGGACATCACTCAGCAACAGCACACTCACACTCCCACACAACAGGAAGAACATCACTCAGTAACAGCACACTCACTCCCACACAACAGGAGGGACATCATGCAGTAACAGAACACTCACACCCACACAACAGGAGGGACATCACTCAGTAACATCACACTCACACTCCCACACACCAGGAGGGACATCACTCAGCAACAGCACACTCACACTCCCACACAACAGGGGGAACATCACTCAGTAACAGCACACTCAGACTCCCAGACAACATGAGCGACATAATTCAGTAATAGCACAGTCACACCCCCACACAACAGAAGGGACATCACTCAGAAATAGCAAACGCACACTCCCACACAACAGGGGGGACCTCACTCAGTAACAGCACATTCACACTGCCACACATCAGGAGGGACATCACTCTTTAACACACTCCCACTCCCAAACAACAGGAGGGACATCACTCAGTAACAGCACACTCACACTCCCACACAACAGGAGGGATATCACTCAGTAACTGCACACTCACACTCCCACACAACAGGAGGGACATCACTCAGTAACAGCACACTCTAACCCCCACACAACAGGAGGGACATCACTAAGTCACAGCACACTCACTCCCACACAACAGGAGGGACATCACTCAGTAAAGACACACTCACACTCCCACGCAACAGGAGGGACATCACTCAGTAACAGCACACTCACACTCCCACACAACAGGAGGGATATCACTCAGTAACTGCACACTCACACTCCCACACAACAGGAAGGATATCACTCAGTAAAGGCACACTCACACTCCCACACAACAGGAGGGACATCACTCAGTAACAGCACACTCACACTCCCACACAACAGGAGGGACATCACTCAGTAACAGCACACTCACACTCGCACACAACATGAGGGACAAAACTCCGTAACAGAACACTCACTTCCCCAGACCACAGGATGGTCATCACTCAGTAACAGCTAACTCACTCCCACCCAAGAGGACGGATATCACTCAGTAACAGCACACACAGACACCCACACATCATCAGGGACATCATTCAGAAACAGCACACTCACACTCCCACAGAACAGGAGAGACATCACTCAGTAACAGCACACTCACACTCCCACACAACAGGAGTGACATCACTCAGTAACATCACCCTCACTCACGACAGGAGGGACATCACTCAGTAACTGCACACTCACACTCCCACACAACAGGAGGGACATCACTCAGTAACAGCACACTCACACTCCCACACAACAGGACGGATATCACTCAGTAACTGCACACTCACACTCCCACACAACAGGAGGGACATCACTCAGTAACAGCACACTCACACTCCCACACAACAGGACGGATATCACTCAGTAACTGCACGCTCACACACAACAGGAGGGACATCACTCAGTAACAGCAGACTCACACTCCCACACAACAGGACGGATATCACTCAGTAACTGCACACTCACACTCCCACACAACAGGAGTGACATCACTCAGTAACAGCACACTCATACACCCACACAACAGGAGGGACATCACTCAGTAACAGCACACTCACAGTCCCACACATCAGGAGGGACATCACTCAGTAACAGCACACTCACACTCCCACACAACAGGAGGGACATCAATCAGTAAAGGCACACTCACACTCCCACACAACAGGAGGGACATTACTCAGTAACAGCACACTCACACTCCCAGACAACAGAAGGGGAATCACTCAGTAAAAGCACACTCACACTCACATCCAACAGGAGCGAAATTACTCACTAACAGCACACTCACACTCCAGTACAACAGGAGGGTCATCAGTCAGTAACAGCACACTCAAACTCACACACAACAGGAGGGACATCACTCATTAACAGCACACTCACACTCCCACACAACAGGAGGGACATGACTCAATAACAGCACACTCACACTCCCACACAACTGGAGTGAAATCCCTCAGTAACAGCAAACACACAGTCCCAGACAACAGGAGGGACATCACTCAATAACAGCACACTCAGACTCCCACACAACAGGAGTGAAATCCCTGAGAAACAGCACACTCACAGTCCCAGACAACAGGAGGGAATTCACACAGTAACAGCACACTCACACACGCACACAACAGGAGGGACATCACTCAGTAACAGCACACTCACACTCCCACACAACAGGAGGGACATCACTCAGTAACAGCACACTCACACTCCCACACAACAGGAGAGACATCACTTAGTAACAGCACACTCACTCTCCCACACAACAGGAGGGACATCATTCAGTAATACTACACTCACAGACCCACACAACAGGAGGGACATCAATCAGTAACAGCACACTCACATCCCACACAACAGGAGGGATATCACTCAGTAACAGCACACTCACGCTCCCACAGACAAGGAGGGACATCACTCAGTAACAGCACACTCACACTCCCACAAAACAGGAGGGACATCACACAGTAACAGCACACTCACTCTCCCACACAACAGGAGGGACATCAGGCAATAATAGTACAATCACAGTCCCACACAACAGGAGGGACATCATTCAGGAATAGTACAAGCACAGTCCCACACAACAGGAGGGACATCACTCAGTAACAGCACACTCACACTCCCCCACAACAGGAGGGTCATCACTCAGCAACAGCACACTCACACTCCCACACAACAGGAAGAACATCACTCAGTAACAGCACACTCACACTCCCACACAACAGGAGGGACATCACGCTGTAACAGAACACTCACACCCACACAACAGGAGGGACATCACTCAGTAACATCACACTCACACTCCCACACACCAGAAGAGACATCACTCAGCAACAGCACACTCACACTCCCACACAACAGGAGGGACATCACTCAGTAACAGCACACTCACACTCCCACACAACAGGAGGGACATCACTCAGTAACTGCACACTCACACTCCCACACAACAGTAGGGATATCACTCAGTAAAGGCACACTCACACTCCAACACAACAGGAGAGACATCACACAGTAACAGCACACTCACACTCACACACAACAGGAGGTGAATCACTCAGTCACAGCACACTCACACTCACATACAACAGAAGGGACATCACTCAGTAACAGCACACACACACTCACACACAACAGGAAGAACATCACTCATTAACAGCACACTTACACTCCCACACAACAGCAGGGACATGACTCAGTAACAGCACATTCACACTCCCATACAACAGGAGTGACATCCCTCAGTAACAGCACACTGACAGTCCCACACAACAGGAGGGACATCACTCAGTAACAGCACACTCACACTCACATACAACAGGAGCGAAATCACTCACTAACAGCACACTCACACTCACATACAACAGGAGCGAAATCACTCACTAACAGCACACTCACACTCCAGTACAACAGGAGGGTCATCACTCAGTAAGAGCACACTCAAACTCACACACAACAGGAGGGACCTCACTCATTAACAGCACACTCACACTCCCACACAACTGGAGGGACATGACTCAATAACAGCACACTCACACTCCCACACAACAGGAGTGAAATCCCTCAGTAACAGCAAACTCACAGTCCCAGACAACAGGAGGGACATCACTCAGTAACAGCACACTCACACATCCACACAACAGGAGGGACATCACTCAGTAACAGCACACTCACACTCCCACACAACAGGAGGGACATCACTCAGTAACAGCACACTCACACTCCCACATAACAGGAGGGACATCATTCAGTAATACTACACTCACAGTCCCACACAACAGGAGGGACATCACTCAGTAACAGCACACTCACACTCCCACACAACAGGAGGGGAATCAGTCAGTAACAGCACACTCACACTCACATACAACAGGAGGGACATCACTCTGTAACAGCACACTCAAACTCACACGCAACAGGAACAAGATCACTCATTAACAGCACACTCACACTCCCACACAACAGGAGGGACATCACTCAGTAAGAGCACACACACACCCATACAAAAGGAGGGACATCACTCAATAACAGCACACTCAGACTCCCACACAACAGGAGTGAAATCCCTCAGAAACAGCACACTCACAGTCCCAGACAACAGGAGGGAATTCACACAGTAACAGCACACTCACACACCCACACAACAGGAGGGACATCACTCAGTAACAGCACACTCACACTCCCACACAACAGGAGGGACATCACTCAGTAACAGCACACACACACATCCATACAACAGGAGGGACATCACTCAATAACAGCACACTCAGACTCCCACACAACAGGAGTGAAATCCCTCAGAAACAGCACACTCACAGTCCCAGACAACAGGAGGGAATTCACACAGTAACAACACACTCACACACCCACACAACAGGAGGGACATCACTCAGTAACAGCACACTCACACTCCCACACAACAGGAGGGACATCACTCAGTAACAGCACACTCACACTCCCACACAACAGGAGAGACATCACTTAGTAACAGCACACTCACACTCCCACACAACAGGAGGGACATCATTCAGTAATACTACACTCACAGTCCCACACAACAGGAGGGACATCACTCAGTAACAGCACACTCACACTCCCACACAACAGGAGGGGAATCAGTCAGTAACAGCACACACACACTCACGTACAACAGGAGGGACATCACTCGGTAACAGCACACACACACCCATACAACAGGAGGGACATCACTCAATAACAGCACACTCAGACTCCCACACAACAGGAGTGAAATCCCTGAGAAACAGCACACTCACAGTCCCAGTCAACAGGAGGGAATTCACACAGTAACAGCACAATCACACACCCACACAACAGGAGGGACATCACTCAGTAACAGCACACTCACACTCCCACACAACAGGAGGGACATCACTCAGTAACAGCACACTCACACTCCCACACAACAGGAGAGACATCACTTAGTAACAGCACACTCACTCTCCCACACAACAGGAGGGACATCATTCAGTAATACTACACTCACAGACCCACACAACAGGAGTGACATCACTCAGTAACAGCACACTCACATCCCACACAACAGGAGGGATATCACTCAGTAACAGCACACTCACGCTCCCACAGACAAGGAGGGACATCACTCAGTAAAGGCACACTCACACTCCAACACAACAGGAGAGACATCACACAGTAACAGCACACTCACACTCACACACAACAGGAGGGATATCACTCAGTCACAGCACACTCACACTCCCACACAACAGGAGCGAAATTACTCACTAACAGCACACTCACACTCCAGTACAACAGGAGGGTCATCACTCAGTAACAGCACACTCAAACTCACACACAACAGGAGGGACATCACTCATTAACAGCACACTCACACTCCCACACAACAGGAGGGACATGACTCAATAACAGCACACTCACACTCCCACACAACTGGAGTGAAATCCCTCAGTAACAGCAAACACACAGTCCCAGACAACAGGAGGGACATCACTCAATAACAGCACACTCAGACTCCCACACAACAGGAGTGAAATCCCTGAGAAACAGCACACTCACAGTCCCAGACAACAGGAGGGAATTCACACAGTAACAGCACACTCACACACGCACACAACAGGAGGGACATCACTCAGTAACAGCACACTCACACTCCCACACAACAGGAGGGACATCACTCAGTAACAGCACACTCACACTCCCACACAACAGGAGAGACATCACTTAGTAACAGCACACTCACTCTCCCACACAACAGGAGGGACATCATTCAGTAATACTACACTCACAGACCCACACAACAGGAGGGACATCAATCAGTAACAGCACACTCACATCCCACACAACAGGAGGGATATCACTCAGTAACAGCACACTCACGCTCCCACAGACAAGGAGGGACATCACTCAGTAACAGCACACTCACACTCCCACAAAACAGGAGGGACATCACACAGTAACAGCACACTCACTCTCCCACACAACAGGAGGGACATCAGGCAATAATAGTACAATCACAGTCCCACACAACAGGAGGGACATCATTCAGGAATAGTACAAGCACAGTCCCACACAACAGGAGGGACATCACTCAGTAACAGCACACTCACACTCCCCCACAACAGGAGGGTCATCACTCAGCAACAGCACACTCACACTCCCACACAACAGGAAGAACATCACTCAGTAACAGCACACTCACACTCCCACACAACAGGAGGGACATCACGCTGTAACAGAACACTCACACCCACACAACAGGAGGGACATCACTCAGTAACATCACACTCACACTCCCACACACCAGAAGAGACATCACTCAGCAACAGCACACTCACACTCCCACACAACAGGAGGGACATCACTCAGTAACAGCACACTCACACTCCCACACAACAGGAGGGACATCACTCAGTAACTGCACACTCACACTCCCACACAACAGTAGGGATATCACTCAGTAAAGGCACACTCACACTCCAACACAACAGGAGAGACATCACACAGTAACAGCACACTCACACTCACACACAACAGGAGGTGAATCACTCAGTCACAGCACACTCACACTCACATACAACAGAAGGGACATCACTCAGTAACAGCACACACACACTCACACACAACAGGAAGAACATCACTCATTAACAGCACACTTACACTCCCACACAACAGCAGGGACATGACTCAGTAACAGCACATTCACACTCCCATACAACAGGAGTGACATCCCTCAGTAACAGCACACTGACAGTCCCACACAACAGGAGGGACATCACTCAGTAACAGCACACTCACACTCACATACAACAGGAGCGAAATCACTCACTAACAGCACACTCACACTCACATACAACAGGAGCGAAATCACTCACTAACAGCACACTCACACTCCAGTACAACAGGAGGGTCATCACTCAGTAAGAGCACACTCAAACTCACACACAACAGGAGGGACCTCACTCATTAACAGCACACTCACACTCCCACACAACTGGAGGGACATGACTCAATAACAGCACACTCACACTCCCACACAACAGGAGTGAAATCCCTCAGTAACAGCAAACTCACAGTCCCAGACAACAGGAGGGACATCACTCAGTAACAGCACACTCACACATCCACACAACAGGAGGGACATCACTCAGTAACAGCACACTCACACTCCCACACAACAGGAGGGACATCACTCAGTAACAGCACACTCACACTCCCACATAACAGGAGGGACATCATTCAGTAATACTACACTCACAGTCCCACACAACAGGAGGGACATCACTCAGTAACAGCACACTCACACTCCCACACAACAGGAGGGGAATCAGTCAGTAACAGCACACTCACACTCACATACAACAGGAGGGACATCACTCTGTAACAGCACACTCAAACTCACACGCAACAGGAACAAGATCACTCATTAACAGCACACTCACACTCCCACACAACAGGAGGGACATCACTCAGTAAGAGCACACACACACCCATACAAAAGGAGGGACATCACTCAATAACAGCACACTCAGACTCCCACACAACAGGAGTGAAATCCCTCAGAAACAGCACACTCACAGTCCCAGACAACAGGAGGGAATTCACACAGTAACAGCACACTCACACACCCACACAACAGGAGGGACATCACTCAGTAACAGCACACTCACACTCCCACACAACAGGAGGGACATCACTCAGTAACAGCACACACACACATCCATACAACAGGAGGGACATCACTCAATAACAGCACACTCAGACTCCCACACAACAGGAGTGAAATCCCTCAGAAACAGCACACTCACAGTCCCAGACAACAGGAGGGAATTCACACAGTAACAACACACTCACACACCCACACAACAGGAGGGACATCACTCAGTAACAGCACACTCACACTCCCACACAACAGGAGGGACATCACTCAGTAACAGCACACTCACACTCCCACACAACAGGAGAGACATCACTTAGTAACAGCACACTCACACTCCCACACAACAGGAGGGACATCATTCAGTAATACTACACTCACAGTCCCACACAACAGGAGGGACATCACTCAGTAACAGCACACTCACACTCCCACACAACAGGAGGGGAATCAGTCAGTAACAGCACACACACACTCACGTACAACAGGAGGGACATCACTCGGTAACAGCACACACACACCCATACAACAGGAGGGACATCACTCAATAACAGCACACTCAGACTCCCACACAACAGGAGTGAAATCCCTGAGAAACAGCACACTCACAGTCCCAGTCAACAGGAGGGAATTCACACAGTAACAGCACAATCACACACCCACACAACAGGAGGGACATCACTCAGTAACAGCACACTCACACTCCCACACAACAGGAGGGACATCACTCAGTAACAGCACACTCACACTCCCACACAACAGGAGAGACATCACTTAGTAACAGCACACTCACTCTCCCACACAACAGGAGGGACATCATTCAGTAATACTACACTCACAGACCCACACAACAGGAGTGACATCACTCAGTAACAGCACACTCACATCCCACACAACAGGAGGGATATCACTCAGTAACAGCACACTCACGCTCCCACAGACAAGGAGGGACATCACTCAGTAAAGGCACACTCACACTCCAACACAACAGGAGAGACATCACACAGTAACAGCACACTCACACTCACACACAACAGGAGGGATATCACTCAGTCACAGCACACTCACACTCCCACACAACAGGAGAGACATCACTCAGTAACAGCACACTCACTCTCCCACACAACAGGAGGGACATCACTCAGTAATAGTACAATCACAGTCCCACACAACAGGAGGGACATCATTCAGGAATAGTACAATCACAGTCCCACACAACAGGAGGGACATCATTCAGCAACAGCACACTCACACTCCCACACAACAGGAAGAACATCACTCAGTAACAGCACACTCACACTCCCACACAACAGGAGGGACATCACACTGTAACAGAACACTCACACCCACATAACAGGAGGGACATCACTCAGTAACATCACACTCACACTCCCACACACCAGGAGAGACATCACTCAGCAACAGCACACTCACACTCCCACACAACAGGAGGGACATCACTCAGTAACAGCACACTCACACTCCCACACAACAGGAGGGATATCACTCAGTAACTGCACACTCACACTCCCACACAACAGGAGGGATATCACTCAGTAAAGGCACACTCACACTCCAACACAACAGGAGAGACATCACACAGTAACAGCACACTCACACTCACACAACAGGAGGGATATCACTCAGTCACAGCACACTCACACTCACATACAACAGGAGGGACATCACTCAGTAACAGCACACTCACACTCACACACAACAGGAAGAACATCACTCATTAACAGCACACTTACACTCCCACACAACAGCAGGGACATGACTCAGTAACAGCACATTCACACTCCCACACAACAGGAGTGACATCCCTCAGTAACAGCACACTCACAGTCCCACACAACAGGAGGGACATCACTCAGTAACAGCACCCTCACAATCACATACAACAGGAGCGAAATCACTCACTAACAGCACACTCACACTCACATACAACAGGAGCGAAATCACTAACTAACAGCACACTCACACTCCAACACAACAGGAGAGACATCACACAGTAACAGCACACTCACACTCACACACAACAGGAGGTGAATCACTCAGTCACAGCACACTCACACTCACTTACAACAGGAGGGACATCACTCAGTAACAGCACACTCACACTCACACACAACAGGAAGAACATCACTCATTAACAGCACACTTACACTCCCACACAACAGCAGGGACATGACTCAGTAACAGCACATTCACACTCCCACACAACAGGAGTGACATCCCTCAGTAACAGCACACTGACAGTCCCACACAACAGGAGGGACATCACTCAGTAACAGCACATTCACACTCCCACACAACAGGAGGGGAATCAGTCAGTAACAGCACACTCACACTCACATACAACAGGAGGGACATCACTCTGTAACAGCACACTCAAACTCACACACAACAGGAACAAGATCACTCATTAACAGCACACTCACACTCCCACACAACAGGAGGGACATCACTCAGTAACAGCACACACACACCCATACAACAGGAGGGAAATCACTCAATAACAGCACACTCAGACTCCCACACAACAGGATTGAAATCCCTCAGAAACAGCACACTCACAGTCCCAGACAACAGGAGGGAATTCACACAGTAACAGCACACTCACACTCACATACAACAGGAGCGAAATCACTCACTAACAGCACACTCACACTCCAGTACAACAGGAGGGTCATCACTCAGTAACAGCAAACTCACAGTCCCAGACAACTGGAGGGACATCACTCAGTAACAGCACACTCACACATCCACACAACAGGAGTGAAATCCCTCAGAAACAGCACACTCACAGTCCTAGACAACAGGAGGGAATTCACACAGTAACAGCACACTCACACACCCACACAACAGGAGGGACATCACTCAGTAACAGCACACTCACACTCCCACACAACAGGAGGGACATCACTCAGTAACAGCACACTCACACTCCCACACAACAGGAGAGACATCACTTAGTAACAGCACACTCACTCTCCCACACAACAGGAGGGACATCTTTCAGTAATACTACACTCACAGACCCACACAACAGGAGGGACATCACTCAGTAATAGTACAATCACAGTCCCACACAACAGGAGGGACATCACTCAGTAACAGCACACTCACACTCCCCCACAACAGGAGGGACATCACTCAGCAACAGCACACTCACACTCCCACACAACAGGAAGAACATCACTCAGTAACAGCACACTCACTCCCACACAACAGGAGGGACATCATGCAGTAACAGAACACTCACACCCACACAACAGGAGGGACATCACTCAGTAACATCACACTCACACTCCCACACACCAGGAGGGACATCACTCAGCAACAGCACACTCACACTCCCACACAACAGGGGGAACATCACTCAGTAACAGCACACTCAGACTCCCAGACAACATGAGGGACATCATTCAGTAATAGCACAGTCACACCCCCACACAACAGAAGGGACATCACTCAGAAATAGCAAACGCACACTCCCACACAACAGGAGGGACCTCACTCAGTAACAGCACATTCACACTGCCACACATCAGGAGGGACATCACTCTTTAACACACTCCCACTCCCAAACAACAGGAGGGACATCACTCAGTAACAGCACACTCACACTCCCACACAACAGGAGGGATATCACTCAGTAACTGCACATTCACACTCCCACACAACAGGAGGGACATCACTCAGTAACAGCACACTCTAACTCCCACACAACAGGAGGGACATCACTAAGTCACAGCACACTCACTCCCACACAACAGGAGGGACATCACTCAGTAAAGGCACACTCACACTCCCACACAACAGGAGGGACATCACTCAGTAACAGCACACTCACACTCCCACACAACAGGAGGGATATCACTCAGTAACTGCACACTCACACTCCCACACAACAGGAGGGATATCACTCAGTAAAGGCACACTCACACTCCCACACAACAGGAGGGACATCACTCAGTAACAGCACACTCACACTCCCACACAACAGGAGGGATATCACTCAGTAACAGCACACTCACACTCCCACACAACAGGAGGGACATCATTCAGTAATAGCACACTCACACTCTGACACAACATGAGGGACATCACTCAGTAACAGAACACTCACTCCCCCACACAACAAGAGGTACATCACTCAGTAACAGCACACTCACTCCCACACAACAGGAGGGACATCACTCAGTAACAGCACACTCACACTCGCACACAACATGAGGGACAAAACTCAGTAACAGAACACTCACTTCCCCAGACCACAGGATGGTCATCACTCAGTAACAGCAAACTCACTCCCACCCAAGAGGACGGATATCACTCAGTAACAGCACACACAGACACCCACACATCATCAGGGACATCATTCAGAAACAGCACACTCACACTCCCACAGAACAGGAGAGACATCACTCAGTAACAGCACACTCACACTCCCACACAACAGGAGTGACATCACTCAGTAACATCACCCTCACTCACGACAGGAGGGACATCACTCAGTAATAGCACACTCACACTCCCACACAACAGGACGGATATCACTCAGTAACTGCACACTCACACTCCCACACAACAGGAGGGACATCACTCAGTAACAGCACACTCACACTCCCACACAACAGGACGGATAACACTCAGTAACTGTACACTCACACTCCCACACAACAGGAGGGACATCACTCAGTAACAGCACACTCACACTCCCACACAACAGGAGGGATATCACTCAGTAACTGCACACTCACACACAACAGGACGGATATCACTCAGTAACTGCACACTCACACTCCCACACAACAGGAGTGACATCACTCAGTAACAGCACACTCACACACCCACACAACAGGAGGGACATCACTCAGTAACAGCACACTCACAGTCCCACACATCAGGAGGGACATCACTCAGTAACAGCACACTCACACTCCCACACAACAGGAGGGACATCAATCAGTAAAGGCACACTCACACTCCCACACAACAGGAGGGACATCACTCAGTAACAGCACACTCACACTCCCAGACAACAGAAGGGGAATCACTCAGTAAAAGCACACTCACACTCACATCCAACAGGAGCGAAATTACTCACGAACAGCACACTCACACTCCAGTACAACAGGAGGGTCATCACTCAGTAACAGCACACTCAAACTCACACACAACAGGAGGGACATCACTCATTAACAGCACACTCACACTCCCACACAACAGGAGGGACATGACTCAATAACAGCACACTCACACTCCCACACAACTGGAGTGAAATCCCTCAGTAACAGCAAACACACAGTCCCAGACAACAGGAGGGAATTCACACAGGAACAGCACACTCACACACCCACACAACAGAAGGGACATCACTCAGTAACAGCACACTCACACCCCCACACAACAGGAGGGACATCACTCAGTAACAGCACACACACACCCATACAACAGGAGGGACATCACTCAATAACAGCACACTCAGACTCCCACACAACAGGAGTGAAATCCCTGAGAAACAGCACACTCACAGTCCCAGACAACAGGAGGGAATTCACACAGTAACAGCACACTCACACACCCACACAACAGGAGGGACATCACTCAGTAACAGCACACTCACACTCCCACACAACAGGAGGGACATCACTCAGTAACAGCACACTCACACTCCCACACATCAGGAGAGACATCACTTAGTAACAGCACACTCACTCTCCCACACAACAGGAGGGACATCATTCAGTAATACTACACTCACAGACCCACACAACAGGAGGGACATCATTCAGGAATAGTACAAGCACAGTCCCACACAACAGGAGGGACATAACTCAGTAACAGCACACTCACACTCCCCCACAACAGGAGGGTCATCACTCAGCAACAGCACACTCACACTCCCACACAACAGGAAGAACATCACTCAGTAACAGCACACACTAACTCCCACACAACAGGAGGGACATCACTCAGTCACAGCACACTCACTCCCACACAACAGGAGGGACATCACTCAGTAAAGGCACACTCACACTCCCACACAACAGGAGGGACATCACTCAGTAACATCACACTCACACTCCCACACACCAGAAGAGACATCACTCAGCAACAGCACACTCACACTCCCACACAACAGGAGGGACATCACTCAGTAACAGCACACTCACACTCACACACAACAGGAGGTGAATCACTCAGTCACAGCACACTCACACTCACATACAACAGAAGGGACATCACTCAGTAACAGCACACACACACACACACACAACAGGAAGAACATCACTCAGTAACAGCACACTTACACTCCCACACAACAGCAGGGACATGACTCAGTAACAGCACATTCACACTCCCATACAACAGGAGTGACATCCCTCAGTAACAGCACACTCACAGTCCCACACAACAGGAGGGACATCACTCAGTAACAGCACACTCACACTCACATACAACAGGAGCGAAATCACTCACTAACAGCACACTCACACTCACATACAACAGGAGCGAAATCACTCACTAACAGCACACTCACACTCCAGTACAACAGGAGGGTCATCACTCAGTAACAGCACACTCAAACTCACACGCAACAGGAGGGACCTCACTCATTAACAGCACACTCACACTCCCACACAACTGGAGGGACATGACTCAATAACAGCACACTCACACTCCCACACAACAGGAGTGAAATCCCTCAGTAACAGCAAACTCACAGTCCCAGACAACAGGAGGGACATCACTCAGTAACAGCACACTCACACATCCACACAACAGGAGGGACATCACTCAGTAACAGCACACTCACACTCCCACACAACAGGAGGGACATCACTCAGTAACAGCACACTCACACTCCCACACAACAGGAGGGACATCATTCAGTAATACTACACTCACAGTCCCACACAACAGGAGGGACATCACTCAGTAACAGCACACTCACACTCCCACACAACAGGAGGGGAATCAGTCAGTAACAGCACACTCACACTCACATACAACAGGAGGGACATCACTCTGTAACAGCACACTCAAACTCACACGCAACAGGAACAAGATCACTCATTAACAGCACACTCACACTCCCACACAACAGGAGGGACATCACTCAGTAAGAGCACACACACACCCATACAAAAGGAGGGACATCACTCAATAACAGCACACTCAGACTCCCACACAACAGGAGTGAAATCCCTCAGAAACAGCACACTCACAGTCCCAGACAACAGGAGGGAATTCACACAGTAACAGCACACTCACACACCCACACAACAGGAGGGACATCACTCAGTAACAGCACACTCACACTCCCACACAACAGGAGGGACATCACTCAGTAACAGCACACACACACATCCATACAACAGGAGGGACATCACTCAATAACAGCACACTCAGACTCCCACACAACAGGAGTGAAATCCCTCAGAAACAGCACACTCACAGTCCCAGACAACAGGAGGGAATTCACACAGTAACAACACACTCACACACCCACACAACAGGAGGGACATCACTCAGTAACAGCACACTCACACTCCCACACAACAGGAGGGACATCACTCAGTAACAGCACACTCACACTCCCACACAACAGGAGAGACATCACTTAGTAACAGCACACTCACTCTCCCACACAACAGGAGGGACATCATTCAGTAATACTACACTCACAGACCCACACAACAGGAGGGACATCACTCAGTAACAGCACACTCACATCCCACACAACAGGAGGGATATCACTCAGTAACAGCACACTCACGCTCCCACAGACAAGGAGGGACATCACTCAGTAAAGGCACACTCACACTCCAACACAACAGGAGAGACATCACACAGTAACAGCACACTCACACTCCCACACAACAGGAGAGACATCACTTAGTAACAGCACACTCACTCTCCCACACAACAGGAGGGACATCACTCAGTAATAGTACAATCACAGTCCCACACAACAGGAGGGACATCATTCAGGAATAGTACAATCACAGTCCCACACAACAGGAGTGAAATCCCTCAGAAACAGCACACTCACAGTCCCAGACAACAGGAGGGAATTCACACAGTAACAGCACACTCACACACCCACACAACAGGAGGGACATCACTCAGTAACAGCACACTCACACTCCCACACAACAGGAGAGACATCACTTAGTAACAGCACACTCACTCTCCCACACAACAGAGGGACATCATTCAGTAATACTACACTCACAGACCCACACAACAGGAGGGACATCACTCAGTAACAGCTACTCACATCCCACACAACAGGAGGGATATCACTCAGTAACAGCACACTCACGCTCCCACAGACAAGGAGGGACATCACTCAGTAACAGCACACTCACTCTCCCACACAACAGGAGGGACATCACTCAGTAATAGTACAATCACAGTCCCACACAACAGGAGGGACATCATTCAGGAATAGTACAATCACAGTCCCACACAACAGGAGGGACATCACTCAGTAACAGCACACTCACACACCCCCACAACAGGAGGGTCATCACTCAGCAACAGCACACTCACACTCCCACACAACAGGAAGAACATCACTCAGTAACAGCACACTCACACTCCCACACAACAGGAGGGACATCACGCTGTAACAGAACACTCACACACACACAACAGGAGGGACATCACTCAGTAACATCACACTCAAACTCCCACACACCAGGAGAGACATCACTCAGCAACAGCACACTCACACTCCCACACAACAGGAGGGACATCACTCAGTAACAGCACACTCACAATCCCACACAACAGGAGGGATATCACTCAGTAACTGCACACTCACACTCCCACACAACAGGAGGGATATCACTCAGTAAAGGCACACTCACACTCCAACACAACAGGAGAGACATCACACAGTAACAGCACACTCACACTCACACACAACAGGAGGGGAATCACTCAGTCACAGCACACTCAAACTCACATACAACAGGAGGGACATCACTCTGTAACAGCACACTCAAACTCACACACAACAGGAACAAGATCACTCAGTAACAGCACACACACACCCATACAACAGGAGGGACATCACTCAATAACAGCACACTCAGACTCCCACACAACAGGAGTGATATCCCTCAGAAAAAGCACACTCACAGTCCCAAACAACAGGAGGGAATTCACACAGTAACAGCACACTCACACACCCACACAACAGGAGGGAGATCACTCAGTAACAGCACACTCACACTCCCACACAACAGGAGGGACATCACTCAGTAACAGCACACTCACACTCCCACACAACAGGAGAGACATCACTTAGTAACAGCACACTCACTCTCCCACACAACAGAAGGGACATCATTCAGTAATACTACACTCACAGACCCACACAACAGGAGGGACATCACTCAGTAACAGCACACTCACATCCCACACAACAGGAGGGATATCACTCAGTAACAGCACACTCACGCTCCCACAGACATGGAGGGACATCACTCAGTAACAGCACACTCTCACTCCCACAAAACAGGAGGGACATCACACAGTAAAAGCACACTCACACTCCCACACAACAGGAGCGACATCACTCAGTAATAGTACAATCACAGTCCCACACAACAGGAGGGACATCACTCAGTAAAAGCACACTCACACTCCCACACAACAGGAGGGATATCACTCAGTAACTGCACACTCACACTCCCACACAACAGGAGGGACATCACTCAGTAACAGCACACTCTAACTCCCACACAACAGGAGGGACATCACTCAGTCACAGCAAACTCACTCCCACACAACAGGAGGGACATCACTCAGTAAAGGCACACTCACACTCCAACACAACAGGAGTGACATCACTCAGTAACAGCACACTCACACTCCCACACAACAGGAGGGAAATCACTCAGTAACTGCACACTCACACTCCCACACAACAGGAGGGATATCACTCAGTAAAGGCACACCCACACTCCACACAACAGGAGGGACATCACTCAGTAACAGCACACTCACACTCCCACACAACAGGAGGGACATCACGCAGTAACAGAACACTCACACCCACACAACAGGAGGGACATCACTCAGTAACAGAACACTCACACCCACACAACAGGAGGGACATCACTCAGTAACAGCACACTCACACTCCCACACACCAGGAGGAACATCACTCAGTAACAGCACACTCACACTCCCACACAACAGGAGGGATATCACTCAGTAACTGCACACTCACACTCCCACACAACAGGAGGGACATCACTCAGTAATAGTACAATCACAGACCCACACAACAGAAGGGACATCATTCAGTAATAGTACAATCACAGTCCCACACAACAGGAGGGACATCACTCAGTAACAGCACACTCACACTCCCCCAGAACAGGAGGGACATCACTCACTAACAGCACACTCACACTCCCAGACAACATGAGGGACATCATTCAGTAATAGCACAGTCACACTCCCACACAACAGAAGGCACATCACTCAGAAATAGCAAACACACACTCCCACACAACAGGAGGGACCTCACTCAGTAACAGCACACTCACACTGCCACACATCAGGAGGGACATCACTCTTTAACACACTCCCACTCCCAAACAACAGGAGGGACATCACTCAGTAAAAGCACACTCACACTCCCACACAACAGGAGGGATATCACTCAGTAACTGCACACTCACACTCCCACACAACAGGAGGGACATCACTCAGTAACAGCACACTCTAACTCCCACACAACAGGAGGGACATCACTCAGTCACAGCACACTCACTCCCACACAACAAGAGGGACATCACTCAGTAAAGGCACACTCACTCCCACACCACAGAAGGGACATCACTCAGAAATAGCAAACACACACTCCCACACAACAGGAGGGACCTCACTCAGTAACAGCACACTCACACTGCCATACATCAGGAGGGACATCACTCTTTAACACACTCCCACTCCCAAACAACAGGACGGACATCACTCAGTAAAAGCACACTCACACTCCCACACAACAGGAGGGATATCACTCAGTAACAGCACACTCACACTCCCACACAACAGGAGGGATATCACTCAGTAACTGCAAACTCACACTCCCACACAACAGGAGGGATATCACTCAGTAAAGGGACACTCACACTGCCACACAACAGGAGTGACCTCACTCAGTAACAGCACACTCACACTGCCACACATCAGGAGGGACATCACTCTTTAACACACTCCCACTCCCAAACAACAGGAGGGACATCACTCAGTAAAAGCACACTCACACTCCCACACAACAGGAGGGATATCACTCAGTAACTGCACACTCACACTCCCACACAACAGGAGGGACATCACTCAGTAACAGCACACTCTAACTCCCACACAACAGGAGGGACATCACTCAGTCACAGCACACTCACTCCCACACAACAGGAGGGACATCACTCAGTAAAGGCACACTCACTCCCACACAACAGGAGGGAGATCACTCAGTAACAGCACACTCACACTCCCACACAACAGGAGGGATATCACTCAGTAACTGCAAACTCACACTCCCACACAACAGGAGGATATATCACTCAGTAAAGGCACACTCACACTCCCACCCAACAGGAGGGACATCACTCAGTAACAGCACACTCACACTCCCACACAACAGGAGGGATATCACTCAGTAACTGCACACTCACACTCCCACACAACAGGAGGGATATCACTCAGTAAAGGCACACCCACACTCCACACAACAGGACGTACATCACTCAGTAACAGCACACTCACACTCCCACACAACAGGACGGACATCACGCAGTAACAGAACACTCACACCCACACAACAGGAGGGACATAACTCAGTAACATCACACTCACACTCCCACACACCAGGAGGGACATCACTCAGCAACAGCACACTCACACTCCCACACAACAGGAGGAACATCACACAGTAACAGCACAATCACACTCCCAGACAACATGAGGGACATCATTCAGTAATAGCACAGTCACATTCCCACACAACAGAAGGGACATCACTCAGAAATAGCAAACACACACTCCCACACAACAGGAGGGACATCACTCAGTAACAGCACACTCACACTCCCAAACAACAGGAGTGAAATCCCTCAGTAACAGCAAACTCACAGTCCCAGACAATAGGAGGGACATCACTCAGTAACAGCACACTCACACATCCACACAACAGGAGGGACATCACTCAGTAATAGTACAATCACAGTCCCACACAACAGGAGGGACATCATTCAGTAATAGTACAATCACTGTCCCACACAACAGGAGGGACATCACTCACTAACAGCACACTCACAGTCCCACACAACAGGAGGGTCATCACTCAGCAACAGCACACTCACACTCCCACACAACAGGAAGAACATCACTCAGTAACAGCACACTCACACTCCCACACAACAGGAGGGACATCACGCAGTAACAGAACACTCACACCCACACAACAGGAGTGACATCACTCAGCAACAGCACACTCACACTCCCACACAACAGGAGGAACATCACTCAGTAACAGCACACTCCCACTCCCACACAACAGGAGGGACATCACTCAGCAAAAGCACACTCATACTCCCACACAACAGGAGGGATATCACTCAGTAACTGCACACTCACACTCCCACACAACAGGAGGGACATCACTCAGTAACAGCACACACTAACTCCCACACAACAGGAGGGACATCACTCAGTCACAGCACACTCACTCCCACACAACAGGAGGGACATCACTCAGTAAAGGCACACTCACACTCCCACACAACAGGAGTGACATCACTCAGCAACAGCACACTCACACTCCCACACAACAGGAGGAACATCACTCAGTAACAGCACACTCCCACTCCCACACAACAGGAGGGACATCACTCAGCAAAAGCACACTCATACTCCCACACAACAGGAGGGATATCACTCAGTAACTGCACACTCACACTCCCACACAACAGGAGGGACATCACTCAGTAACAGCACACACTAACTCCCACACAACAGGAGGGACATCACTCAGTCACAGCACACTCACTCCCACACAACAGGAGGGACATCACTCAGTAAAGGCACACTCACACTCCCACACAACAGGAGGGACATCACTCAGTAACAGCACACTCACACTCCCACACAACAGGAGGGATATCACTCAGTAATGGCACACTCACACTCCCACACAACAGGAGGGATATCACTCAGTAAAGGCACACTCACACTCCCACACAACAGGAGGGACATCACTCAGTAACAGCACACTCACACTCCCACACAACAGGAGGGATATCACTCAGTAACTGCACACTCACACTCCCACACAACAGGAGGGATATCACTCAGTAAAGGCACACCCACACTCCACACAACAGGAGGGACATCACACAGTAACAGCACACTCACAATCCCACACAACAGGAGGGACATCACGCAGTAACAGAACACTCACACCCACACAACAGGAGGGACATCACTCAGTAACAGAACACTCACACCCACACAACAGGAGGGACATCACTCAGTAACAGCACACTCACACTCCCACACACCAGGAGGAACATCACTCAGTAACAGCACACTCAGACTCCAACACAACATGAGGGACATCATTCAGTAATAGCACTGTCACACTCCCACACAACAGAAGGGACATCACTCAGAAATAGCAAACACACACTCCCACACAACAGGAGGGACATCACTCAGTAACAGCAGTCACACTGCCACACATCAGGACGGACATCACTCTTTAACACACTCCCACTCCCAAACAACAGGAGGGACATCACTCAGTAACAGCACACTCACACTCCCACACAACAGGAGGGATATCACTCAGTAACTGCACACTCACACTCCCACACAACAGGAGGGATATCACTCAGTAACTGCACACTCACACTCCCACACAACAGGAGGGACATCACTCAGTAACAGCACACTCACACTCCCACACAACAGGAGGGACATCACTCAGTAACAGCACACTCTAACTCCCACACAACAGGAGGGACATCACTCAGTCACAGCACACTCACTCCCACACAACAGGAGGGACATCACTCAGTAACAGTACACTCACACTCCCACACAACAGGAGGGAAATCACTCAGTAACTGCACACTCACACTCCCACACAACAGGAGGGATATCACTCAGTAAAGGCACACCCACACTCCACACAACAGGAGGGACATCACTCAGTAACAGCACACTCACACTCCCACACACCAGGAGGGACATCACGCAGTAACAGAACACTCACACCCACACAACAGGAGGAACATCACTCAGTAACAGCACACTCACACTCCCACACACCAGGAGGAACATCACTCAGTAACAGCACACTCAGACTCCAACACAACATGAGGGACATCATTCAGTAATAGCACAGTCACACTCCCACACAACAGTAGGGACATCACTCAGAAATAGCAAACACACACTCCCACACAACAGGAGGGACCTCACTCAGTAACAGCAGTCACACTGCCACACATCAGGAGGGACATCACTCTTTAACACACTCCCACTCCCAAACAACAGGAGGGACATCACTCAGTAACAGCACACTCACACTCCCACACAACAGGAGGGATATCACTCAGTAACAGCACACTCACACTCCCACACAACAGGAGGGATATCACTCAGTAACTGCACACTCACACTCCCACACTACAGGAGGGACATCACTCAGTAATAGTACAATCACAGACCCACACAACAGGAGGGACATCACTCAGTAATAGTACAATCACAGTCCCACACAACAGGAGGGACATCACTCAGTAACAGCACACTCACACTACCCCAGAACAGGAGGGACATCACTCAGTAACAGCACACTCACACTCCCAGACAACATGAGGGACATCATTCAGTAATAGCACAGTCACACTCCCACACAACAGAAGGCACATCACTCAGAAATAGCAAACACACACTCCCACACAACAGGAGGGACCTCACTCAGTAACAGCACACTCACACTGCCACACATCAGGAGGGACATCACTCTTTAACACACTCCCACTCCCAAACAACAGGAGGGACATCACTCAGTAAAAGCACACTCACACTCCCACACAACAGGAGGGATATCACTCAGTAACTGCACACTCACACTCCCACACAACAGGAGGGACATCACTCAGTAACAGCACACTCTAACTCCCACACAACAGGAGGGACATCACTCAGTCACAGCACACTCACTCCCACACAACAGGAGGGACATCACTCAGTAAAGGCACACTCACTCCCACACAACAGAAGGGACATCACTCAGAAATAGCAAACACACACTCCCACACAACAGGAGGGACCTCACTAAGTAACAGCACACTCACACTGCCATACATCAGGAGGGACATCACTCTTTAACACACTCCCACTCCCAAACAACAGGACGGACATCACTCAGTAAAAGCACACTCACACTCCCACACAACAGGAGGGATATCACTCAGTAACAGCACACTCACACTCCCACACAACAGGAGGGATATCACTCAGTAACTGCAAACTCACACTCCCACACAACAGGAGGGATATCACTCAGTAAAGGCACACTCACACTGCCACACAACAGGAGGGACCTCACTCAGTAACAGCACACTCACACTGCCACACATCAGGAGGGACATCACTCTTTAACACACTCCCACTCCCAAACACCAGGAGGGACATCACTCAGTAAAAGCACACTCACACTCCCACACAACAGGAGGGATATCACTCAGTAACTGCACACTCACACTCCCAGACAACAGGAGGGACATCACTCAGTAACAGCACACTCTAACTCCCACACAACAGGAGGGACATCACTCAGTCACAGCACACTCACTCCCACACAGCAGGAGGGACATCACTCAGTAAAGGCACACTCACTCCCACACAACAGGAGGGAGATCACTCAGTAACAGCACACTCACACTGCCACACAACAGGAGGGATATCACTCAGTAACTGCAAATTCACACTCCCACACAACAGGAGGGATATCACTCAGTAAAGGCACACTCACACTCCCACACAACAGGAGGGACATCACTCAGTAACAGCACACTCACACTCCCACACAACAGGAGGGATATCACTCAGTAACTGCACACTCACACTCCCACACAACAGGAGGGATATCACTCAGTAAAGGCACACCCACACTCCACACAACAGGACGTACATCACTCAGTAACAGCACACTCACACTCCCACACAACAGGACGGACATCACGCAGTAACAGAACACTCACACCCACACAACAGGAGGGACATAACTCAGTAACATCACACTCACACTCCCACACACCAGGAGGGACATCACTCAGCAACAGCACACTCACACTCCCACACAACAGGAGGAACATCACACAGTAACAGCACAATCACACTCCCAGACAACATGAGGGACATCATTCAGTAATAGCACAGTCACACTCCCACACAACAGAAGGGACATCACTCAGAAATAGCAAACACACACTCCCACACAACAGGAGGGACATCACTCAGTAACAGCACACTCACACTCCCACACAACAGGAGTGAAATCCCTCAGTAACAGCAAACTCACAGTCCCAGACAATAGGAGGGACATCACTCAGTAACAGCACACTCACACATCCACACAACAGGAGGGACATCACTCAGTAATAGTACAATCACAGTCCCACACAACAGGAGGGACATCATTCAGTAATAGTACAATCACTGTCCCACACAACAGGAGGGACATCACTCAGTAACAGCACACTCACAGTCCCACACAACAGGAGGGTCATCACTCAGCAACAGCACACTCACACTCCCACACAACCGGAAGAACATCACTCAGTAACAGCACACTCACACTCCCACACAACAGGAGGGACATCACGCAGTAACAGAACACTCACACCCACACAACAGGAGGGACATCACTCAGTAACAGCACACTCACACTCCCACACACCAGGAGTGACATCACTCAGCAACAGCACACTCACACTCCCACACAACAGGAGGAACATCACTCAGTAACAGCACACTCCCACTCCCACACAACAGGAGGGACATCACTCAGCAAAAGCACACTCATACTCCCACACAACAGGAGGGATATCACTCAGTAACTGCACACTCACACTCCCACACAACAGGAGGGACATCACTCAGTAACAGCACACACTAACTCCCACACAACAGGAGGGACATCACTCAGTCACAGCACACTCACTCCCACACAACAGGAGGGACATCACTCAGTAAAGGCACACTCACACTCCCACACAACAGGAGGGACATCACTCAGTAACAGCACACTCACACTCCCACACAACAGGAGGGATATCACTCAGTAATTGCACACTCACACTCCCACACAACAGGAGGGATATCACTCAGTAAAGGCACACTCACACTCCCACACAACAGGAGGGACATCACTCAGTAACAGCACACTCACACTCCCACACAACAGGAGGGATATCACTCAGTAACTGCACACTCACACTCCCACACAACAGGAGGGATATCACTCAGTAAAGGCACACCCACACTCCACACAACAGGAGGGACATCACACAGTAACAGCACACTCACACTCCCACACAACAGGAGGGACATCACGCAGTAACAGAACACTCACACCCACACAACAGGAGGGACATCACTCAGTAACAGAACACTCACACCCACACAACAGGAGGGACATCACTCAGTAACAGCACACTCACACTCCCACACACCAGGAGGAACATCACTCAGTAACAGCACACTCAGACTCCAACACAACATGAGGGACATCATTCAGTAATAGCACTGTCACACTCCCACACAACAGAAGGGACATCACTCAGAAATAGCAAACACACACTCCCACACAACAGGAGGGACATCACTCAGTAACAGCAGTCACACTGCCACACATCAGGACGGACATCACTCTTTAACACACTCCCACTCCCAAACAACAGGAGGGACATCACTCAGTAACAGCACACTCACACTCCCACACAACAGGAGGGATATCACTCAGTAACTGCACACTCACACTCCCACACAACAGGAGGGATATCACTCAGTAATAGTACAATCACAGACCCACACAACAGGAGGGACATCATTCAGTAATAGTACAATCACAGTCCCACACAACAGGAGGGACATCACTCAGTAACAGCACACTCACACTCCCCCACAACAGGAGGGACATCACTCAGCAACAGCACACTCACACTCCCACACAACAGGAGGGACATCAATCAGTCACAGCGCACTCACACTCCCACACAACAAGAGGGACATCACTCAGTCACAGTGCACTCACACTCCCATACAACAGGAGGGACATCACTCAGTAACAGCAAACTCACTCCCACACAACAGGAGGAACATCACTCAGTAACAGCACACTCACGCTCCCACACATCAGGAGGAACATCACTCAGTAACAGCACACTCACGCCCACACAACAGGAGGGACATCACTCAGTAACAGCACACTCACACTCCCACACAACAGGAGGGACATCACTCAGTAACTTCACACTCACACTCCCACACAACAGGAGGGATGTCACTCAGTAATAGCACACTCACACACCCACACAAAAGGAGGGATATCACTCAGTAACTGCACACTCATAATCCCACACAACAGGAGGGACATCACTCAGTAACAGGACACTCACAGTCCCACACATCAGGAGGGACATCACTCAGTAATGGCACCCTCACACTCATACACAACAAGAGGGACATCACTCAGTAAAGGCACCCTCACACTCATACACAACAGGAGGAACTTCACTCAGTCACAGCACAATCACTCCCACAGAACAGGAGGGACATCACTCAGTCACAGCACACTCATACTCCCACACAACAGGAGGGACATCACTCAGTAACAGCACACTCACACTCCCACACAACAAGAGGGACATCACTCAGTAACAACTCACTCACACTCAAACACAACAGGAGGGACATCATTCAGTAATAGCACACTTACACTCCCACACAACAGGAGGGATGTCACTCAGTAATAGCACACTCACACTCCCACACAGCAGGAGGGACATCACTCAGTAACAGCACACTCACACTCCCACACAACAGGAGGGACATCACTCAGTCACAGCACACTCACACTCCCACACAACAGAAGGGACATCACTCAGTAACAGCACACTCACACTCACACACAACAGGAGGGACATCACTCAGTAATAGCACACTCACACTCCCACACAACAGGGGGGACATCACTCTGTAACAGCACACTCACACACAACAGGAGGGACATCACTGAGTCACATCGCACTCACACTCCCACACAATAGGAGGGACATCACTCAGTAACAGCAAAGTCACTCCCACACAACAGGAGGGACATCACTCAGTAACAGGACGCTCACACTCCCACACAACAGGAGGGACATCACTCAGTAACAGCACACTCACCCTCCCGCACAACAGTTGGGACATCACTCAGTAAAAGCACACTCACACTCCCGCACAACAGGAGGGACATCACTCAGTAACAGCATACTCACACTCCCACACAACAGGAGGGACATCGATCAGTAACAGCGCACTCACACTCAAACACAACAGGAGGGACATCACTCAGTAACAGCACACCATCAATCCCACACAACAGGAGGGACATCACTCAGTAATAGCACACTCACACTCCCACACAACAGGGGGGACATCACTCAGTAACAGCACACTCACACACAACAGGAGGGACATCACTCAGTCACAGCGCACTCAACCTCCCACACAACAGGAGGGACATCACTCCGTCACAGCGCACTCACACTCCCACACAACAGGAGGGACATCACTCAGTAACAGCACACTCACACACAACAGGAGGGACATCACTCAGTCACAGCGCACTCACACTCCCACACAACAGGAGGGACATCACTCAGTCACAGCGCACTCACACTCCCACACAACAGGAGGGACATCACTCAGTAACAGCAAACTCACTCCCACACAACAGGAGGGACATCACTCAGTAACAGCACACTCACACTCCCACATAACAGGAGGGATATCTCTCAGTAACAGCACACTCACACTCCCACGCAACAGGAGGGATATCACTCAGTAACTGCACACTCACACTCCCACACAACAGGAGGGACATCACTCAGTAATAGTACAATCACAGACCCACACAACAGGAGGGACATCATTCAGTAATAGTACAATCACAGTCCCACACAACAGGAGGGACATCACTCAGTAACAGCACACTCACACTCCCCCACAACAGGAGGGACATCACTCAGCAACAGCACACTCACACTCCCACACAACAGGAGGGACATCAATCAGTCACAGCGCACTCACACTCCCACACACCAAGAGGGACATCACTCAGTCACAGTGCACTCACACTCCCATACAACAGGAGGGACATCACTCAGTAACAGCAAACTCACTCCTACACAACAGGAGGGACATCACTCAGTAACAGCACACTCACGCTCCCACACATCAGGAGGAACATCACTCAGTAACAGCACACTCACTCCCACACAACAGGAGGGACATCACTCAGTAACAGCACACTCACACTCCCACACAACAGGAGGGACATCACTCAGTAACTTCACACTCACACTCCCACACAACAGGAGGGATGTCACTCAGTAATAGCACACTCACACACCCACACAAAAGGAGGGATATCACTCAGTAACAGCACACTCATAATCCCACACAACAGGAGGGACATCACTCAGTAACAGGACACTCACACTCCCACACATCAGGAGGGACATCACTCAGTAATGGCACCCTCACACTCATACACAACAAGAGGGACATCACTCAGTAAAGGCACCCTCACACTCATACACAACAGGAGGAACTTCACTCAGTCACAGCACAATCACTCCCACACAACAGGAGGACATCACTCAGTAACAGCACACTCACACTCCCACACAACAAGAGGGACATCACTCAGTAACAACTCACTCACACTCAAACACAACAGGAGGGACATCATTCAGTAATAGCACACTTACACTCCCACACAACAGGAGGGATGTCACTCAGTAATAGCACACTCACACTCCCACACAGCAGGAGAGACATCACTCAGTAACAGCACACTCACACTCCCACACAACAGGAGGGACATCACTCAGTAACAGCACACTCACACTCACACATAACAGGAGGGACATCACTCTATAACAGCACACTCACACTCCCACACAACAGGAGGGACATCACTCAGTAACAGCATACTCACACTCCCACACAACAGGAGGGACATCACTCAGTAACAGCATACTCACACTCCCACAGAACAGGAGCGACATCACTCAGTAACAGCGCACTCACACTCACACACAACAGGAGAGACATCACTCAGTAATAGCACACTCACACTCCCACACAACAGGGGGGACATCACTCTGTAACAGCACACTCACACACAACAGGAGGGACATCACTGAGTCACAGCGCACTCACGCTCCCACACAATAGGAGGGACATCACTCAGTAACAGCAAACACACTCCCACACAACAGGAGGGACATCACTCAGTAACAGCACGCTCACACTCCAACATAACAGGAGGGATATCTCTCAGTAACAGCACACTCACAGTCCCTCACAACAGGAGGGACATCACTCAGTAACAGCACACTCACTCTCCCACACAACAGGAGGGACATCACTCAGTAACAGCACACTCACCCTCCCGCACAACAGGTGGGACATCACTCAGTAAAAGCACACTCACACTCCCGCACAACAGGAGGGACATCACTCAGTAACAGCATACTCACACTCCCACAGAACAGGAGGGACATCGATCAGTAACAGCGCACTCACACTCAAACACAACAGGAGGGACATCACTCAGTAACAGCACACCATCAATCCCACACAACAGGAGGGACATCACTCAGTAATAGCACACTCACACTCCCACACAACAGGGGGGACATCACTCAGTAACAGCACACTCACACACAACAGGAGGGACATCACTCAGTCACAGCGCACTCACACTCCCACACAACAGGAGGGACATCACTCCGTCACAGCGCACTCACACTCCCACACAACAGGAGGGACATCACTCAGTAACAGCACACTCACACACAACAGGAGGGACATCACTCAGTCACAGCGCACTCACACTCCCACACAACAGGAGGGACATCACTCAGTCACAGCGCACTCACACTCCCACACAACAGGAGGGACATCACTCAGCAACAGCAAACTCACTCCCACACAACAGGAGGGACATCACTCAGTAACAGCACGCTCACACTCCAACAAAACAGGAGGGATATCTCTCAGTAACAGCACACTCACACTCCCTCACAACAGGAGGGACATCACTCAGTAACAGCACACTCACACACAACAGTACGGACATCACTCAGTAACAGCACACTCACACTCCCACACAACAGGAGGGACATCACTCAGTAACTTCACACTCACACTCCCACACAACAGGAGGGACATCACTCAGTAACAGCACACTCACACTCACACACAACAGGAGGTACATCACTCAGTAACAGCACACTCACACTCACACACAACAGGAGGGACATCACTCAGTAACAGCACACTCACACTCACACACAATAGGAGGGACATAACTCAGTAACAGCAGACTCACACTCCCACACAACAGAAGGGACATCACTCAGTAACAGCATACTCACACTCCCACACAACAGGAGGGACATCACTCAGTAACAGCGCACTCACACTCGCACACAACAGGAGGGACATCACTCAGTAACAGCACACCATCAATCCCACACAACAGGAGGGACATCACTCAGTAATAGCACACTCACACTCCCACACAACAGGAGGGACATCACTCAATAACAGCACGCTCACACTCCAACAAAACAGGAGGGATATCTCTCAGTAACAGCACACTCACACTCCCTCACAGCAGGAGGGACATAACTCAGTCACAGCACACTCACACTACCACACAACAGGAGGGACATCACTCAGTAACAGCACACTCACATTCCCACACAACAGGAGGGACATCACTCAGTAACAGCACACTCACACTCCCACACAACAGGAGGGACATCACTCAGTAACTTCACACTCACACTCCCACACAACAGGAGGGATGTCACTCAGTAATAGCCCATTCACACACCCACACAAAAGGAGGGATATCACTCAGTAACAGCACACTCATAATCCCACACAACAGGAGGGACATCACTCAGTAACAGGACACACACACTCCCACACATCAGGAGGGACATCACTCAGTAAAGGCACCCTCACACTCATACACAACAGGAGGGACATCACTCAGTAAAGGCACACTCACACTCATACACAACAGGAGGAACTTCACTCAGTCACAGCACAATCTCTCCCACAGAACAGGAGGGACATCACTCAGTCACAGCACACTCACACTCCCACACAACAGGAGGGACATCACTCAGTAACAGCACACTCACACTCGCAAACAACAAGAGGGACATCACTCAGTAACAACTCACTCACACTCAAACACAACAGGAGGGACATCATTCAGTAATAGCACACTGACACTCCCACACAACAGGAGGGATGTCACTCAGTAATAGCATACTCACACTCCCACACAGCAGGAGGGACATCACTCAGTAACAGCACATCACACTCCCACACAACAGGAGGGACATCAATAAGTCACAGCACACTCACACTCCCTCACAACAGAAGGGACATCACTCAGTAACAGCACACTCACACTCACACATAACAGGAGGGACATCACTCTGTAACAGCACACTCACACTCCCACACAACAGGAAGGACATCACTCAGTAACAGCATACTCACACTCCCACACAACAGGAGGGACATCACTCATTAACAGCATACTCACACTCCCACACAACAGGAGGGACATCACTCAGTAACAGCGCACTCACACTCACACACAACAGGAGGGACATCACTCAGTAATAGCACACTCACACTCCCACACAACTGGGGGGACATCACTCTGTAACAGCACACTCACACACAACAGGAGGGACATCACTCAGTCACAGCGCACTCACACTCCCACACAATAGGAGGGACATCACTCAGTAACAGCACACTCACACTCCCGTCCAACAGGAGGTACTTCACTCAGTAACAGCACACTCACACTCCCGTCCAACAGGAGGGACATCACTCAGTAACAGCGCCCTCACACTCCCACTCAACAGGAAGGGACTTACTCAGTAAGAGCACACTCACACTCCCGCACAACAGGAGGGACATCATTCAGTAATAGCAGACTCACACTCCCACACAACAGGAGGGACATCATTCAGTAATAGCAGACTCACAGTCCCACACAACAGGAGGGATTTCACTCAGTAATAGCACACACACACACCCACACAAAAGGAGGGATATCACTCAGTAACAGCACACTCATAATCCCACACAACAGGAGGGACATCACTCAGTAACAGGACACTCACACTCCCACACATCAGGAGGGACATCACTCAGTAAAGGCACCCTCACACTCATACACAACAGGAGGGCATCACTCAGTAAAGGCACCCTCACACTCATACACAACAGGAGGAACTTCACTCAGTCACAGCACAATCACTCCCACAGAACAGGAGGGACATCACTCAGTCACAGCACACTCACACTCCCACACAACAGGAGGGACATCACTCAGTAACAGCACACTCACACTCCCACTCAACAGGAGGGACATCACTCAGTAACAGCGCACTCACACTCACACACAACAGGCGGGACATCACTCAGTAACAGCACACTCACACTCCCACATAACAGGAGGGACATCACTCAGTAACAGCACACTCACACTCCCACACAACAGGAGGGACAACATTCAGTCACAGCGCACTCACACTCCCACACAACAGGAGTGACATCACTCAGTAACAGCACACTCACACTCCCACATAACAGGAGCGATATCTCTCAGTAACAGCACACTCACACTCCCACATAACAGGAGGGATATCTCTCAGTAACAGCACACTCACACTCCCACACAACAGGAGGGATATCACTCAGTAACTGCACACTCACACTCCCACACAACAGGAGGGACATCACTCAGTAATAGTACAATCACAGACCCACACAACAGGAGGGACATCATTCAGTAATAGTACAATCACAGTCCCACACAACAGGAGGGACATCACTCAGTAACAGCACACTCACACTCCCCCACAACAGGAGGGACATCACTCAGCAGCAGCACACTCACACTCCCACACAACAGGAGGGACATCAATCAGTCACAGCGCACTCACACTCCCACACAACAAGAGGGACATCACTCAGTCACAGTGCACTCACACTCCCATACAACAGGAGGGACATCACTCAGTAACAGCAAACTCACTCCCACACAACAGGAGGGACATCACTCAGTAACAGCACACTCACGCTCCCACACATCAGGAGGAACATCACTCAGTAACAGCACACTCACTCCCACACAACAGGAGGGACATCACTCAGTAACAGCACACTCACACTCCCACACAACAGGAGGGACATCACTCAGTAACTTCACACTCACACTCCCACACAACAGGAGGGATGTCACTCAGTAATAGCACACTCACACACCCACACAAAAGGAGGGATATCACTCAGTAACAGCACACTCATAATCCCACACAACAGGAGGGACATCACTCAGTAACAGGACACTCACACTCCCACACATCAGGAGGGACATCACTCAGTAATGGCACCCTCACACTCATACACAACAAGAGGGACATCACTCAGTAAAGGCACCCTCACACTCATACACAACAGGAGGAACTTCACTCAGTCACAGCACAATCACTCCCACAGAACAGGAGGGACATCACTCAGTCACAGCACACTCACAGTCCCACACAACAGGAGGGACATCACTCAGTAACAGCACACTCACACTCCCACACAACAAGAGGGACATCACTCAGTAACAACTCACTCACACTCAAACACAACAGGAGGGACATCATTCAGTAATAGCACACTTACACTCCCACAAAACAGGAGGGATGTCACTCAGTAATAGCAAACTCACACTCCCACACAGCAGGAGGGACATCACTCAGTAACAGCACACTCACACTCCCACACAACTGGAGGGACATCACTCAGTCACAGCACACTCACACTCCCACACAACAGGAGGGACATCACTCAGTAACAGCACACTCACACTCACACATAACAGGAGGGACATCACTCTATAACAGCACACTCACACTCCCACACAACAGGAGGGATATCACTCAGTAACAGCATACTCACACTCCCACACAACAGGAGGGACATCACTCAGTAACAGCATACTCACACTCCCACAGAACAGGAGGGACATCACTCAGTAACAGCGCACTCACACTCACACACAACAGGAGGGACATCACTCAGTAATAGCACACTCACACTCCCACACAACAGGGGGGACATCACTCTGTAACAGCACACTCACACACAACAGGAGGGACATCACTGAGTCACAGCGCACTCACACTCCCACACAATAGGAGGGACATCACTCAGTAACAGCAAACTCACTCCCACACAACAGGAGGGATATCTCTCAGTAACAGCACACTCACAGTCCCTCACAACAGGAGGAACATCACTCAGTAACAGCACACTCACACTCCCACACATCAGGAGGGACGTCACTCAGTAACAGCACACTCACCCTCCCGCAGAACAGGTGGGACATCACTCAGTAAAAGCACACTCACAATCCCGCACAACAGGAGGGACATCACTCAGTAACAGCATACTCACACTCCCACACAACAGGAGGGACATCGATCAGTAACAGCGCACTCACACTCAAACACAACAGGAGGGACATCACTCAGTAACAGCACACCATCAATCCCACACAACAGGAGGGACATTACTCAGTAATAGCACACTCACACTCCCACACAACAGGGGGGACATCACTCAGTAATAGCACACTCACACTCCCACACAACAGGAGGGACATCACTCAGTCACAGCGCACTCACACTCCCACACAACAGGAGGGACATCACTCAGTCACAGCACACTCACACACAACAGGAGGGACATCACTCAGTAACAGCACACTCCCACACATTAGGAGGGACATCAGTCAGTAACAGCAAACGCACTCCCACACAACAGGAGGGACATCACTCAGTAACAGCACACTCACACTCCCACACAACAGGAGGTACTTCACTCAGTAACAGCACACTCACACTCCCGCACAACAGGAGGTACATCACTCAGTAACAGCACACTCACACTCCCACACAACAGGAGGGACATCACTCAGTAACAGCACACTCACACTCCCACACAACAGGAGGGACATCACTCAGTAACACCACACTCACACTCCCACACAACAGGAGGGACAGCACTCAGTAAGAGCACACTCACACTCCCACACAGCAGGAGGGACATCACTCAGTAACAGCACACTCACACTCCCACACAGCAGGAGGGACATCACTCAGTATCAGCACACTCACACTCCAACACAGCAGGAGGGACATCACTCAGTAACAGCACACTCACACACCCACACAACAGGAGGGATATCAGTCACTAAGCGCACATTTACACTCCCACACAACAGGAGGGACATCAGTCAGTAAGAGCACACTCACACTCCCACACAATAGGAGGGACATCACTCAGTAACAGCAAACTCACTCCCACACAACAGGAGGGACATCACTCAGTAACAGCACACTCACACTCCAACACAGCAGGAGGGACATCACTCAGTAACAGCGCACTCACCCTCCCACACAATAGGAGGGACATCACTCAGTAACAGCACACTCACACACAACAGGAGGGTCATCACTCAGTAACAGCACACTCCCACACAATAGGACGGACATCAGTCAGTAACAGCAAACGCACTCCCACACAACAGGAGGGACATCACTCAGTAACAGCACACTCACACTCCAACACAGCAGGAGGGACATCACTCAGTAACAGCGCACTCACCCTCCCACACAATAGGAGGGACATCACTCAGTAACAGCACACTCACACACAACAGGAGGGACATCACTCAGTAACAGCACACTCCCACACAATAGGACGGACATCAGTCAGTAACAGCAAACGCACTCCCACACAACAGGAGGGACATCACTCAGTAACAGCACACTCACACTCCCGCACAACAGGAGGGACATCACTCAATAACAGCACACTCACACTCCCACACTTCAGGAGGGACATCACTCAGTAACAGCAAACACACACTCCCACACAACAGGAGGGACAGCACTCAGTAAGAGCACACTCACACTCCCACACAACAGGAGGTACATCACTCAGTTACAGCACACTCACACTCCCACACAACAGGAGGGACAGCACTCAGTAAGAGCACACTCACACTCCCACACAACAGGAGGTACATCACTCAGTTACAGCACACTCACACTCCCACACAACAGGAGGGACAGCACTCAGTAAGAGCACACTCACACTCCCACACTTCAGGAGGGACATCACTCAGTAACAGCAAACACACACTACCACACAACAGGAGGGACAGCACTCAGTAAGAGCACACTCACACTCCCACACAACAGGAGGTACATCACTCAGTTACAGCACACTCACACTCCCACACAACAGGAGGGACAGCACTCAGTAAGAGCACACTCACACTCCCACACAACAGGAGGTACATCACTCAGTAACAGCAAACACACACTCCCACACAACAGGAGGGACAGCACTCAGTAAGAGCACACTCACACTCCCACACAGCAGGAGGGACATCACTCAGTAACAGCACACTCACACTCCCACACAGCAGGAGGGACATCACTCAGTAACAGCACACTCAGAATCCCACACAACAGGAGGGACATCAGTCAATAAGAGCACACCCACACTCTCACAACAGGAGGGACATCACTCAGTAACAGCACACTCACTCCCACACAACAGGAGGGACATCACTCATTAACATCACACTCACGCTCCCACACAACAGGAAGGACATCACTCAGTAACAGCACACTCACACTCCCACACAACAGGAAGGACATCACTCAGTAACAGCACACTCACACTCCCACAGAACAGGAGGGACATCACTCAGTAACAGCACATGCACACTCACACACAACAGGAGGGACATCACTCAGTAACAACACACCCACACTCTCACAACAGGAGGGACATCACTCAGTAAGAGCACACTGAGACTCCCACCACAACAGGTGGGACATGACTCAGTAACAGGAGACTCACACTCCCACACAACAGGAAGAACATCACGCAGTAACAGCGCACTCACTCTCCCACACAACAGGAGGGACATCTCTCAGAAACACACTCCCACTTCCACACAACAGGAGGGAGATCACTCAGTAAGAGCACACTGAGACTCCCACCACAACAGGTGGGACATGACTCAGTAACAGCACACGCACACTCGACACAACAGGAAGAACATCTCTCAGTAACAGCACACACACTCCCGCACAACAGGAAGGGACTTACTCAGTAACAGCACCCTCACACTCCCGCACAACAGGAGGGACATCACTCAGTAACAGCACACTCACTCTTCCACACAACAGGAGGGACATCACTCAGTAACAGCAGAATCACACTCCCACACAACAGGAAGGGACTTACTCAGTAACAGCACCCTCACACTCCCGCACAACAGGAGGGACATCACTCAGTAACAGCACACTCACTCTTCCACACAACAGGAGGGATGTCACTCAGTAATAGCACACTCCCACTCCCACACAACAGGAGGGATATCACTCAGTAACATCAGACTCACACTCCCACAAAACAGGAGAGACATCACTCAGTAACAGCACACTCACACTCCCACAAAACAGGAGAGACATCACTCAGTAACAGCACACTCACACTCCCACACAACAGGAGGGATATCACTCAGAAATAGCACACTCACACTCCCACACAACAGGAGGGACATCACTCAGTAACAGCACACTCACACTTGCACACAACAGGAGGGATATCACTCAGAAATAGCACACTCACACTCCCACACAACAGGAGGGACATCACTCAGTAACAGGACACTCACACTCCCACACATCAGGAGGGACATCACTCAGTAAAAGCACACTCACACTCATACACAACAGGAGGAACATCACTCAGTAACAGCACATTCACACTCCCACAGTACAGGAGGGACATCACTCAGTAACAGCACAGTCACAATCCCACACAACAGGAGGGACATCACTCAGTAACAGCACACTCACACTCCCACACAACAGGAGGGACATCACTCAGTAACAGCACACTCACACTCCCACACAACAGGAGGGATATCACTCAGAAATAGCACACTCACACTCCCACACAACAGGAGGGACATCACTCAGTAACAGCACACTCACACTCGCACACAACAGGAGGGATATCACTCAGAAATAGCACACTCACACTCCCACACAACAGGAGGGACATCACTCAGTAACAGGACACTCACACTCCCACACATCAGGAGGGACATCACTCAGGAACAGCACACTCACACTCATACACAACAGGAGGAACATCACTCAGTAACAGCACACTCACACTCCCACAGTACAGGAGGGACATCACTCAGTAACAGCATACTCACAATCCCACACAACAGGAGGGACATCACTCAGTAACAGCACACTCACACTCCCACACAACAGGAGGGACATCACTCAGTAACAGCACACTCACACTCCCACAGAACAGGAGGGACATCACTCAGTAACAGCATACTCACACTCACACAGAACAGGAGGGACATCACTCAGTAACAGCACACTCACACTCACACACAACAGGAGGGACATCACTCAGTAACACCACACCCACACTCTCACAACAGCAGGGACATCACTCAGTAACAGCACACTCACACTCCCACACAACATGAGGTACATCACTCAGTAACAGGAGACTCACACTCCCACACAACAGGAGGGACATCATTCAGTAACAGGAGACTCACACTCCCACACAACAGGAAGAACATCACGCAGTAACAGCGCACTCACACTCCCACACAACAGGAGGGACATCTCTCAGAAACACACTCCCACTTCCACACAACAGGAGGGAGATCACTCAGTAAGAGCACACTGAGACTCCCACACAACAGGTGGGACATGACTCAGTAACAGCACACGCACACTCCACACAACAGGAAGGGACTTACTCAGTAACAGCACCCTCACACTCCCGCACAACAGGAGGGACATCACTCAGTAACAGCACACTCACTCTTCCACACAACAGGAGGGATGTCACTCAGTAATAGCACACTCCCACTCCCACACAACAGGAGGGATATCACTCAGTAACATCAGACTCACACTCCCACAAAACAGGAGAGACATCACTCAGTAACAGCACACTCACACTCCCACACAACAGGAGGGATATCACTCAGAAATAGCACACTCACACTCCCACACAACAGGAGGGACATCACTCAGTAACAGCACACTCACACTTGCACACAACAGGAGGGATATCACTCAGAAATAGCACACTCACACTCCCACACAACAGGAGGGACATCACTCAGTAACAGGACACTCACACTCCCACACATCAGGAGGGACATCACTCAGTAAAAGCACACTCACACTCATACACAACAGGAGGAACATCACTCAGTAACAGCACATTCACACTCCCACAGTACAGGAGGGACATCACTCAGTAACAGCACAGTCACAATCCCACACAACAGGAGGGACATCACTCAGTAACAGCACACTCACACTCCCACACAACAGGAGGGATATCACTCAGAAATAGCACACTCACACTTCCACACAACAGGAGGGACATCACTCAGTAACAGGACACTCACAGTCCCACACATCAGGAGGGACATCACTCAGGAACAGCACACTCACACTCATACACAACAGGAGGAACATCACTCAGTAACAGCACACTCACACTCCCACAGTACAGGAGGGACATCACTCAGTAACAGCATACTCACAATCCCACACAACAGGAGGGACATCACTCAGTAACAGCACACTCACACTCCCACACAACAGGAGGGACATCACTCAGTAACAGCACACTCACACTCCCACACAACAGGAGGGACATCACTCAGTCACAGCACACTCACACTCACACACAAAAGGAGGGACAGAACTCAGTAACAAAACACTCACACTCCCACACAACTGGAGGGACATAACTCAGTAACAAAACACTCACACTCCCACACAACAGGAGGGACATCACTCATTAACAACACACTCACACTCCCACACAACAGGCGGGACATCACTCAGTAACAGCACACTCACACTCCCACAGAACAGGAGAGACATCATTCAGTAACAGCGCACTCACACTCACACACAACAAGAGGGACATCACTCAGTAATAGCACACTCACACTCCCACACAACAGGGGGGACATCACTCAGTAACAGCACACTCACTCACAACAGGGGGGACATCACTCAGTAACAGCACACTGACTCACAACAGGATGGACATCACTCAGTAATAGCACACTCACACTCCCACACACCAGGATGGACATCACTCAGTAATAGCACACTCACACTCCCACACAACAGGAGGGACATCACTCAGTAACAGCGCACTCACACTCCCACACAAGAGGAGGGACATCACTCAGTAACAGCACTCTCACACACAACAGGAGGGACATCACTCAGTAACAGCACACTCCCACACATTAGGAGGGACATCAGTCAGTAACAGCAAACGCACTCCCACACAACAAGATGGACATCACTCAGTAACAGCACACTCACACTCCCACACAACAGGAGGTACATCACTCAGTTACAGCACACTCACACTCCCGCACAACAGGAGGTACATCACTCAGTAACAGCCCACTCACACTCCCACACAACAGGAGGGACATCACTCAGTAACAGCACACTCACACTCCCACACAGCAGGAGGGACATCACTCAGTAACAGCACACTCACACTCCCACACAGCAGGAGGGACATCACTCAGTATCAGCACACTCACACTCCAACACAGCAGGAGGGACATCACTCAGTAACAGCACACTCACACACCCACACAACAGGAGGGATATCAGTCACTAAGCGCACATTTACACTCCCACACAACAGGAGGGACATCAGTCAGTAAGAGCACACTCACACTCCCACACAATAGGAGGGACATCACTCAGTAACAGCAAACTCACTCCCACACAACAGGAGGGACATCACTCAGTAACAGCACACTCACACTCCAACACAGCAGGAGGGACATCACTCAGTAACAGCGCACTCACCCTCCCACACAATAGGAGGGACATCACTCAGTAACAGCACACTCACACACAACAGGAGGGACATCACTCAGTAACAGCACACTCCCACACAATAGGACAGACATCAGTCAGTAACAGCAAACGCACTCCCACACAACAGGAGGGACATCACTCAGTAACAGCACACTCACACTCCAACACAGCAGGAGGGACATCACTCAGTAACAGCGCACTCACCCTCCCACACAATAGGAGGGACATCACTCAGTAACAGCACACTCACACACAACAGGAGGGACATCACTCAGTAACAGCACACTCCCACACAATAGGACGGACATCAGTCAGTAACAGCAAACGCACTCCCACACAACAGGAGGGACATCACTCAGTAACAGCACACTCACACTCCCGCACAACAGGAGGGACATCACTCAATAACAGCACACTCACACTCCCACACTTCAGGAGGGACATCACTCAGTAACAGCAAACACACACTCCCACACAACAGGAGGGACAGCACTCAGTAAGAGCACACTCACACTCCCACACAACAGGAGGTACATCACTCAGTTACAGCACACTCACACTCCCACACAACAGGAGGGACAGCACTCAGTAAGAGCACACTCACACTCCCACACAACAGGAGGTACATCACTCAGTTACAGCACACTCACACTCCCACACAACAGGAGGGACAGCACTCAGTAAGAGCACACTCACACTCCCACACTTCAGGAGGGACATCACTCAGTAACAGCAAACACACACTCCCACACAACAGGAGGGACAGCACTCAGTAAGAGCACACTCACACTCCCACACAACAGGAGGTACATCACTCAGTTACAGCACACTCACACTCCCACACAACAGGAGGGACAGCACTCAGTAAGAGCACACTCACACTCCCACACAACAGGAGCGACATCACTCAGTAACAGCACACTCAGAATCCCACACAACAGGAGGGACATCAGTCAGTAAGAGCACACCCACACTCTCACAACAGGAGGGACATCACTCAGTAACAGCACACTCACTCCCACACAACAGGAGGGACATCACTCATTAACATCACACTCACGCTCCCACACAACAGGAAGGACATCACTCAGTAACAGCACACTCACACTCCCACACAACAGGAAGGACATCACTCAGTAACAGCACACTCACACTCCCACAGAACAGGAGGGACATCACTCAGTAACAGCACATGCACACTCACACACAACAGGAGGGACATCACTCAGTAACAACACACCCACACTCTCACAACAGGAGGGACATCACTCAGTAACAGGAGACTCACACTCCCACACAACAGGAAGAACATCACGCAGTAACAGCGCACTCACTCTCCCACACAACAGGAGGGACATCTCTCAGAAACACACTCCCACTTCCACACAACAGGAGGGAGATCACTCAGTAAGAGCACACTGAGACTCCCACCACAACAGGTGGGACATGACTCAGTAACAGCACACGCACACTCCACACAACAGGAAGAACATCTCTCAGTAACAGCACACACACTCCCACACAACAGGAGGGACATCACTCAGTAACAGCAGAATCACAATCCCACACAACAGGAAGGGACTTACTCAGTAACAGCACCCTCACACTCCCGCACAACAGGAGGGACATCACTCAGTAACAGCAGAATCACACTCCCACACAACAGGAAGGGACTTACTCAGTAACAGCACCCTCACACTCCCGCACAACAGGAGGGACATCACTCAGTAACAGCACACTCACTCTTCCACACAACAGGAGGGATGTCACTCAGTAATAGCACACTCCCACTCCCACACAACAGGAGGGATATCACTCAGTAACATCAGACTCACACTCCCACAAAACAGGAGAGACATCACTCAGTAACAGCACACTCACACTCCCACAAAACAGGAGAGACATCACTCAGTAACAGCACACTCACACTCCCACACAACAGGAGGGATATCACTCAGAAATAGCACACTCACACTCCCACACAACAGGAGGGACATCACTCAGTAACAGCACACTCACACTTGCACACAACAGGAGGGACATCACTCAGTAACAGCACACTTACTCACAACAGGAGGGACATCACTCAGTAATAGCACACTCACACTCCCACACAACAGTGGGGACATCACTCAGTAACAGCACACTCACGCACAACAGCAGGGACATCACTCAGTAACAGCGCACTCACACTCCCACACAATAGGAGGGACATCACTCAGTAACAGCACACTCACACATCCACACAACAGGTTTGACATCACTCAGTAACAGCACACTCACACTCCCACACAACAGGAGGTACATCACTCAGTAACAGCACACTCACACTCCCACACAACAGGATGGACATCACTCAGTAACAGCACACTCACACTCCCACACATCAGGAGGAACATCACTCAGTAACAGCACACTCACTCTCCCATACAACAGGAGGGACATCTCTCAGAAACACACTCCCACTTCCACACAACAGGAGGGAGATCACTCAGTAAGAGCACACCGAGACTCCCACACAACAGGAGGGACATGACTCAGTAACAGCACACACACTCCCACACAACAGGAGGGACATCACTCAGTAACAGCACAATCACACTCCCACACAACAGGAAGGGACTTACTCAGTAACAGCACACTCACACTCCCACACAACAGGAGATGAGTCTCACAGTAACAGCACACTCACACTCCCTCACAACAGGAGGGACATCACTCAGTAACAGCACACTCACACTCCCACACAACAGGAGGGACATCACTCAGTAACAGCACACTCACACTCCCGCACAGCCGGAGGGACATCACTCAGTAACAGCACACTCACACTCCCACAGAACAGGAGGGACATCAGTCACTAAGAGCACACTTACACTCCCACACAACATGAGGGACATCACTCAGTAACAGCACACTCACGCTCCCACACAACAGGAAGGACATCACTCAGTAACAGCACACTCACACTCTCACAACAGGAGGGACATCACTCAGTAACAGCACACTCACACTCCCACACAACATGAGGGACATCACTCATTAACATCACACTCACGCTCCCACACAACAGGAGGGACATCTCTCAGAAACACACTCCCACTTCCACACAACAGGAGGGAGATCACTCAGTAAGAGCGCACTGAGACTCCCACACAACAGGTGGGACATGACTCAGTAACAGCACACGCACACTCCACACAACAGGAAGAACATCTCTCAGTAACAGCACACACACTCCCACACAACAGGAGGGACATCACTCAGTAACAGCAGAATCACACTCCCACACAACAGGAAGGGACTTACTCAGTAACAGCACCCTCACACTCCCGCACAACAGGAGGGACATCACTCAGTAACAGCACCCTCACACTCATACACAACAGGAGGAACTTCACTCAGTAACAGAACACTCACACTCCCGCACAACAGGAGGGACATTACTCAGTAACAGCACACTCACACTGCCACACAACAGGAGGGACATCACTCAGTAACAGCACACTCACACTCTGACACAACAGGAGGGACATCACTCAGTAACAGCACATTCACAATCCCACACAACAGGAGGTACATCACTCAGTAACAGCACACTCACACTCCCACACAACAGGAGGGACATCACTCAGTAACAGCGCACTCACGCTCACACACAACAGGAGGGACATCACTCAGTAACAGCACACTCACACTCCCACACAACAGGAGGGACATCACTCAGTAACAGCACACTCACACTCCCACACAACAGGAGGGACATCACTCAGTCACAGCACACTCACACTCACACACAAATGGAGGGACATAACTCAGTAACAAAACACTCACACTCCCACACAACAGGAGCGACATCACTCATTAACAACACACTCACACTCCCACACAACAGGAGGGACATGACTCAGTAACAGCACACTCACAGTCCCACACAACAGGAGTGACATCACTCAGTAACAGCACACTCACACTCCCACATAACAGGAGGGACATCACTCAGTAACAGCACACTCACAATCCCACACAACAGGAGGTACATCACTCAGTAACAGCACACTCACACTCCCACACAACAGGAGGGTCATCACTCAGTCACAGCACACTCACTCCCACACAACAGGATGCTCATCACTCAGTCACAGCACACTTACACTCCCACACAACAGGAGGGACATCACTCAGTAACAGCACACTCACACTCCCACAGAACAGGAGAGACATCACTCAGTAACAGCTCACTCACTCCCACACAACAAGAGGGACATCACTCAGTAACAGCGCACCATCAATCCCACACAAAAGGAGGGACATCACTCAGTAACAGCACCCTCACTTACAACAGGAGGGACATCACTGAGTAACAGCACCCTCACTCACAACAGGAGGGAAAAAACTCAGTAAGAGCACACTCACACTCCCACACCACAGGGGGGACATCACTCAGTAACAGCACACTCCCACTCAATAGGAGGGACATCAGTTAGTAACAGCAAACGCACTCCCACACAACAGGAGGGACATCACTCAGTAACAGCACACACACACACCCACACAACAGGAGGGACATCACTCAGTAACAGCACGCTCACACTCCAACATAACAGGAGGGATATCTCTCAGTAACAGCAGACTCACACTCCCTCACAACAGGAGGGACATCACTCAGTAACAGCACAGTCACAATCCCACACAACAGGAGGGACATCACTCAGTAACAGCACACTCACACTCCCACACAACAGGAGGGACATCACTCAGTAACAGCACACTCACACTCCCACACAACAGGAGGGATATCACTCAGAAATAGCACACTCACACTCCCACACAACAGGAGGGACATCACTCAGTAACAGCACACTCACACTCGCACACAACAGGAGGGATATCACTCAGAAATAGCACACTCACACTCCCACACAACAGGAGGGACATCACTCAGTAACAGGACACTCACACTCCCACACATCAAGAGGGACATCACTCAGGAACAGCACACTCACACTCATACACAACAGCAGGAACATCACTCAGTAACAGCACACTCACACTCCCACAGTACAGGAGGGACATCACTCAGTAACAGCATGCTCACAATCCCACACAACAGGAGGGACATCACTCAGTAACAGCACACTCACACTCCCACACAACAGGAGGGACATCACTCAGTAACAGCACACTCACACTCCCACACAACAGGAGGGACATCACTCAGTCACAGCACACTCACACTCACACACAAAAGGAGGGACAGAACTCAGTACCAAAAATCTCACACTCCCACACAACTGGAGGGACATCGCTCTGTAACAGCACACTCACACTCACACACAACAGGAGGGACATAACTCAGTAACAAAACACTCACACTCCCACACAACAGGAGGGACATCACTCATTAACAACACACTCACACTCCCACACAACAGGCGGGACATCACTCAGTAACAGCACACTCACACTCCCACAGAACAGGAGGGACATCACTCAGTAAGAGCATACTCACACTCACACACAACAGGAGGGACATCACTCAGTAACACCACACCGACACTCTCACAACAAGAGGGACAACACTCAGTAACAGCACACTCACACTCACACACAAAAGGAGGGATATCACTCAGTAACAGCACACTCACACTCCCACACAACATGAGGGAAATCACTCAGTAACAGCACACTCACACTCCCATACAACAGGAGGGACATCACTCAGTAACAGGAGACTCACACTCCCACACAACAGGAAGAACATCACTCAGTAACAGCGCACTCACTCTCCCACACAACAGGAGGGACATCTCTCAGAAACACACTCCCACTTCCACACAGCAGGAGGGAGATCACTCAGTAAGAGCACACTGAGACTCCCACACAACAGGAGGGACATGACTCAGTAACAGCACACGCACACTCCACACAACAGGAAGAACATCTCTCAGTAACAGCACACACACTCCCACACAACAGGAGGGACATCACTCAGTAACAGCACAATCACACTCCCACACAACAGGATGGACGTCACTCAGCAACAGGAGACTCACACTCCCACACAACAGGAAGGACATCACTCAGTAACAGCGCACTCACTCTCCCACACAACAGGAGGGACATCTCTCAGAAACACACTCCCACTTCCACACAACAGGAGGGAGATCACTCAGTAACAGCACACACACTCCCACACAACAGGAGGGACATCACTCAGTAACAGCACAATCACACTCCCACACAACAGGAAGGGACTTACTCAGTAACAGCACACTCACACTCCCACACAACAGGAGATGAATCTCTCAGTAACAGCACACTCACACTCCCACACAACAGGAAGATCATCACTCAGTAACAGCACACACAATCCCACACAACAGGAGGGACATCACTCAGTAACAGCGCACTCACAATCCCACTCAACAGGATGGATATCACTCAGCAACAGCGCACTCACACTCACACACAACAAGAGGGACATCACTCAGTAACAGCACACTTACTCACAACAGGAGGGACATCACTCAGTAATAGCACACTCACACTCCCACACAACAGGGTGGACATCACTCAGTAACAGCACACTTACTCACAACAGGAGGGACATCACTCAGTAATAGCACACTCACACTCCCACACAACAGGGGGGACATCACTCAGTAACAGCACACTCACGCACAACAGCAGGGACATCACTCAGTAACAGCGCACTCACACTCCCACACAATAGGAGGGACATCACTCAGTAACAGCACACTCACACTCCCACACAATAGGAGGGACATCAGTCAGTAACAGCAAACGCACTCCCACACAACAGGAGGGACATCACTCAGTAACAGGAGACTCACACTCCCACACAACAGGAAGAACATCACTCAGTAACAGCGCACTCACTCTCCCATACAACAGGAGGGACATCTCTCAGAAACACACTCCCACTTCCACACAACAGGAGGGAGATCACTCAGTAAGAGCACACCGAGACTCCCACACAACAGGAGGGACATGACTCAGTAACAGCACGCACACTCCCACACAACAGGAGGGACATCACTCAGTAACAGCACAATCACACTCCCACACAACAGGAAGGGACTTACTCAGTAACAGCACACTCACACTCCCACACAACAGGAGATGAGTCTCTCAGTAACAGCACACTCACACTCCCTCACAACAGGAGGGACATCACTCAGTAACAGCACACTCACACTCCCACACAACAGGAGGGACATCACTCAGTAACAGCACACTCACACTCCCGCACAGCCGGTGGGAAATCACTCAGTAACAGCACACTCACACTCCCACAGAACAGGAGGGACATCAGTCACTAAGAGCACACTTACACTCCCACACAACATGAGGGACATCACTCAGTAACAGCACACTCACGCTCCCACACAACAGGAAGGACATCACTCAGTAACAGCACACTCACACTCACACACAACAGGAGGGACATCACTCAGTAACACCACACCCACACTCTCACAACAGGAGGGACATCACTCAGTAACAGCACACTCACACTCCCACACAACATGAGGGACATCACTCAGTAACAGGAGACTCACACTCCCACACAACAGGAAGAACATCACTCAGTAACAGCGCACTCACTCTCCCACACAACAGGAGGGACATCTCTCAGAAACACACTCCCACTTCCACACAACAGGAGGGAGATCACTCAGTAAGAGCGCACTGAGACTCCCACACAACAGGTGGGACATGACTCAGTAACAGCACACGCACACTCCACACAACAGGAAGAACATCTCTCAGTAACAGCACACACACTCCCACACAACAGGAGGGACATCACTCAGTAACAGCAGAATCACACTCCCACACAACAGGAAGGGACTTACTCAGTAACAGCACCCTCACACTCCCGCACAACAGGAGGGACATCACTCAGTAACAGCACCCTCACACTCATACACAACAGGAGGAACTTCACTCAGTAACAGAACACTCACACTCCCGCACAACAGGAGGGACATTACTCAGTAACAGCACACTCACACTGCCACACAACAGGAGGGACATCACTCAGTAACAGCACACTCACACTCTGACACAACAGGAGGGACATCACTCAGTAACAGCACATTCACAATCCCACACAACAGGAGGTACATCACTCAGTAACAGCACACTCACACACCCACACAACAGGAGGGACATCACTCAGTAACAGCGCACTCACGCTCACACACAACAGGAGGGACATCACTCAGTAACAGCACACTCACACTCCCACACAACAGGAGGGACATCACTCAGTAACAGCACACTCACACTCCCACACAACAGGAGGGACATCACTCAGTCACAGCACACTCACACTCACACACAAATGGAGGGACATAACTCAGTAACAAAACACTCACACTCCCACACAACAGGAGCGACATCACTCATTAACAACACACTCACACTCCCACACAACAGGAGGGACATGACTCAGTAACAGCACACTCACAGTCCCACACAACAGGAGTGACATCACCCAGTAACAGCACACTCACACTCCCACATAACAGGAGGGACATCACTCAGTAACAGCACACTCACAATCCCACACAACAGGAGGTACATCACTCAGTAACAGCACACTCACACTCCCACACAACAGGAGGGTCATCACTCAGTCACAGCACACTCACTCCCACACAACAGGAGGCTCATCACTCAGTCACAGCACACTTACACTCCCACACAACAGGAGGGACATCACTCAGTCACAGCACACTCACACTCCCACACAACAGGCGGGACATCACTCAGTAACAGCACACTCACACTCCCACAGAACAGGAGAGACATCACTCAGTAACAGCTCACTCACTCCCACACAACAAGAGGGACATCACTCAGTAACAGCGCACCATCAATCCCACACAAAAGGAGGGACATCACTCAGTAACAGCACCCTCACTTACAACAGGAGGGACATCACTGAGTAACAGCACCCTCACTCACAACAGGAGGTAAAACACTCAGTCACAGCACACTCACACTCCCACACCACAGGGGGGACATCACTCAGTAACAGCACAGTCCCACACAATAGGAGGGACATCAGTAAGTAACAGCAAACGCACTCCCACACAACAGGAGGGACATCACTCAGTAACAGCACACACACACACCCACACAACAGGAGGGACATCACTCAGTAACAGCACGCTCACACTCCAACATAACAGGAGGGATATCTCTCAGTAACAGCAGACTCACACTCCCTCACAACAGGAGGGACATCACTCAGTAACAGCACACTCACACTCCCACACAACAGGAGGGACATCACTCAGTAACAGCACACTCACATTCCCACACAACAGGATGCACATCACTCAGTAACAGCGCACTCACACTCCCACTCAACAGGAGGGTCATCACTCCGTAACAGCACACTCACACTCCCACAGAACAGGAGAGACATCACTCAGTAACAGCGCACTCACACACAAGAGGGACATCACTCAGTAACAGCACACTTACTCACAACAGGAGGGACATCACTCACTAATAGCACACTCACACTCCCACACAACAGGGGGGACATCACTCAGTAACAGCAAACGCACTCCCACACAACAGGAGGGACATCACTCAGTAAGAGCACACCCACACTCTCACAACAGGAGGGACATCACTCAGTAACAGAACACTCACACTCCCACACAACAGGAGGGACATCACTCAGTAACGGCACAATCACTCCGACACAACAGGACGGACATCACTCAGTAACAGCACACTCACACTCCCGCACATCAGGAGGGACATCACTCAGTAACAGCACACTCACACTCCCACACAACAGGAGGGACATCAGTCAGTAAGAGCACACCCACACTCTCACAACAGGAGGGACATCACTCAGTAACAGCACACTCACACTCCCACACAACAGGAGGGACATCAGTCAGTAACAGCACACTCACGCTCCCACACAACAGGAAGGACATCACTCAGTAACAGCACACTCACACTCCCACACAACAGGAGGGACATCACTCAGTAACAGCACAATCACTCCCACACAACAGGAGGGACATCACTCAGTAACAGCACACTCACACTCCCGCACAGCAGGAGGGACATCACTCAGTAACAGCACACTCACACTCCCACAGAACAGGAGGGACATCAGTCACTAAGAGCACACTTACACTCCCACACAACAGGAGGGACATCAGTCAGTAAGAGCACACCCACACTCTCACAACAGGAGGGACATCACTCAGTAACAGCACACTCACACTCCCACACAACAGGAGGGACATCAGTCAGTAACAGCACACTCACACTCACACACAACAGGAGGGACATCACTCAGTAACACCACACCCACACTCTCACAACAGCAGGGACATCACTCAGTAACAGCACACTCACACTCCCACACAACAGGAGGGACATCTCTCAGAAACACACTCCCACTTCCACACAACAGGAGGGAGATCACTCAGTAAGAGCACACTGAGATTCCCACACAACAGGAGGGACATGACTCAGTAACAGCACACACACTCCCACACAACAGGAGGGACATCACTCAGTAACAGCACACTCACACTCCCGCACAACAGGAGGGACATCACTCAGTAACATCAGACTCACACTCCCACACAACAGGAGGGATGTCACTCAGTAATAGCACACTCACACTCCCACACAACAGGAGGGATATCACTCAGTAACATCAGACTCACACTCCCACACAACTGGAGGGACATCACTCAGTAACTTCACACTCACACTCCCACACAACAGTAGGGACATCACTCAGTAACAGCACACTCACACACCCACACAACAGGAGGGACATCACTCAGTAACAGCACACTCACACTCCCACACAACAGGAGGGACATCAGTCAGTAACAGCACACACATTCCCACACAACAGGAGGGAAATCACTCTGTAATAGCACACTCACACTCCCACACAACAGGAGGGATGTCACTCAGTAATAGCACACTCACACTCCCACACAGCAGGAGGGACATCATTCAGTAACAGCACACTCACATTCCCACACAACAGGAGGGACATCACTCAGTAACAGCACACTCACACTCCCACACAACAGAAGGGACATCACTCAGTAACAGCACACTCACACTCCCACACAACTGGAGGGACATCACTCAGTAACAGCACACACACACTCCCACACAACAGGAGGTACATCACTCAGTAACAGCATACTCACACTCCCACACAACAGGAGGGACATCGCTCACTAACAGCGCACTCACACTCACACACAACAGGAGGGACATCACTCAGTTTCAGCACACCATCAATCCCACACAACAGGAGGGACAAGACTCAGTAACAGCACACACACACTCCCACACAACAGGGGGGACATCACTCAGTAACAGCACACTCACACACAACAGGAGGGACATCACTCTGTCACAGCGCACTCACACTCCCATACAACAGGAGGGACATCACTCAGTAACAGCAAACTCACTCCCACACAACAGGAGGGACATCACTCACTAACAGCACACTCACGCTCCCACACATCAGGAGGAACATCACTCAGTAACAGCACACTCACGCCCACACAACAGGAGGGACATCACTCAGTAACAGCACACTCACACTCCCACACAACAGGAGGGACATCACTCAGTAACTTCACACTCACACTCCCACACAACAGGAGGGATGTCACTCAGTAATAGCACACTCACACACCCACACAAAAGGAGGGATATCACTCAGTAACAGCACACTCATAATCCCACACAACAGGAGGGACATCACTCAGTAACAGGACACTCACACTCCCACACATCAGGAGGGACATCACTCAGTAATGGCACCCTCACACTCATACACAACAAGAGGGACATCACTCAGTAAAGGCACCCTCACACTCATACACATCAGGAGGAACTTCACTCAGTCACAGCACAATCACTCCCACAGAACAGGAGGGACATCACTCAGTCACAGCACACTCACACTCCCACACAACAGGCGGGACATCACTCAGTAACAGCACACTCACACTCTCACACAACAGGAGGGACATCACTCAGTAACAGCATACTCACACTCACACACAACAGGAGGGACATCACTCAGTAACACCACACCGACACTCTCACAACAAGAGGGACAACACTCAGTAACAGCACACTCACACTCACACACAAAAGGAGGGATATCACTCAGTAACAGCACACTCACACTCCCACACAACATGAGGGACATGACTCAGTAACAGCACACTCACACTCCCATACAACAGGAGGGACATCACTCAGTAACAGCAGACTCACACTCCCACACAACAGGAAGAACATCACTCAGTAACAGCGCACTCACTCTCCCACACAACAGGAGGGACATCTCTCAGAAACACACTCCCACTTCCACACAGCAGGAGGGACATCACTCAGTGAGAGCACACTGAGACTCCCACACAACAGGAGGGACATGACTCAGTAACAGCACACGCACACTCCACACAACAGGAAGAACATCTCTCAGTAACAGCACACACACTCCCACACAACAGGAGGGACATCACTCAGTAACAGCACACACACTCCCACACAACAGGAGGGACATCACTCGGTAACAGCACACTCACACTCCCACACAACAGGAGGGATATCTCTCAGTAACAGCACACTCACACTCCCTCACAGCAGGAGGGACATAACTCAGTAACAGCACACTCACACTACCACACAACAGGAGGGACATCACTCAGTAACAGCACACTCACACTCCCACACAACAGGAGGGACATCACTCAGTAACTTCACACTCACACTCCCACACAACAGGAGGGATGTCACTCAGTAATAGCACACTGACACACCCACACAAAAGGAGGGATATCACTCAGTAACAGCACACTCATAATCCCACACAACAGGAGGGACATCACTCAGTAACAGGACACTCACACTCCCACACATCAGGAGGGACATCACTCAGTAAAGGCACCCTCACACTCATACACAACAGGAGGGACATCACTCAGTAAAGGCACACTCACACTCATACACAACAGGAGGAACTTCACTCAGTCACAGCACAATCACTCCCACAGAACAGGAGGGACATCACTCAGTCACAGCACACTCACACTCCCACACAACAGGAGGGACATCACTCAGTAACAGCACACTCACACTCCCACACAACAAGAGGGACATCACTCAGTAACAACTCACTCACACTCAAACACAAGAGGAGGGACATCATTCAGTAATAGCACACTTACACTCCCACACAACAGGAGGGATGTCACTCAGTAATAGCACACTCACACTCCCACACAGCAGGAGGGACATCACTCAGTAACAGCACACTCACACTCCCACACAACAGGAGGGACATTAGTCAGTCACAGCACACTCACACTCCCACACAACAGAAGGGACATCACTCAGTAACAGCACACTCACACTCCCACACAACAGGAGGGACATCACTCAGTAACAGCACACTCACACTCACACATAACAGGAGGGACATCACTCTGTAACAGCACACTCACACTCACACATAACAGGAGGGACATCACTCAGTAACAGCATACTCACACTCCCACACAACAGGAGGGACATCACTCAGTAACAGCATACTCACACTCCCACAGAACAGGAGGGACATCACTCAGTAACAGCGCACTCACACTCACACACAACAGGAGGGACATCACTCAGTAATAGCACACTCACACTCCCACACAACACGGGGGACATCACTCTGTAACAGCACACTCACACACAACAGGAGGGACATCACTCAGTCACAGCGCACTCACACTCCCACACAATAGGAGGGACATCACTCAGTAACAGCAAACTCACTCCCACACAACAGGAGGGACATCACTCAGTAACAGCACGCTCACACTCCAACATAACAGGAGAGATATCTCTCAGTAACAGCACACTCACAGTCCCTCACAACAGGAGGGACATCACTCAGTAACAGCACACTCACACTCCCACACAACAGGAGGGACATCACTCAGTAACAGCACACTCACCCTCCCGCACAACAGGTGGGACATCACTAAGTAAAAGCACACTCACACTCCCACACAACAGGAGGGACATCACTCAGTAACAGCATACTCACACTCCCACACAACAGGAGGGACATCGCTCAGTAACAGCGCACTCACACTCAAACACAACAGGAGGGACATCACTCAGTAACAGCACACCATCAATCCCACACAACAGGAGGGACATCACTCAGTAACAGCACACTCACACACAACAGGAGGGACATCACTCAGTCACAGCGCACTCACACTCCCACACAACAGGAGGGACATCACTCCGTCACAGCGCACTCACACTCCCACACAACAGGAGGGACATCACTCAGTAACAGCACACTCACACACAACAGGAGGGACATCACTCAGTCACAGCGCACTCACACTCCCACACAACAGGAGGGACATCACTCAGTCACAGCGCACTCACACTCCCACACAACAGGAGGGACTTCACTCAGTAACAGCAAACTCACTCCCACACAACAGGAGGGACATCACTCAGTAACAGCACGCTCAGACTCCAACAAAAAAGGAGGGATATCTCTCAGTAACAGCACACTCACACCCCTCACAACAGGAGGGACATCACGCAGTAACAGCACACTCACACTCCCACACAACAGTAGGGACATCACTCAGTAACAGCACACTCACACTCCCACACAACAGGAGGGACATCACTCAGTAACTTCACACTCACACTCCCACACAACAGGAGGGACATCACTCAGTAACTTCACACTCACACTCCCACACAACAGGAGGGACATCACTCAGTAACAATACACTCACCATCCCACACAACTGGAGGGACATCGCTCAGTAACAGCACACTCACACTCCCACACAACAGGAGGGACATTACTCAGTAACAGCACACTCACACTCACACACAACAGGAGGTACATCACTCAGTAACAGCTCACTCACACTCACACACAACAGGAGGGACATCACTCAGTAACAGCACACTCACACTCACACACAATAGGAGGGACATAACTCAGTAACAGCAGACTCACACTCCCACACAACTGAAGGGACATCACTCAGTAACAGCATACTCACACTCCCACACAACAGGAGGGACATCACTCAGTAACAGCGCACTCACACTCACACACAACAGGAGGGACATCACTCAGTAACAGCACACCATCAATCCCACACAACAGGAGGGACATCACTCAGTAATAGCACACTCACACTCCCACACAACAGGAGGGACATCACTCAGTAACAGCACGCTCACACTCCAACAAAACAGGAGGGATATCTCTCAGTAACAGCACACTCACACTCCCTCAGAGCAGGAGGGACATAACTCAGTAACAGCACACTCACACTACCACACAACAGGAGGGACATCACTCAGTAACAGCACACTCACACTCCCACACAACAGGAGGGACATCACTCAGTAACTTCACACTCACACTCCCACACAACAGGAGGGATGTCACTCAGTAATAGCACACTCACACACCCACACAAAAGGAGGGATATCACTCAGTAACAGCACACTCATAATCCCACACAACAGGAGGGACATCACTCAGTAACAGGACACTCACACTCCCACACATCAGGAGGGACATCACTCAGTAAAGGCACCCTCACACTCCTACACAACAGGAGGGACATCACTCAGTAAAGGCACACTCACACTCATACACAACAGGAGGAACTTCACTCAGTCACAGCACAATCACTCCCACAGAACAGGAGGGACATCACTCAGTCACAGCACACTCACACTCCCACACAACAGGAGGGACATCACTCAGTAACAGCACACTCACACTCCCACACAACAAGAGGGACATCACTCAGTAACAACTCACTCACACTCAAACACAACAGGAGGGACATCATTCAGTAATAGCACACTTACACTCCCACACAACAGGAGGGATGTCACTCAGTAATAGCACATTCACACTCCCACACAGCAGGAGGGACATCACTCAGTAACAGCACACTCACACTCCCACACAACAGGAGGGACATTAGTCAGTCACAGCACACTCACACTCCCACACAACAGAAGGGACATCACTCAGTAACAGCACACTCACACTCCCACACAACAGGAGGGACATCACTCAGTAACAGCACACTCACACTCACACATAACAGGAGGGACATCACTCTGTAACAGCACACTCACACTCCCACACAACAGGAGGGACATCACTCAGTAACAGCATACTCACACTCCCACACAACAGGAGGGACATCACTCAGTAACAGCATACTCACACTCCCACAGAACAGGAGGGACATCACTCAGTAACAGCGCACTCACACTCACACACAACAGGAGGGACATCACTCAGTAATAGCACACTCACACTCCCAAACAACAGGAGGGACATCACTCAGTCACAGCGCACTCACACTCCCACACAATAGGAGGGACATCACTCAGTAACAGCAAACTCACTCCCACACAACAGGAGGGACATCACTCAGTAACAGCACGCTCACACTCCAACATAACAGGAGGGATATCTCTCAGTAACAGCACACTCACAGTCCCTCACAACAGGAGGGACATCACTCAGTAACAGCACACTCACACTCCCACACAACAGGAGGGACATCACTCAGTAACAGCACACTCACCCTCCCGCACAACAGGTGGGACATCACTAAGTAAAAGCACACTCACACTCCCACACAACAGGAGGGACATCACTCAGTAACAGCACACCATCAATCCCACACAACAGGAGGGACATCACTCAGTAACAGCACACTCACACACAACAGGAGGGACATCACTCAGTCACAGCGCACTCACACTCCCACACAACAGGAGGGACATCACTCCGTCACAGCGCACTCACACTCCCACACAACAGGAGGGACATCACTCAGTAACAGCACACTCACACACAACAGGAGGGACATCACTCAGTCACAGCGCACTCACACTCCCACACAACAGGAGGGACATCACTCAGTCACAGCGCACTCACACTCCCACACAACAGGAGGGACTTCACTCAGTAACAGCAAACTCACTCCCACACAACAGGAGGGACATCACTCAGTAACAGCACGCTCAGACTCCAACAAAAAAGGAGGGATATCTCTCAGTAACAGCACACTCACACCCCTCACAACAGGAGGGACATCACTCAGTAACAGCACACTCACACTCCCACACAACAGTAGGGACATCACTCAGTAACAGCACACTCACACTCCCACACAACAGGAGGGACATCACTCAGTAACTTCACACTCACACTCCCACACAACAGGAGGGACATCACTCAGTAACAAAACATTCACAATCCCACACAACTGGAGGGACATCGCTCAGTAACAGCACACTCACACTCCCACACAACAGGAGGGACATCACTCAGTAACAGCACACTCACACTCACACACAACAGGAGGTACATCACTCAGTAACAGCACACTCACACTCACACACAACAGGAGGGACATCACTCAGTAACAGCACACTCACACCCACACACAACAGGAGGGACATCACTCAGTAACTTCACACTCACACTCCCACACAACAGGAGGGATGTCACTCAGTAATAGCACACTCACACACCCACACAAAAGGAGGGATATCACTCAGTAACAGCACACTCATAATCCCACACAACAGGAGGGACATCACTCAGTAACAGGACACTCACACTCCCACACATCAGGAGGGACATCACTCAGTAATGGCACCCTCACACTCATACACAACAAGAGGGACATCACTCAGTAAAGGCACCCTCACACTCATACACAACAGGAGGAACTTCACTCAATCACAGCACAATCACTCCCACAGAACAGGAGGGACATCACTCAGTCACAGCACACTCACACTCACACACAACAGGAGGGACATCACTCAGTAACAGCACACTCACACTTCCACACAACAAGAGGGATATCACTCAGTAACAACTCACTCACACTCAAACACAACAGGAGGGACATCATTCAGTAATAGCACACTTATACTCCCACACAACAGGAGGGATGTCACTCAGTAATAGCACACTCACACTCCCACACAGCAGGAGGGACATCACTCAGTAACAGCACACTCACACTCCCACACAACAGGAGGGACATCACTCAGTCACAGCACACTCACACTCCCACACAACAGAAAGGACATCACTCAGTAACAGCACACTCACACTCCCACACAACAGGAGGGACATCACTCAGTAACAGCACACTCACACTCACACATAACAGGAGGGACATCACTCTATAACAGCACACTCACACTCCCACACAACAGGAGGGACATCACTCAGTAACAGCATACTCACACTCCCACACAACAGGAGGGACATCACTCAGTAACAGCATACTCACACTCCCACAGAACAGGAGGGACATCACTCAGTAACAGCGAACTCACACTCCCACACAACAGGGGGGACATCACTCTGTAACAGCACACTCACACACAACAGGAGGGACATCACTCAGTCACAGCGCACTCACACTCCCACACAATAGGAGGGACATCACTCAGTAACAGCAAACTCACTCCCACACAACAGGAGGGACATCACTCAGTAACAGCACGCTCACACTCCAACATAACAGGAGGGATATCTCTCAGTAACAGCACACTCACAGTCCCTCACAACAGGAGGGACATCACTCAGTAACAGCACACTCACACTCCCACACAACAGGAGGGACATCACTCAGTAACAGCACACTCACCCTCCCGCACAACAGGTGGGACATCACTCAGTAAAAGCACACTCACACTCCCGGACAACAGGAGGGACAGCACTCAGTAACAGCATACTCACACTCCCACACAACAGGAGGGACATCGATCAGTAACAGCGCACTCACACTCAAACACAACAGGAGGGACATCACTCAGTAACAGCACACCATCAATCCCACACAACAGGAGGGACATCACTCAGTAATAGCACACTCACACTCCCACACAACAGGGGGGACATCACTCAGTAACAGCACACTCACACACAACAGGAGGGACATCACTCAGTCACAGCGCACTCACACTCCCACACAACAGGAGGGACATCACTCCGTCACTGCGCACTCACACTCCCACACAACAGGAGGGACATCACTCAGTGACAGCACACTCACACACAACAGGAGGGACATCACTCAGTCACAGCGCACTCACACTCCCACACAACAGGAGGGACATCACTCAGTCACAGCGCACTCACACTCCCACACAACAGGAGGGACATCACTCAGTAACAGCAAACTCACTCCCACACAACAGGAGGGACATCACTCAGTAACAGCACGCTCACACTCCAACAAAACAGGAGGGATATCTCTCAGTAACAGCACACTCACACTCCCTGACAACAGGAGGGACATCACTCAGTAACAGCACACTCACACTCCCACACAACAGTAGGGACATCACTGAGTAACAGCACACTCACACTCCCACACAACAGGAGGGACATCACTCAGTAACTTCACACGCACACTCCCACACAACAGGAGGGACATCACTCAGTAACAATACACTCACAATCCCACACAACTGGAGGGACATCGCTCAGTAAAAGCACACTCACACTCCCACACAACAGGAGGGACATCACTCAGTAACAGCACACTCACACTCACACACAACAGGAGGTACATCACTCAGTAACAGCACACTCACACTCACACACAATAGGAGGGACATAACTCTGTAACAGCAGACTCACACTCCCACACAACAGAAGGGAACATCACTCAGTAACAGCATACTCACACTCCCACACAACAGGAGGGACATCGATCAGTAACAGCGCACTCACACTCAAACACAACAGGAGGGACATCACTCAGTAACAGCACACCATCAATCCCACACAACAGGAGGGACATCACTCAGTAATAGCACACTCACACTCCCACACAACAGGGGGGACATCACTCAGTAACAGCACACTCACACACAACAGGAGGGACATCACTCAGTCACAGCGCACTCACACTCCCACACAACAGGAGGGACATCACTCCGTCACTGCGCACTCACACTCCCACACAACAGGAGGGACATCACTCAGTGACAGCACACTCACACACAACAGGAGGGACATCACTCAGTAACAGCGCACTCACACTCCCACACAACAGGAGGGACATCACTCAGTCACAGCGCACTCACACTCCCACACAACAGGAGGGACATCACTCAGTAACAGCAAACTCACTCCCACACAACAGGAGGGACATCACTCAGTAACAGCACGCTCACACTCCAACAAAACAGGAGGGATATCTCTCAGTAACAGCACACTCACACTCCCACACAACAGGAGGGACATCACTCAGTAACAGCACACTCACACTCCCACACAACAGTAGGGACATCACTGAGTAACAGCACACTGACACTCCCACACAACAGGAGGGACATCACTCAGTAACTTCACACGCACACTCCCACACAACAGGAGGGACATCACTCAGTAACAATACACTCACAATCCCACACAACTGGAGGGACATCGCTCAGTAACAGCACACTCACACTCCCACACAACAGGAGGGACATCACTCAGTAACAGCACACTCACACTCACACACAACAGGAGGTACATCACTCAGTAACAGCACACTCACACTCACACACAATAAGAGGGACATAACTCAGTAACAGCAGACTCACACTCCCACACAACAGAAGGGAACATCACTCAGTAACAGCATACTCACACTCCCACACAACAGGAGGGACATCACTCAGTAACAGCGCACTCACACTCACACACAACAGGAGGGACATCACTCAGTAACAGCACACCATCAATCCCACACAACAGGAGGGACATCACTCAGTAATAGCACACTCACACTCCCACACAACAGGAGGGACATCACTCAGTAACAGCACGCTCACACTCCAACAAAACAGGAGGGATATCTCTCAGTAACAGATCACTCACACACCCTCACAGCAGGAGGGACATAACTCAGTAACAGCACACTCACACTACCACACAACAGGAGGGACATCACTCAGTAACAGCACACTCACACTCCCACACAACAGGAGGGACATCACTCAGTAACTTCACACTCACACTCCCACACAACAGGAGGGATGTCACTCAGTAATAGCACACTCACACACCCACACAAAAGGAGGGATATCACTCAGTAACAGGACACTCATAATCCCACACAACAGGAGGGACATCACTCAGTAACAGGACACTCACACTCCCACACATCAGGAGGGACATCACTCAGTAAAGGCACCCTCACACTCATACACAACAGGAGGGACATCACTCAGTCACAGCACAATCACTCCCACAGAACAGGAGGGACATCACTCAGTCACAGCACACTCACACTCCCACACAACAGGAGGGACATCACTCAGTAACAGCACACTCACACTCCCACACAACAAGAGGGACATCACTCAGTAACAACTCACTCACACTCAAACACAACAGGAGGGACATCATTCAGTAATAGCACACTTACACTCCCACACAACAGGAGGGACATCACTCAGTAACAGCACACTCACACTCCCACACAACAGGAGGGACATCACTCAGTAACAGCACGCTCACACTCCAACAAAACAGGAGGGATATCTCTCAGTAACAGCACACTCACACTCCCTGACAACAGGAGGGACATCACTCAGTAACAGCACACTCACACTCCCACACAACAGTAGGGACATCACTCAGTAACAGCATACTCACACTCCCACGCAACAGGAGGGACATCACTCAGTAACTTCACACTCACACTCCCACACAACAGGAGGGACATCACTCAGTAACAATACACTCACCATCCCACACAACTGGAGGGACATCGCTCAGTAACAGCACACTCACACTCCCACACAACAGGAGGGACATTACTCAGTAACAGCACACTCACACTCACACACAACAGGAGGTACATCACTCAGTAACAGCTCACTCACACTCACACACAACAGGAGGGACATCACTCAGTAACAGCACACTCACACTCACACACAATAGGAGGGACATAACTCAGTAACAGCAGACTCACACTCCCACACAACAGAAGGGACATCACTCAGTAACAGCATACTCACACTCCCACACAACAGGAGGGACATCACTCAGTAACAGCGCACTCACACTCACACACAACAGGAGGGACATCACTCAGTAACAGCACACCATCAATCCCACACAACAGGAGGCACATCACTCAGTAATAGCACACTCACACTCCCACACAACAGGAGGGACATCACTCAGTAACAGCACGCTCACACTCCAACAAAACAGGAGGGATATCTCTCAGTAACAGCACACTCACACTCCCTCACAGCAGGAGGGACATAACTCAGTAACAGCACACTCACACTACCACACAACAGGAGGGACATCACTCAGTAACAGCACACTCACACTCCCACACAACAGGAGGGACATCACTCAGTAACTTCACACTCACACTCCCACACAACAGGAGGGATGTCACTCAGTAATAGCACACTCACACACCCACACAAAAGGAGGGATATCACTCAGTAACAGCACACTCATAATCCCACACAACAGGAGGGACATCACTCAGTAACAGGACACTCACACTCCCACACATCAGGAGGGACATCACTCAGTAAAGGCACCCTCACACTCATACACAACAGGAGGGACATCACTCAGTAAAGGCACACTCGCACTCATACACAACAGGAGGAACTTCACTCAGTCACAGCACAATCACTCCCACAGAACAGGAGGGACATCACTCAGTCACAGCACACTCACACTCCCACACAACAGGAGGGACATCACTCAGTAACAGCACACTCACACTCCCACACAACAAGAGGGACATCACTCAGTAACAACTCACTCACACTCAAACACAACAGGAGGGACATCATTCAGTAATAGCACACTTACACTCCCACACAACAGGAGGGATGTCACTCAGTAATAGCACACTCACACTCCCACACAGCAGGAGGGACATCACTCAGTAACAGCACACTCACACTCCCACACAACAGGAGGGACATTAGTCAGTGACAGCACACTCACACTCCCACACAACAGAAGGGACATCACTCAGTAACAGCACACTCACACTCCCACACAACAGGAGGGACATCACTCAGTAACAGCACACTCACACTCACACATAACAGGAGGGACATCACTCTGTAACAGCACACTCACACTCCCACACAACAGGAGGGACATCACTCAGTAACAGCATACTCACACTCCCACACAACAGGAGGGACATCACTCAGTAACAGCATACTCACACTCCCACAGAACAGGAGGGACATCACTCAGTAACAGCGCACTCACACTCACACACAACAGGAGGGACATCACTCAGTAATAGCACACTCACACTCCCACACAACAGGGGGGACATCACTCAGTAACAGCACACTCACACACAACAGGAGGGACATCACTCAGTAACAGCAGACTCACACTCCCACACAACTGAAGGGACATCACTCAGTAACAGCATACTCACACTCCCACACAACAGGAGGGACATCACTCAGTAACAGCGCACTCACACTCAAACACAACAGGAGGGACATCACTCAGTAACAGCACACCATCAATCCCACACAACAGGAGGGACATCACTCAGTAATAGCACACTCACACTCCCACACAACAGGGGGGACATCACTCAGTAACAGCACACTCACACACAACAGGAGGGACATCACTCAGTCACAGCGCACTCACACTCCCACACAACAGGAGGGACATCAGTCCGTCACAGCGCACTCACACTCCCACACAACAGGAGGGACATCACTCAGTAACAGCACACTCACACTCACACACAACAGGAGGTACATCACTCAGTAACAGCACACTCACACTCACACACAACAGGAGGGACATCACTCAGTAACAGCACACTCACACCCACACACAACAGGAGGGACATCACTCAGTAACTTCACACTCACACTCCCACACAACAGGAGGGATGTCACTCAGTAATAGCACACTCACACACCCACACAAAAGGAGGGATATCACTCAGTAACAGCACACTCATAATCCCACACAACAGGAGGGACATCACTCAGTAACAGCACACTCCCACACAACAGGAGGGACATCACTCAGTAACAAAACATTCACAATCCCACACAACTGGAGGGACATCGCTCAGTAACAGCACACTCACACTCCCACACAACAGGAGGGACATCACTCAGTAACAGCACACTCACACTCACACACAACAGGAGGTACATCACTCAGTAACAGCACACTCACACTCACACACAACAGGAGGGACATCACTCAGTAACAGCACACTCACACCCACACACAACAGGAGGGACATCACTCAGTAACTTCACACTCACACTCCCACACAACAGGAGGGATGTCACTCAGTAATAGCACACTCACACACCCACACAAAAGGAGGGATATCACTCAGTAACAGCACACTCATAATCCCACACAACAGGAGGGACATCACTCAGTAACAGGACACTCACACTCCCACACATCAGGAGGGACATCACTCAGTAATGGCACCCTCACACTCATACACAACAAGAGGGACATCACTCAGTAAAGGCACCCTCACACTCCCACACAACAGGAGGGACATCACTCAGTAACAGCACACTCACACTCACACATAACAGGAGGGACATCACTCTATAACAGCACACTCACACTCCCACACAACAGGAGGGACATCACTCAGTAACAGCATACGCACACTCCCACACAACAGGAGGGACATCACTCAGTAACAGCATACTCACACTCCCACAGAACAGGAGGGACATCACTCAGTAACAGCGAACTCACACTCCCACACAACAGGGGGGACATCACTCTGTAACAGCACACTCACACACAACAGGAGGGACATCACTCAGTCACAGCGCACTCACACTCCCACACAATAGGAGGGACATCACTCAGTAACAGCAAACTCACTCCCACACAACAGGAGGGACATCACTCAGTAACAGCACGCTCACACTCCAACATAACAGGAGGGATATCTCTCAGTAACAGCACACTCACAGTCCCTCACAACAGGAGGGACATCACTCAGTAACAGCACACTCACACTCCCACACAACAGGAGGGACATCACTCAGTAACAGCACACTCACCCTCCCGCACAACAGGTGGGACATCACTCAGTAAAAGCACACTCACACTCCCGCACAACAGGAGGGACATCACTCAGTAACAGCATACTCACACTCCCACACAACAGGAGGGACATCGATCAGTAACAGCGCACTCACACTCAAACACAACAGGAGGGACATCACTCAGTAACAGCACACCATCAATCCCACACAACAGGAGGGACATCACTCAGTCATAGCACACTCACACTCCCACACAACAGGGGGGACATCACTCAGTAACAGCACACTCACACACAACAGGAGGGACATCACTCAGTCTCAGCGCACTCACACTCCCACACAACAGGAGGGACATCACTCCGTCACTGCGCACTCACACTCCCACACAACAGGAGGGACATCACTCAGTGACAGCACACTCACACACAACAGGAGGGACATCACTCAGTCACAGCGCACTCACACTCCCACACAACAGGAGGGACATCACTCAGTCACAGCGCACTCACACTCCCACACAACAGGAGGGACATCACTCAGTCACAGCAAACTCACTCCCACACAACAGGAGGGACATCACTCAGTAACAGCACGCTCACACTCCAACAAAACAGGAGGGATATCTCTCAGTAACAGCACACTCACCCTCCCTGACAACAGGAGGGACATCACTCAGTAACAGCACACTCACACTCCCACACAACAGTAGGGACATCACTGAGTAACAGCACACTCACACTCCCACACAACAGGAGGGACATCACTCAGTAACTTCACACGCACACTCCCACACAACAGGAGGGACATCACTCAGTAACAATACACTCACAATCCCACACAACTGGAGGGACATCGCTCAGTAACAGCACACTCACACTCCCACACAACAGGAGGGACATCACTCAGTAACAGCACACTCACACTCACACACAACAGGAGGTACATCACTCAGTAACAGCACACTCACACTCACACACAATAGGAGGGACATAACTCAGTAACAGCAGACTCACACTCCCACACAACAGAAGGGAACATCACTCAGTAACAGCATACTCACACTCCCACACAACAGGAGGGACATCACTCAGTAACAGCGCACTCACACTCACACACAACAGGAGGGACATCACTCAGTAACAGCACACCATCAATCCCACACAACAGGAGGGACATCACTCAGTAATAGCACACTCACACTCCCACACAACAGGAGGGACATCACTCAGTAACAGCACGCTCACACTCCAACAAAACAGGAGGGATATCTCTCAGTAACAGCACACTCACACTCCCTCACAGCAGGAGGGACATAACTCAGTAACAGCACACTCACACTACCACACAACAGGAGGGACATCACTCAGTAACAGCACACTCACACTCCCACACAACAGGAGGGACATCACTCAGTAACTTCACACTCACACACCCACACAAAAGGAGGGATATCACTCAGTAACAGGACACTCATAATCCCACACAACAGGAGGGACATCACTCAGTAACAGGACACTCACACTCCCACACATCAGGAGGGACATCACTCAGTAAAGGCACCCTCACACTCATACACAACAGGAGGGACATCACTCAGTCACAGCACAATCACTCCCACAGAACAGGAGGGACATCACTCAGTCACAGCACACTCACACTCCCACACAACAGGAGGGACATCACTCAGTAACAGCACACTCACACTCCCACACAACAAGAGGGACATCACTCAGTAACAACTCACTCACACTCAAACACAACAGGAGGGACATCATTCAGTAATAGCACACTTACACTCCCACACAACAGGAGGGACATCACTCAGTAACAGCACACTCACACTCCCACACAACAGGAGGGACATCACTCAGTAACAGCACGCTCACACTCCAACAAAACAGGAGGGATATCTCTCAGAAACAGCACGCTCACACTCCCTGACAACAGGAGGGACATCACTCAGTAACAGCACACTCACACTCCCACACAACAGTAGGGACATCACTCAGTAACAGCACACTCACACTCCCACACAACAGGAGGGACATCACTCAGTAACTTCACACTCACACTCCCACACAACAGGAGGGACATCACTCAGTAACAATACACTCACCATCCCACACAACTGGAGGGACATCGCTCAGTAACAGCACACTCACACTCCCACACAACAGGAGGGACATTACTCAGTAACAGCACACTCACACTCACACACAACAGGAGGTACATCACTCAGTAACAGCTCACTCACACTCACACACAACAGGAGGGACATCACTCAGTAACAGCACACTCACACTCACACACAATAGGAGGGACATAACTCAGTAACAGCAGACTCACACTCCCACACAACAGAAGGGACATCACTCAGTAACAGCATACTCACACTCCCACACAACAGGAGGGACATCACTCAGTAACAGCGCACTCACACTCACACACAACAGGAGGGACATCACTCAGTAACTTCACACGCACACTCCCACACAACAGGAGGGACATCACTCAGTAACAATACACTCACAATCCCACACAACTGGAGGGACATCGCTCAGTAACAGCACACTCACACTCCCACACAACAGGAGGGACATCACTCAGTAACAGCACACTCACACTCACACACAACAGGAGGTACATCACTCAGTAACAGCACACTCACACTCACACACAATAGGAGGGACATAACTCAGTAACAGCAGACTCACACTCCCACACAACAGAAGGGAACATCACTCAGTAACAGCATACTCACACTCCCACACAACAGGAGGGACATCACTCAGTAACAGCGCACTCACACTCACACACAACAGGAGGGACATCACTCAGTAACAGCACACCATCAATCCCACACAACAGGAGGGACATCACTCAGTAATAGCACACTCACACTCCCACACAACAGGAGGGACATCACTCAGTAACAGCACGCTCACACTCCAACAAAACAGGAGGGATATCTCTCAGTAACAGCACACTCACACTCCCTCACAGCAGGAGGGACATAACTCAGTAACAGCACACTCACACTACCACACAACAGGAGGGACATCACTCAGTAACAGCACACTCACACTCCCACACAACAGGAGGGACATCACTCAGTAACTTCACACTCACACTCCCACACAACAGGAGGGATGTCACTCAGTAATAGCACACTCACACACCCATACAAAAGGAGGGATATCACTCAGTAACAGGACACTCATAATCCCACACAACAGGAGGGACATCACTCAGTAACAGGACACTCACACTCCCACACATCAGGAGGGACATCACTCAGTAAAGGCACCCTCACACTCATACACAACAGGAGGGACATCACTCAGTCACAGCACAATCACTCCCACAGAACAGGAGGGACATCACTCAGTCACAGCACACTCACACTCCCACACAACAGGAGGGACATCACTCAGTAACAGCACACTCACACTCCCACACAACAGGAGGGACATCACTCAGTAACAGCACGCTCACACTCCAACAAAACAGGAGGGATATCTCTCAGAAACAGCACGCTCACACTCCCTGACAACAGGAGGGACATCACTCAGTAACAGCACACTCACACTCCCACACAACAGTAGGGACATCACTCAGTAACAGCACACTCACACTCCCACACAACAGGAGGGACATCACTCAGTAACTTCACACTCACACTCCCACACAACAGGAGGGACATCACTCAGTAACAATACACTCACCATCCCACACAACTGGAGGGACATCGCTCAGTAACAGCACACTCACACTCCCACACAACAGGAGGGACATTACTCAGTAACAGCACACTCACACTCACACACAACAGGAGGTACATCACTCAGTAACAGCTCACTCACACTCACACACAACAGGAGGGACATCACTCAGTAACAGCACACTCACACTCACACACAATAGGAGGGACATAACTCAGTAACAGCAGACTCACACTCCCACACAACAGAAGGGACATCACTCAGTAACAGCATACTCACACTCCCACACAACAGGAGGGACATCACTCAGTAACAGCGCACTCACACTCACACACAACAGGAGGGACATCACTCAGTAACAGCACACCATCAATCCCACACAACAGGAGGGACATCACTCAGTAATAGCACACTCACACTCCCACACAACAGGAGGGACATCACTCAGTAACAGCACGCTCACACTCCAACAAAACAGGAGGGATATCTCTCAGTAACAGCACACTCACACTCCCTCACAGCAGGAGGGACATAACTCAGTAACAGCACACTCACACTACCACACAACAGGAGGGACATCACTCAGTAACAGCACACTCACACTCCCACACAACAGGAGGGACATCACTCAGTAACAGCACACTCACACTCACACACAACAGGAGGTACATCACTCAGTAACAGCTCACTCACACTCACACACAACAGGAGGGACATCACTCAGTAACAGCACACTCACACTCACACACAATAGGAGGGACATAACTCAGTAACAGCAGACTCACACTCCCACACAACAGAAGGGACATCACTCAGTAACAGCATACTCACACTCCCACACAACAGGAGGGACATCACTCAGTAACAGCGCACTCACACTCACACACAACAGGAGGGACATCACTCAGTAACAGCACACCATCAATCCCACACAACAGGAGGGACATCAGTCAGTAATAGCACACTCACACTCCCACACAACAGGAGGGACATCACTCAGTAACAGCACGCTCACACTCCAACAAAACAGGAGGGATATCTCTCAGTAACAGCACACTCACACTCCCTCACAGCAGGAGGGACATAACTCAGTAACAGCACACTCACACTACCACACAACAGGAGGGACATCACTCAGTAACAGCACACTCACACTCCCACACAACAGGAGGGACATCACTCAGTAACTTCACACTCACACTCCCACACAACAGGAGGGATGTCACTCAGTAATAGCACACTCACACACCCACACAAATGGAGGCATATCACTCAGTAACAGCACACTCATAATCCCACACAACAGGAGGGACATCACTCAGTAACAGGACACTCACACTCCCACACATCAGGAGGGACATCACTCAGTAAAGGCACCCTCACACTCATACACAACAGGAGGGACATCACTCAGTAAAGGCACACTCACACTCATACACAACAGGAGGAACTTCACTCAGTCACAGCACAATCACTCCCACAGAACAGGAGGGACATCACTCAGTCACAGCACACTCACACTCCCACACAACAGGAGGGACATCACTCAGTAACAGCACACTCACACTCCCACACAACAGGAGGGACATCACTCAGTAACTTCACACTCACACTCCCACACAACAGGAGGGATGTCACTCAGTAATAGCACACTCACACACCCACACAAAAGGAGGGATATCACTCAGTAACAGCACACTCATAATCCCACACAACAGGAGGGACATCACTCAGTAACAGGACACTCACACTCCCACACATCAGGAGGGACATCACTCAGTAAAGGCACCCTCACACTCATACACAACAGGAGGGACATCACTCAGTAAAGGCACACTCGCACTCATACACAACAGGAGGAACTTCACTCAGTCACAGCACAATCACTCCCACAGAACAGGAGGGACATCACTCAGTCACAGCACACTCACACTCCCACACAACAGGAGGGACATCACTCAGTAACAGCACACTCACACTCCCACACAACAAGAGGGACATCACTCAGTAACAACTCACTCACACTCAAACACAACAGGAGGGACATCATTCAGTAATAGCACACTTACACTCCCACACAACAGGAGGGATGTCACTCAGTAATAGCACACTCACACTCCCACACAGCAGGAGGGACATCACTCAGTAACAGCACACTCACACTCCCACACAATAGGAGGGACATTAGTCAGTCACAGCACACTCACACTCCCACACAACAGAAGGGACATCACTCAGTAACAGCACACTCACACTCCCACACAACAGGAGGGACATCACTCAGTAACCGCACACTCACACTCACACATAACAGGAGGGACATCACTCTGTAACAGCACACTCACACTCCCACACAACAGGAGGGACATCACTCAGTAACAGCATACTCACACTCCCACACAACAGGAGGGACATCACTCAGTAACAGCATACTCACACTCCCACAGAACAGGAGGGACATCACTCAGTAACAGCGCACTCACACTCACACACAACAGGAGGGACATCACTCAGTAATAGCACACTCACACTCCCACACAACAGGGGGGACATCACTCAGTAACAGCACACTCACACACAACAGGAGGGACATCACTCAGTCACAGCGCACTCACACTCAAACACAACAGGAGGGACATCACTCAGTAACAGCACACCATCAATCCCACACAACAGGAGGGACATCACTCAGTAATAGCACACTCACACTCCCACACAACAGGGGGGACATCACTCAGTAACAGCACACTCACACACAACAGGAGGGACATCACTCAGTCACAGCGCACTCACACTCCCACACAACAGGAGGGACATCAGTCCGTCACAGCGCACTCACACTCCCACACAACAGGAGGGACATCACTCAGTAACAGCACACTCACACACAACAGGAGGGACATCACTCAGTCACAGCACACTCACACTCCCACACAACAGGAGGGACATCACTCAGTCACAGCGCACTCACACTCCCACACAACAGGAGGGACATCACTCAGTAACAGCAAACTCACTCCCACACAACAGGAGGGACATCACTCAGTAACAGCACGCTCACACTCCAACAAAACAGGAGGGACATCACTCAGTAACAGCACACTCACACTCCCACACAACAGTAGGGACATCACTCAGTAACAGCACACTCACACTCCCACACAACAGGAGGGACATCACTCAGTAAATTCACACTCACACTCCCACACAACAGGAGGGACATCACTCAGTAACAATACACTCACCATCCCACACAACTGGAGGGACATCGCTCAGTAACAGCACACTCACACTCCCACACAACAGGAGGGACATTACTCAGTAACAGCACACTCACACTCACACACAACAGGAGGTACATCACTCAGTAACAGCTCACTCACACTCACACACAACAGGAGGGACATCACTCAGTAACAGCACACTCACACTCACACACAATAGGAGGGACATAACTCAGTAACAGCAGACTCACACTCCCACACAACAGAAGGGACATCACTCAGTAACAGCACACTCACACTCCCACACAACAGGAGGGACATCACTCAGTAACAGCGCACTCACACTCACACTCAACAGGAGGGACATCACTCAGTAACAGCACACCATCAATCCCACACAACAGGAGGGACATCACTCAGTAACAGCACGCTCACACTCCAACAAAACAGGAGGGATATCTCTCAGTAACAGCACACTCACACTCCCACACAACAGGAGGGACATCACTCAGTAACAGCACACTCACACTCCCACACAACAGTAGGGACATCACTGAGTAACAGCACACTCACACTCCCACACAACAGGAGGGACATCACTCAGTAACTTCACACGCACACTCCCACACAACAGGAGGGACATCACTCAGTAACAATACACTCACAATCCCACACAACTGGAGGGACATCGCTCAGTAACAGCACACTCACACTCCCACACAACAGGAGGGACATCACTCAGTAACAGCACACTCACACTCACACACAACAGGAGGTACATCACTCAGTAACAGCACACTCACACTCACACACAATAAGAGGGACATAACTCAGTAACAGCAGACTCACACTCCCACACAACAGAAGGGAACATCACTCAGTAACAGCATACTCACACTCCCACACAACAGGAGGGACATCACTCAGTAACAGCGCACTCACACTCACACACAACAGGAGGGACATCACTCAGTAACAGCACACCATCAATCCCACACAACAGGAGGGACATCACTCAGTAATAGCACACTCACACTCCCACACAACAGGAGGGACATCACTCAGTAACAGCACGCTCACACTCCAACAAAACAGGAGGGATATCTCTCAGTAACAGATCACTCACACACCCTCACAGCAGGAGGGACATAACTCAGTAACAGCACACTCACACTACCACACAACAGGAGGGACATCACTCAGTAACAGCACACTCACACTCCCACACAACAGGAGGGACATCACTCAGTAACTTCACACTCACACTCCCACACAACAGGAGGGATGTCACTCAGTAATAGCACACTCACACACCCACACAAAAGGAGGGATATCACTCAGTAACAGGACACTCATAATCCCACACAACAGGAGGGACATCACTCAGTAACAGGACACTCACACTCCCACACATCAGGAGGGACATCACTCAGTAAAGGCACCCTCACACTCATACACAACAGGAGGGACATCACTCAGTCACAGCACAATCACTCCCACAGAACAGGAGGGACATCACTCAGTCACAGCACACTCACACTCCCACACAACAGGAGGGACATCACTCAGTAACAGCACACTCACACTCCCACACAACAAGAGGGACATCACTCAGTAACAACTCACTCACACTCAAACACAACAGGAGGGACATCATTCAGTAATAGCACACTTACACTCCCACACAACAGGAGGGACATCACTCAGTAACAGCACACTCACACTCCCACACAACAGGAGGGACATCACTCAGTAACAGCACGCTCACACTCCAACAAAACAGGAGGGATATCTCTCAGTAACAGCACACTCACACTCCCTGACAACAGGAGGGACATCACTCAGTAACAGCACACTCACACTCCCACACAACAGTAGGGACATCACTCAGTAACAGCATACTCACACTCCCACACAACAGGAGGGACATCACTCAGTAACTTCACACTCACACTCCCACACAACAGGAGGGACATCACTCAGTAACAATACACTCACCATCCCACACAACTGGAGGGACATCGCTCAGTAACAGCACACTCACACTCCCACACAACAGGAGGGACATTACTCAGTAACAGCACACTCACACTCACACACAACAGGAGGTACATCACTCAGTAACAGCTCACTCACACTCACACACAACAGGAGGGACATCACTCAGTAACAGCACACTCACACTCACACACAATAGGAGGGACATAACTCAGTAACAGCAGACTCACACTCCCACACAACAGAAGGGACATCACTCAGTAACAGCATACTCACACTCCCACACAACAGGAGGGACATCACTCAGTAACAGCGCACTCACACTCACACACAACAGGAGGGACATCACTCAGTAACAGCACACCATCAATCCCACACAACAGGAGGCACATCACTCAGTAATAGCACACTCACACTCCCACACAACAGGAGGGACATCACTCAGTAACAGCACGCTCACACTCCAACAAAACAGGAGGGATATCTCTCAGTAACAGCACACTCACACTCCCTCACAGCAGGAGGGACATAACTCAGTAACAGCACACTCACACTACCACACAACAGGAGGGACATCACTCAGTAACAGCACACTCACACTCCCACACAACAGGAGGGACATCACTCAGTAACTTCACACTCACACTCCCACACAACAGGAGGGATGTCACTCAGTAATAGCACACTCACACACCCACACAAAAGGAGGGATATCACTCAGTAACAGCACACTCATAATCCCACACAACAGGAGGGACATCACTCAGTAACAGGACACTCACACTCCCACACATCAGGAGGGACATCACTCAGTAAAGGCACCCTCACACTCATACACAACAGGAGGGACATCACTCAGTAAAGGCACACTCGCACTCATACACAACAGGAGGAACTTCACTCAGTCACAGCACAATCACTCCCACAGAACAGGAGGGACATCACTCAGTCACAGCACACTCACACTCCCACACAACAGGAGGGACATCACTCAGTAACAGCACACTCACACTCCCACACAACAAGAGGGACATCACTCAGTAACAACTCACTCACACTCAAACACAACAGGAGGGACATCATTCAGTAATAGCACACTTACACTCCCACACAACAGGAGGGATGTCACTCAGTAATAGCACACTCACACTCCCACACAGCAGGAGGGACATCACTCAGTAACAGCACACTCACACTCCCACACAACAGGAGGGACATTAGTCAGTGACAGCACACTCACACTCCCACACAACAGAAGGGACATCACTCAGTAACAGCACACTCACACTCCCACACAACAGGAGGGACATCACTCAGTAACAGCACACTCACACTCACACATAACAGGAGGGACATCACTCTGTAACAGCACACTCACACTCCCACACAACAGGAGGGACATCACTCAGTAACAGCATACTCACACTCCCACACAACAGGAGGGACATCACTCAGTAACAGCATACTCACACTCCCACAGAACAGGAGGGACATCACTCAGTAACAGCGCACTCACACTCACACACAACAGGAGGGACATCACTCAGTAATAGCACACTCACACTCCCACACAACAGGGGGGACATCACTCAGTAACAGCACACTCACACACAACAGGAGGGACATCACTCAGTAACAGCAGACTCACACTCCCACACAACTGAAGGGACATCACTCAGTAACAGCATACTCACACTCCCACACAACAGGAGGGACATCACTCAGTAACAGCGCACTCACACTCAAACACAACAGGAGGGACATCACTCAGTAACAGCACACCATCAATCCCACACAACAGGAGGGACATCACTCAGTAATAGCACACTCACACTCCCACACAACAGGGGGGACATCACTCAGTAACAGCACACTCACACACAACAGGAGGGACATCACTCAGTCACAGCGCACTCACACTCCCACACAACAGGAGGGACATCAGTCCGTCACAGCGCACTCACACTCCCACACAACAGGAGGGACATCACTCAGTAACAGCACACTCACACTCACACACAACAGGAGGTACATCACTCAGTAACAGCACACTCACACTCACACACAACAGGAGGGACATCACTCAGTAACAGCACACTCACACCCACACACAACAGGAGGGACATCACTCAGTAACTTCACACTCACACTCCCACACAACAGGAGGGATGTCACTCAGTAATAGCACACTCACACACCCACACAAAAGGAGGGATATCACTCAGTAACAGCACACTCATAATCCCACACAACAGGAGGGACATCACTCAGTAACAGCACACTCCCACACAACAGGAGGGACATCACTCAGTAACAAAACATTCACAATCCCACACAACTGGAGGGACATCGCTCAGTAACAGCACACTCACACTCCCACACAACAGGAGGGACATCACTCAGTAACAGCACACTCACACTCACACACAACAGGAGGTACATCACTCAGTAACAGCACACTCACACTCACACACAACAGGAGGGACATCACTCAGTAACAGCACACTCACACCCACACACAACAGGAGGGACATCACTCAGTAACTTCACACTCACACTCCCACACAACAGGAGGGATGTCACTCAGTAATAGCACACTCACACACCCACACAAAAGGAGGGATATCACTCAGTAACAGCACACTCATAATCCCACACAACAGGAGGGACATCACTCAGTAACAGGACACTCACACTCCCACACATCAGGAGGGACATCACTCAGTAATGGCACCCTCACACTCATACACAACAAGAGGGACATCACTCAGTAAAGGCACCCTCACACTCCCACACAACAGGAGGGACATCACTCAGTAACAGCACACTCACACTCACACATAACAGGAGGGACATCACTCTATAACAGCACACTCACACTCCCACACAACAGGAGGGACATCACTCAGTAACAGCATACGCACACTCCCACACAACAGGAGGGACATCACTCAGTAACAGCATACTCACACTCCCACAGAACAGGAGGGACATCACTCAGTAACAGCGAACTCACACTCCCACACAACAGGGGGGACATCACTCTGTAACAGCACACTCACACACAACAGGAGGGACATCACTCAGTCACAGCGCACTCACACTCCCACACAATAGGAGGGACATCACTCAGTAACAGCAAACTCACTCCCACACAACAGGAGGGACATCACTCAGTAACAGCACGCTCACACTCCAACATAACAGGAGGGATATCTCTCAGTAACAGCACACTCACAGTCCCTCACAACAGGAGGGACATCACTCAGTAACAGCACACTCACACTCCCACACAACAGGAGGGACATCACTCAGTAACAGCACACTCACCCTCCCGCACAACAGGTGGGACATCACTCAGTAAAAGCACACTCACACTCCCGCACAACAGGAGGGACATCACTCAGTAACAGCATACTCACACTCCCACACAACAGGAGGGACATCGATCAGTAACAGCGCACTCACACTCAAACACAACAGGAGGGACATCACTCAGTAACAGCACACCATCAATCCCACACAACAGGAGGGACATCACTCAGTCATAGCACACTCACACTCCCACACAACAGGGGGGACATCACTCAGTAACAGCACACTCACACACAACAGGAGGGACATCACTCAGTCTCAGCGCACTCACACTCCCACACAACAGGAGGGACATCACTCCGTCACTGCGCACTCACACTCCCACACAACAGGAGGGACATCACTCAGTGACAGCACACTCACACACAACAGGAGGGACATCACTCAGTCACAGCGCACTCACACTCCCACACAACAGGAGGGACATCACTCAGTCACAGCGCACTCACACTCCCACACAACAGGAGGGACATCACTCAGTCACAGCAAACTCACTCCCACACAACAGGAGGGACATCACTCAGTAACAGCACGCTCACACTCCAACAAAACAGGAGGGATATCTCTCAGTAACAGCACACTCACACTCCCTGACAACAGGAGGGACATCACTCAGTAACAGCACACTCACACTCCCACACAACAGTAGGGACATCACTGAGTAACAGCACACTCACACTCCCACACAACAGGAGGGACATCACTCAGTAACTTCACACGCACACTCCCACACAACAGGAGGGACATCACTCAGTAACAATACACTCACAATCCCACACAACTGGAGGGACATCGCTCAGTAACAGCACACTCACACTCCCACACAACAGGAGGGACATCACTCAGTAACAGCACACTCACACTCACACACAACAGGAGGTACATCACTCAGTAACAGCACACTCACACTCACACACAATAGGAGGGACATAACTCAGTAACAGCAGACTCACACTCCCACACAACAGAAGGGAACATCACTCAGTAACAGCATACTCACACTCCCACACAACAGGAGGGACATCACTCAGTAACAGCGCACTCACACTCACACACAACAGGAGGGACATCACTCAGTAACAGCACACCATCAATCCCACACAACAGGAGGGACATCACTCAGTAATAGCACACTCACACTCCCACACAACAGGAGGGACATCACTCAGTAACAGCACGCTCACACTCCAACAAAACAGGAGGGATATCTCTCAGTAACAGCACACTCACACTCCCTCACAGCAGGAGGGACATAACTCAGTAACAGCACACTCACACTACCACACAACAGGAGGGACATCACTCAGTAACAGCACACTCACACTCCCACACAACAGGAGGGACATCACTCAGTAACTTCACACTCACACTCCCACACAACAGGAGGGATGTCACTCAGTAATAGCACACTCACACACCCACACAAAAGGAGGGATATCACTCAGTAACAGGACACTCATAATCCCACACAACAGGAGGGACATCACTCAGTAACAGGACACTCACACTCCCACACATCAGGAGGGACATCACTCAGTAAAGGCACCCTCACACTCATACACAACAGGAGGGACATCACTCAGTCACAGCACAATCACTCCCACAGAACAGGAGGGACATCACTCAGTCACAGCACACTCACACTCCCACACAACAGGAGGGACATCACTCAGTAACAGCACACTCACACTCCCACACAACAAGAGGGACATCACTCAGTAACAACTCACTCACACTCAAACACAACAGGAGGGACATCATTCAGTAATAGCACACTTACACTCCCACACAACAGGAGGGACATCACTCAGTAACAGCACACTCACACTCCCACACAACAGGAGGGACATCACTCAGTAACAGCACGCTCACACTCCAACAAAACAGGAGGGATATCTCTCAGAAACAGCACGCTCACACTCCCTGACAACAGGAGGGACATCACTCAGTAACAGCACACTCACACTCCCACACAACAGTAGGGACATCACTCAGTAACAGCACACTCACACTCCCACACAACAGGAGGGACATCACTCAGTAACTTCACACTCACACTCCCACACAACAGGAGGGACATCACTCAGTAACAATACACTCACCATCCCACACAACTGGAGGGACATCGCTCAGTAACAGCACACTCACACTCCCACACAACAGGAGGGACATTACTCAGTAACAGCACACTCACACTCACACACAACAGGAGGTACATCACTCAGTAACAGCTCACTCACACTCACACACAACAGGAGGGACATCACTCAGTAACAGCACACTCACACTCACACACAATAGGAGGGACATAACTCAGTAACAGCAGACTCACACTCCCACACAACAGAAGGGACATCACTCAGTAACAGCATACTCACACTCCCACACAACAGGAGGGACATCACTCAGTAAATTCACACTCACACTCCCACACAACAGGAGGGACATCACTCAGTAACAATACACTCACCATCCCACACAACTGGAGGGACATCGCTCAGTAACAGCACACTCACACTCCCACACAACAGGAGGGACATTACTCAGTAACAGCACACTCACACTCACACACAACAGGAGGTACATCACTCAGTAACAGCTCACTCACACTCACACACAACAGGAGGGACATCACTCAGTAACAGCACACTCACACTCACACACAATAGGAGGGACATAACTCAGTAACAGCAGACTCACACTCCCACACAACAGAAGGGACATCACTCAGTAACAGCGCACTCACACTCACACACAACAGGAGGGACATCACTCAGTAACTTCACACGCACACTCCCACACAACAGGAGGGACATCACTCAGTAACAATACACTCACAATCCCACACAACTGGAGGGACATCGCTCAGTAACAGCACACTCACACTCCCACACAACAGGAGGGACATCACTCAGTAACAGCACACTCACACTCACACACAACAGGAGGTACATCACTCAGTAACAGCACACTCACACTCACACACAATAGGAGGGACATAACTCAGTAACAGCAGACTCACACTCCCACACAACAGAAGGGAACATCACTCAGTAACAGCATACTCACACTCCCACACAACAGGAGGGACATCACTCAGTAACAGCGCACTCACACTCACACACAACAGGAGGGACATCACTCAGTAACAGCACACCATCAATCCCACACAACAGGAGGGACATCACTCAGTAATAGCACACTCACACTCCCACACAACAGGAGGGACATCACTCAGTAACAGCACGCTCACACTCCAACAAAACAGGAGGGATATCTCTCAGTAACAGCACACTCACACTCCCTCACAGCAGGAGGGACATAACTCAGTAACAGCACACTCACACTACCACACAACAGGAGGGACATCACTCAGTAACAGCACACTCACACTCCCACACAACAGGAGGGACATCACTCAGTAACTTCACACTCACACTCCCACACAACAGGAGGGATGTCACTCAGTAATAGCACACTCACACACCCATACAAAAGGAGGGATATCACTCAGTAACAGGACACTCATAATCCCACACAACAGGAGGGACATCACTCAGTAACAGGACACTCACACTCCCACACATCAGGAGGGACATCACTCAGTAAAGGCACCCTCACACTCATACACAACAGGAGGGACATCACTCAGTCACAGCACAATCACTCCCACAGAACAGGAGGGACATCACTCAGTCACAGCACACTCACACTCCCACACAACAGGAGGGACATCACTCAGTAACAGCACACTCACACTCCCACACAACAGGAGGGACATCACTCAGTAACAGCACGCTCACACTCCAACAAAACAGGAGGGATATCTCTCAGAAACAGCACGCTCACACTCCCTGACAACAGGAGGGACATCACTCAGTAACAGCACACTCACACTCCCACACAACAGTAGGGACATCACTCAGTAACAGCACACTCACACTCCCACACAACAGGAGGGACATCACTCAGTAACTTCACACTCACACTCCCACACAACAGGAGGGACATCACTCAGTAACAATACACTCACCATCCCACACAACTGGAGGGACATCGCTCAGTAACAGCACACTCACACTCCCACACAACAGGAGGGACATTACTCAGTAACAGCACACTCACACTCACACACAACAGGAGGTACATCACTCAGTAACAGCTCACTCACACTCACACACAACAGGAGGGACATCACTCAGTAACAGCACACTCACACTCACACACAATAGGAGGGACATAACTCAGTAACAGCAGACTCACACTCCCACACAACAGAAGGGACATCACTCAGTAACAGCATACTCACACTCCCACACAACAGGAGGGACATCACTCAGTAACAGCGCACTCACACTCACACACAACAGGAGGGACATCACTCAGTAACAGCACACCATCAATCCCACACAACAGGAGGGACATCACTCAGTAATAGCACACTCACACTCCCACACAACAGGAGGGACATCACTCAGTAACAGCACGCTCACACTCCAACAAAACAGGAGGGATATCTCTCAGTAACAGCACACTCACACTCCCTCACAGCAGGAGGGACATAACTCAGTAACAGCACACTCACACTACCACACAACAGGAGGGACATCACTCAGTAACAGCACACTCACACTCCCACACAACAGGAGGGACATCACTCAGTAACAGCACACTCACACTCACACACAACAGGAGGTACATCACTCAGTAACAGCTCACTCACACTCACACACAACAGGAGGGACATCACTCAGTAACAGCACACTCACACTCACACACAATAGGAGGGACATAACTCAGTAACAGCAGACTCACACTCCCACACAACAGAAGGGACATCACTCAGTAACAGCATACTCACACTCCCACACAACAGGAGGGACATCACTCAGTAACAGCGCACTCACACTCACACACAACAGGAGGGACATCACTCAGTAACAGCACACCATCAATCCCACACAACAGGAGGGACATCAGTCAGTAATAGCACACTCACACTCCCACACAACAGGAGGGACATCACTCAGTAACAGCACGCTCACACTCCAACAAAACAGGAGGGATATCTCTCAGTAACAGCACACTCACACTCCCTCACAGCAGGAGGGACATAACTCAGTAACAGCACACTCACACTACCACACAACAGGAGGGACATCACTCAGTAACAGCACACTCACACTCCCACACAACAGGAGGGACATCACTCAGTAACTTCACACTCACACTCCCACACAACAGGAGGGATGTCACTCAGTAATAGCACACTCACACACCCACACAAATGGAGGCATATCACTCAGTAACAGCACACTCATAATCCCACACAACAGGAGGGACATCACTCAGTAACAGGACACTCACACTCCCACACATCAGGAGGGACATCACTCAGTAAAGGCACCCTCACACTCATACACAACAGGAGGGACATCACTCAGTAAAGGCACACTCACACTCATACACAACAGGAGGAACTTCACTCAGTCACAGCACAATCACTCCCACAGAACAGGAGGGACATCACTCAGTCACAGCACACTCACACTCCCACACAACAGGAGGGACATCACTCAGTAACAGCACACTCACACTCCCACACAACAGGAGGGACATCACTCAGTAACTTCACACTCACACTCCCACACAACAGGAGGGATGTCACTCAGTAATAGCACACTCACACACCCACACAAAAGGAGGGATATCACTCAGTAACAGCACACTCATAATCCCACACAACAGGAGGGACATCACTCAGTAACAGGACACTCACACTCCCACACATCAGGAGGGACATCACTCAGTAAAGGCACCCTCACACTCATACACAACAGGAGGGACATCACTCAGTAAAGGCACACTCGCACTCATACACAACAGGAGGAACTTCACTCAGTCACAGCACAATCACTCCCACAGAACAGGAGGGACATCACTCAGTCACAGCACACTCACACTCCCACACAACAGGAGGGACATCACTCAGTAACAGCACACTCACACTCCCACACAACAAGAGGGACATCACTCAGTAACAACTCACTCACACTCAAACACAACAGGAGGGACATCATTCAGTAATAGCACACTTACACTCCCACACAACAGGAGGGATGTCACTCAGTAATAGCACACTCACACTCCCACACAGCAGGAGGGACATCACTCAGTAACAGCACACTCACACTCCCACACAATAGGAGGGACATTAGTCAGTCACAGCACACTCACACTCCCACACAACAGAAGGGACATCACTCAGTAACAGCACACTCACACTCCCACACAACAGGAGGGACATCACTCAGTAACAGCACACTCACACTCACACATAACAGGAGGGACATCACTCTGTAACAGCACACTCACACTCCCACACAACAGGAGGGACATCACTCAGTAACAGCATACTCACACTCCCACACAACAGGAGGGACATCACTCAGTAACAGCATACTCACACTCCCACAGAACAGGAGGGACATCACTCAGTAACAGCGCACTCACACTCACACACAACAGGAGGGACATCACTCAGTAATAGCACACTCACACTCCCACACAACAGGGGGGACATCACTCAGTAACAGCACACTCACACACAACAGGAGGGACATCACTCAGTCACAGCGCACTCACACTCAAACACAACAGGAGGGACATCACTCAGTAACAGCACACCATCAATCCCACACAACAGGAGGGACATCACTCAGTAATAGCACACTCACACTCCCACACAACAGGGGGGACATCACTCAGTAACAGCACACTCACACACAACAGGAGGGACATCACTCAGTCACAGCGCACTCACACTCCCACACAACAGGAGGGACATCAGTCCGTCACAGCGCACTCACACTCCCACACAACAGGAGGGACATCACTCAGTAACAGCACACTCACACACAACAGGAGGGACATCACTCAGTCACAGCACACTCACACTCCCACACAACAGGAGGGACATCACTCAGTCACAGCGCACTCACACTCCCACACAACAGGAGGGACATCACTCAGTAACAGCAAACTCACTCCCACACAACAGGAGGGACATCACTCAGTAACAGCACGCTCACACTCCAACAAAACAGGAGGGACATCACTCAGTAACAGCACACTCACACTCCCACACAACAGTAGGGACATCACTCAGTAACAGCACACTCACACTCCCACACAACAGGAGGGACATCACTCAGTAAATTCACACTCACACTCCCACACAACAGGAGGGACATCACTCAGTAACAATACACTCACCATCCCACACAACTGGAGGGACATCGCTCAGTAACAGCACACTCACACTCCCACACAACAGGAGGGACATTACTCAGTAACAGCACACTCACACTCACACACAACAGGAGGTACATCACTCAGTAACAGCTCACTCACACTCACACACAACAGGAGGGACATCACTCAGTAACAGCACACTCACACTCACACACAATAGGAGGGACATAACTCAGTAACAGCAGACTCACACTCCCACACAACAGAAGGGACATCACTCAGTAACAGCACACTCACACTCCCACACAACAGGAGGGACATCACTCAGTAACAGCGCACTCACACTCACACTCAACAGGAGGGACATCACTCAGTAACAGCACACCATCAATCCCACACAACAGGAGGGACATCACTCAGTAATAGCACACTCACACTCCCACACAACTGGAGGGACATCACTCAGTAACAGCACGCTCACACTCCAACAAAACAGGAGGGATATCTCTCAGTAACAGCACACTCACACTCCCTCACAGCAGGAGGGACATAACTCAGTAACAGCACACTCACACTACCACACAACAGGAGGGACATCACTCAGTAACAGCACACTCACACTCCCACACAACAGGAGGGACATCACTCAGTAACTTCACACTCACACTCCCACACAACAGGAGGGATGTCACTCAGTAATAGCACACTCACACACCCACACAAAAGGAGGCATATCACTCAGTAACAGCACACTCATAATCCCACACAACAGGAGGGACATCACTCAGTAACAGGACACTCACACTCCCACACATCAGGAGGGACATCACTCAGTAAAGGCACCCTCACACTCATACACAACAGGAGGGACATCACTCAGTAAAGGCACACTCACACTCATACACAACAGGAGGAACTTCACTCAGTCACAGCACAATCACTCCCACAGAACAGGAGGGACATCACTCAGTCACAGCACACTCACACTCCCACACAACAGGAGGGACATCACTCAGTAACAGCACACTCACACTCCCACACAACAAGAGGGACATCACTCAGTAACAACTCACTCACACTCAAACACAACAGGAGGGACATCATTCAGTAATAGCACACTTACACTCCCACACAACAGGAGGGATGTCACTCAGTAATAGCACACTCACACTTCCACACAGCAGGAGGGACATCACTCAGTAACAGCACACTCACACTCCCACACAACAGGAGGGACATGTCAGTCACAGCACACTCACACTCCCACACAACAGAAGGGACATCACTCAGTAACAGCACACTCACACTCACACATAACAGGAGGGACATCACTCTGTAACAGCACACTCACACTCACACATAACAGGAGGGACATCACTCTGTAACAGCACACTCACACTCCCACACAACAGGAGGGACATCACTCAGTAACAGCATACTCACACTCCCACACAACAGGAGGGACATCACTCAGTAACAGCATACTCACACTCCCACAGAACAGGAGGGACATCACTCAGTAACAGCGCACTCACACTCACACACAACAGGAGGGACATCACTCAGTAATAGCACACTCACACTCCCACACAACAGGGGGGACATCACTCTGTAACAGCACACTCACACACAACAGGAGGGACATCACTCAGTCACAGCGCACTCACACTCCCACACAATAGGAGGGACATCACTCAGTAACAGCAAACTCACTCCCACACAACAGGAGGGACATCACTCAGTAACAGCACGCTCACACTCCAACATAACAGGAGGGATATCTCTCAGTAACAGCACACTCACAGTCCCTCACAACAGGAGGGACATCACTCAGTAACAGCACACTCACACTCCCACACAACAGGAGGGACATCACTCAGTAAAGGCACCCTCACACTCATACACAACAGGAGGGACATCACTCAGTAAAGGCACACTCACACTCATACACAACAGGAGGAACTTCACTCAGTCACAGCACAATCACTCCCACAGAACAGGAGGGACATCACTCAGTCACAGCACACTCACACTCCCACACAACAGGAGGGACATCACTCAGTAACAGCACACTCACACTCCCACACAACAGGAGGGACATCACTCAGTAACTTCACACTCACACTCCCACACAACAGGAGGGATGTCACTCAGTAATAGCACACTCACACACCCACACAAAAGGAGGGATATCACTCAGTAACAGCACACTCATAATCCCACACAACAGGAGGGACATCACTCAGTAACAGGACACTCACACTCCCACACATCAGGAGGGACATCACTCAGTAAAGGCACCCTCACACTCATACACAACAGGAGGGACATCACTCAGTAAAGGCACACTCGCACTCATACACAACAGGAGGAACTTCACTCAGTCACAGCACAATCACTCCCACAGAACAGGAGGGACATCACTCAGTCACAGCACACTCACACTCCCACACAACAGGAGGGACATCACTCAGTAACAGCACACTCACACTCCCACACAACAAGAGGGACATCACTCAGTAACAACTCACTCACACTCAAACACAACAGGAGGGACATCATTCAGTAATAGCACACTGACACTCCCACACAACAGGAGGGATGTCACTCAGTAATAGCACACTCACACTCCCACACAGCAGGAGGGACATCACTCAGTAACAGCACACTCACACTCCCACACAATAGGAGGGACATTAGTCAGTCACAGCACACTCACACTCCCACACAACAGAAGGGACATCACTCAGTAACAGCACACTCACACTCCCACACAACAGGAGGGACATCACTCAGTAACAGCACACTCACACTCACACATAACAGGAGGGACATCACTCTGTAACAGCACACTCACACTCCCACACAACAGGAGGGACATCACTCAGTAACAGCATACTCACACTCCCACACAACAGGAGGGACATCACTCAGTAACAGCATACTCACACTCCCACAGAACAGGAGGGACATCACTCAGTAACAGCGCACTCACACTCACACACAACAGGAGGGACATCACTCCGTAATAGCGCACTCACACTCCCACACAACAGGGGGGACATCACTCAGTAACAGCACACTCACACACAACAGGAGGGACATCACTCAGTCACAGCGCACTCACACTCAAACACAACAGGAGGGACATCACTCAGTAACAGCACACCATCAATCCCACACAACAGGAGGGACATCACTCAGTAATAGCACACTCACACTCCCACACAACAGGGGGGACATCACTCAGTAACAGCACACTCACACACAACAGGAGGGACATCACTCAGTCACAGCGCACTCACACTCCCACACAACAGGAGGGACATCAGTCCGTCACAGCGCACTCACACTCCCACACAACAGGAGGGACATCACTCAGTAACAGCACACTCACACACAACAGGAGGGACATCACTCAGTCACAGCACACTCACACTCCCACACAACAGGAGGGACATCACTCAGTCACAGCGCACTCACACTCCCACACAACAGGAGGGACATCACTCAGTAACAGCAAACTCACTCCCACACAACAGGAGGGACATCACTCAGTAACAGCACGCTCACACTCCAACAAAACAGGAGGGACATCACTCAGTAACAGCACACTCACACTCCCACACAACAGTAGGGACATCACTCAGTAACAGCACACTCACACTCCCACACAACAGGAGGGACATCACTCAGTAAATTCACACTCACACTCCCACACAACAGGAGGGACATCACTCAGTAACAATACACTCACCATCCCACACAACTGGAGGGACATCGCTCAGTAACAGCACACTCACACTCCCACACAACAGGAGGGACATTACTCAGTAACAGCACACTCACACTCACACACAACAGGAGGTACATCACTCAGTAACAGCTCACTCACACTCACACACAACAGGAGGGACATCACTCAGTAACAGCACACTCACACTCACACACAATAGGAGGGACATAACTCAGTAACAGCAGACTCACACTCCCACACAACAGAAGGGACATCACTCAGTAACAGCATACTCACACTCCCACACAACAGGAGGGACATCACTCAGTAACAGCGCACTCACACTCACACACAACAGGAGGGACATCACTCAGTAACAGCACACCATCAATCCCACACAACAGGAGGGACATCACTCAGTAATAGCACACTCACACTCCCACACAACAGGAGGGACATCACTCAGTAACAGCACGCTCACACTCCAACAAAACAGGAGGGATATCTCTCAGTAACAGCACACTCACACTCCCTCACAGCAGGAGGGACATAACTCAGTAACAGCACACTCACACTACCACACAACAGGAGGGACATCACTCAGTAACAGCACACTCACACTCCCACACAACAGGAGGGACATCACTCAGTAACTTCACACTCACACTCCCACACAACAGGAGGGATGTCACTCAGTAATAGCACACTCACACACCCACACAAAAGGAGGCATATCACTCAGTAACAGCACACTCATAATCCCACACAACAGGAGGGACATCACTCAGTAACAGGACACTCACACTCCCACACATCAGGAGGGACATCACTCAGTAAAGGCACCCTCACACTCATACACAACAGGAGGGACATCACTCAGTAAAGGCACACTCACACTCATACACAACAGGAGGAACTTCACTCAGTCACAGCACAATCACTCCCACAGAACAGGAGGGACATCACTCAGTCACAGCACACTCACACTCCCACACAACAGGAGGGACATCACTCAGTAACAGCACACTCACACTCCCACACAACAAGAGGGACATCACTCAGTAACAACTCACTCACACTCAAACACAACAGGAGGGACATCATTCAGTAATAGCACACTTACACTCCCACACAACAGGAGGGATGTCACTCAGTAATAGCACACTCACACTCCCACACAGCAGGAGGGACATCACTCAGTAACAGCACACTCACACTCCCACACAACAGGAGGGACATTAGTCAGTCACAGCACACTCACACTCCCACACAACAGAAGGGACATCACTCAGTAACAGCACACTCACACTCCCACACAACAGGAGGGACATCACTCAGTAATAGCACACTCACACTCACACATAACAGGAGGGACATCACTCTGTAACAGCACACTCACACTCCCACACAACAGGAGGGACATCACTCAGTAACAGCATACTCACACTCCTACACAACAGGAGGGACATCACTCAGTAACAGCTTACTCACACTCCCACAGAACAGGAGGGACATCACTGAGTAACAGCGCACTCACACTCACACACAACAGGAGGGACATCACTCAGTAATAGCACACTCACACTCCCACACAACAGGGGGGACATCACTCTGTAACAGCACACTCACACACAACAGGAGGGACATCACTCAGTCACAGCGCACTCACACTCCCACACAATAGGAGGGACATCACTCAGTAACAGCAAACTCACTCCCACACAACAGGAGGGACATCACTCAGTAACAGCACGCTCACACTCCAACATAACAGGAGGGATATCTCTCAGTAACAGCACACTCACAGTCCCTCACAACAGGAGGGACATCACTCAGTAACAGCACACTCACACTCCCACACAACAGGAGGGACATCACTCAGTAACAGCACACTCACCCTCCCGCACAACAGGTGGGACATCACTAAGTTAAAGCACACTCACACTCCCACACAACAGGAGGGACATCACTCAGTAACAGCATACTCACACTCCCACACAACAGGAGGGACATCGCTCAGTAACAGCGCACTCACACTCAAACACAACAGGAGGGACATCACTCAGTAACAGCATACTCACACTCCCACACAACAGGAGGGACATCACTCAGTAACAGCATACTCACACTCCCACAGAACAGGAGGGACATCACTCAGTAACAGCGCACTCACACTCACACACAACAGGAGGGACATCACTCAGTAATAGCACACTCACACTCCCACACAACAGGGGGGACATCACTCAGTAACAGCACACTCACACACAACAGGAGGGACATCACTCAGTCACAGCGCACTCACACTCAAACACAACAGGAGGGACATCACTCAGTAACAGCACACCATCAATCCCACACAACAGGAGGGACTTCACTCAGTAATAGCACACTCACACTCCCACACAACAGGGGGGACATCACTCAGTAACAGCACACTCACACACAACAGGAGGGACATCACTCAGTCACAGCGCACTCACACTCCCACACAACAGGAGGGACATCAGTCCGTCACAGCGCACTCACACTCCCACACAACAGGAGGGACATCACTCAGTAACAGCACACTCACACACAACAGGAGGGACATCACTCAGTCACAGCACACTCACACTCCCACACAACAGGAGGGACATCACTCAGTCACAGCGCACTCACACTCCCACACAACAGGAGGGACATCACTCAGTAACAGCACACTCACACTCACACACAATAGGAGGGACATAACTCAGTAACAGCAGACTCACACTCCCACACAACAGAAGGGACATCACTCAGTAACAGCATACTCACACTCCCACACAACAGGAGGGACATCACTCAGTAACAGCGCACTCACACTCACACACAACAGGAGGGACATCACTCAGTAACAGCACACCATCAATCCCACACAACAGGAGGGACATCACTCAGTAATAGCACACTCACACTCCCACACAACAGGAGGGACATCACTCAGTAACAGCACGCTCACACTCCTACAAAACAGGAGGGATATCTCTCAGTAACAGCACACTCACACTCCCTCACAGCAGGAGGGACATAACTCAGTAACAGCACACTCACACTACCACACAACAGGAGGGACATCACTCAGTAACAGCACACTCACACTCCCACACAACAGGAGGGACATCACTCAGTAACTTCACACTCACACTCCCACACAACAGGAGGGATGTCACTCAGTAATAGCACACTCACACACCCACACAAAAGGAGGCATATCACTCAGTAACAGCACACTCATAATCCCACACAACAGGAGGGACATCACTCAGTAACAGGACACTCACACTCCCACACATCAGGAGGGACATCACTCAGTAAAGGCACCCTCACACTCATACACAACAGGAGGGACATCACTCAGTAAAGGCACACTCACACTCATACACAACAGGAGGAACTTCACTCAGTCACAGCACAATCACTCCCACAGAACAGGAGGGACATCACTCAGTCACAGCACACTCACACTCCCACACAACAGGAGGGACATCACTCAGTAACAGCACACTCACACTCCCACACAACAAGAGGGACATCACTCAGTAACAACTCACTCACACTCAAACACAACAGGAGGGACATCATTCAGTAATAGCACACTTACACTCCCACACAACAGGAGGGATGTCACTCAGTAATAGCACACTCACACTCCCACACAGCAGGAGGGACATCACTCAGTAACAGCACACTCACACTCCCACACAACAGGAGGGACATTAGTCAGTCACAGCACACTCACACTCCCACACAACAGAAGGGACATCACTCAGTAACAGCACACTCACACTCCCACACAACAGGAGGGACATCACTCAGTAATAGCACACTCACACTCACACATAACAGGAGGGACATCACTCTGTAACAGCACACTCACACTCCCACACAACAGGAGGGACATCACTCAGTAACAGCATACTCACACTCCCACACAACAGGAGGGACATCACTCAGTAACAGCATACTCACACTCCCACAGAACAGGAGGGACATCACTCAGTAACAGCGCACTCACACTCACACACAACAGGAGGGACATCACTCAGTAATAGCACACTCACACTCCCACACAACAGGGGGGACATCACTCTGTAACAGCACACTCACACACAACAGGAGGGACATCACTCAGTCACAGCGCACTCACACTCCCACACAATAGGAGGGACATCACTCAGTAACAGCAAACTCACTCCCACACAACAGGAGGGACATCACTCAGTAACAGCACGCTCACACTCCAACATAACAGGAGGGATATCTCTCAGTAACAGCACACTCACAGTCCCTCACAACAGGAGGGACATCACTCAGTAACAGCACACTCACACTCCCACACAACAGGAGGGACATCACTCAGTAACAGCACACTCACCCTCCCGCACAACAGGTGGGACATCACTAAGTAAAAGCACACTCACACTCCCACACAACAGGAGGGACATCACTCAGTAACAGCATACTCACACTCCCACGCAACAGGAGGGACATCGCTCAGTAACAGCGCACTCACACTCAAACACAACAGGAGGGACATCACTCAGTAACAGCATACTCACACTCCCACACAACAGGAGGGACATCACTCAGTAACAGCATACTCACACTCCCACAGAACAGGAGGGACATCACTCAGTAACAGCGCACTCACACTCACACACAACAGGAGGGACATCACTCAGTAATAGCACACTCACACTCCCACACAACAGGGGGGACATCACTCAGTAACAGCACACTCACACACAACAGGAGGGACATCACTCAGTCACAGCGCACTCACACTCAAACACAACAGGAGGGACATCACTCAGTAACAGCACACCATCAATCCCACACAACAGGAGGGACATCACTCAGTAATAGCACACTCACACTCCCACACAACAGGGGGGACATCACTCAGTAACAGCACACTCACACACAACAGGAGGGACATCACTCAGTCACAGCGCACTCACACTCCCACACAACAGGAGGGACATCAGTCCGTCACAGCGCACTCACACTCCCACACAACAGGAGGGACATCACTCAGTAACAGCACACTCACACACAACAGGAGGGACATCACTCAGTCACAGCACACTCACACTCCCACACAACAGGAGGGACATCACTCAGTCACAGCGCACTCACACTCCCACACAACAGGAGGGACATCACTCAGTAACAGCAAACTCACTCCCACACAACAGGAGGGACATCACTCAGTAACAGCACGCTCACACTCCAACAAAACAGGAGGGACATCACTCAGTAACAGCACACTCACACTCCCACACAACAGTAGGGACATCACTCAGTAACAGCACACTCACACTCCCACACAACAGGAGGGACATCACTCAGTAAATTCACACTCACACTCCCACACAACAGGAGGGACATCACTCAGTAACAATACACTCACCATCCCACACAACTGGAGGGACGTCGCTCAGTAACAGCACACTCACACTCCCACACAACAGGAGGGACATTACTCAGTAACAGCACACTCACACTCACACACAACAGGAGGTACATCACTCAGTAACAGCTCACTCACACTCACACACAACAGGAGGGACATCACTCAGTAACAGCACACTCACACTCACACACAATAGGAGGGACATAACTCAGTAACAGCAGACTCACACTCCCACACAACAGAAGGGACATCCCTCAGTAACAGCATACTCACACTCCCACACAACAGGAGGGACATCACTCAGTAACAGCGCACTCACACTCACACACAACAGGAGGGACATCACTCAGTAACAGCACACCATCAATCCCACACAACAGGAGGGACATCACTCAGTAATAGCACACTCACACTCCCACACAACAGGAGGGACATCACTCAGTAACAGCACGCTCACACTCCAACAAAACAGGAGGGATATCTCTCAGTAACAGCACACTCACACTCCCTCACAGCAGGAGGGACATATCTCAGTAACAGCACACTCACACTACCACACAACAGGAGGGACATCACTCAGTAACAGCACACTCACACTCCCACACAACAGGAGGGACATCACTCAGTAACTTCACACTCACACTCCCACACAACAGGAGGGATGTCACTCAGTAATAGCACACTCACACACCCACACAAAAGGAGGCATATCACTCAGTAACAGCACACTCATAATCCCACACAACAGGAGGGACATCACTCAGTAACAGGACACTCACACTCCCACACATCAGGAGGGACATCACTCAGTAAAGGCACCCTCACACTCATACACAACAGGAGGGACATCACTCAGTAAAGGCACACTCACACTCATACACAACAGGAGGAACTTCACTCAGTCACAGCACAATCACTCCCACAGAACAGGAGGGACATCACTCAGTCACAGCACACTCACACTCCCACACAACAGGAGGGACATCACTCAGTAACAGCACACTCACACTCCCACACAACAAGAGGGACATCACTCAGTAACAACTCACTCACACTCAAACACAACAGGAGGGACATCATTCAGTAATAGCACACTTACACTCCCACACAACAGGAGGGATGTCACTCAGTAATAGCACACTCACACTCCCACACAGCAGGAGGGACATCACTCAGTAACAGCACACTCACACTCCCACACAACAGGAGGGACATTAGTCAGTCACAGCACACTCACACTCCCACACAACAGAAGGGACATCACTCAGTAACAGCACACTCACACTCCCACACAACAGGAGGGACATCACTCAGTAATAGCACACTCACACTCACACATAACAGGAGGGACATCACTCTGTAACAGCACACTCACACTCCCACACAACAGGAGGGACATCACTCAGTAACAGCATACTCACACTCCCACACAACAGGAGGGACATCACTCAGTAACAGCATACTCACTCTCCCACAGAACAGGAGGGACATCACTCAGTAACAGCGCACTCACACTCACACACAACAGGAGGGACATCACTCAGTAATAGCACACTCACACTCCCACACAACAGGGGGGACATCACTCTGTAACAGCACACTCACACACAACAGGAGGGACATCACTCAGTCACAGCGCACTCACACTCCCACACAATAGGAGGGACATCACTCAGTAACAGCAAACTCACTCCCACACAACAGGAGGGACATTACTCAGTAACAGCACACTCACACTCCCACACAACAGGAGGGACATCACTCAGTAACAGCACGCTCACCCTCCCGCACAACAGGTGGGACATCACTAAGTAAAAGCACACTCACACTCCCACACAACAGGAGGGACATCACTCAGTAACAGCATACTCACACTCCCACACAACAGGAGGGACATCGCTCAGTAACAGCGCACTCACACTCAAACACAACAGGAGGGACATCACTCAGTAACAGCACACCATCAATCCCACACAACAGGAGGGACATCACTCAGTAACAGCACACTCACACACAACAGGAGGGACATCACTCAGTCACAGCGCACTCACACTCCCACACAACAGGAGGGACATCACTCCGTCACAGCGCACTCACACTCCCACACAACAGGAGGGACATCACTCAGTAACATCACACTCACACACAACAGGAGGGACATCACTCAGTCACAGCGCACTCACACTCCCACACAACAGGAGGGACATCACTCAGTCACAGCGCACTCACACTCCCACACAACAGGAGGGACTTCACTCAGTAACAGCAAACTCACTCCCACACAACAGGAGGGACATCACTCAGTAACAGCACGCTCAGACTCCAACAAAAAAGGAGGGATATCTCTCAGTAACAGCACACTCACACCCCTCACAACAGGAGGGACATCACTCAGTAACAGCACACTCACACTCCCACACAACAGTAGGGACATCACTCAGTAACAGCACACTCACACTCCCACACAACAGGAGGGACATCACTCAGTAACTTCACACTCACACTCCCACACAACAGGAGGGACATCACCCAGTAACAAAACATTCACAATCCCACACAACTGGAGGGACATCGCTCAGTAACAGCACACTCACACACCCACACAACAGGAGGGACATCACTCAGTAACAGCACACTCACACTCACACACAACAGGAGGTACATCACTCAGTAACAGCACACTCACACTCACACACAACAGGAGGGACATCACTGAGTAACAGCACACTCACACCCACACACAACTGGAGGGACATCACTCAGTAACTTCACACTCACACTCCCACACAACAGGAGGGATGTCACTCAGTAATAGCACACTCACACACCCACACAAAAGGAGGGATATCACTCAGTAACAGCACACTCATAATCCCACACAACAGGAGGGACATCACTCAGTAACAGGACACTCACACTCCCACACATCAGGAGGTACATCACTCAGTAATGGCACCCTCACACTCATACACAACAAGAGGGTCATCACTCAGTAAAGGCACCCTCACACTCATACACAACAGGAGGAACTTCACTCAATCACAGCACAATCACTCCCACAGAACAGGAGGGACATCACTCAGTCACAGCACACTCACACTCACACACAACAGGAGGGACATCACTCAGTTAAAGCACACTCACACTCCCACACAACAAGAGGGACATCACTCAGTAACAACTCACTCACACTCAAACACAACAGGAGGGACATCATTCAGTAATAGCACACTTATACTCCCACACAACAGGAGGGATGTCACTCAGTAATAGCACACTCACACTCCCACACAGCAGGAGGGACATCACTCAGTAACAGCACACTCACACTCCCACACAACAGGAGGGACATCGCTCAGTCACAGCACACTCACACTCCCACACAACAGAAGGGACATCACTCAGTAACAGCACACTCACACTCCCACACAACAGGAGGGACATCACTCAGTAACAGCACACTCACACTCACACATAACAGGAGGGACATCACTCTATAACAGCACACTCACACTCCCACACAACAGGAGGGACATCACTCAGTAACAGCATACTCACACTCCCACACAACAGGAGGGACATCACTCAGTAACAGCATACTCACATTCCCACAGAACAGGAGGGACATCACTCAGTAACAGCGAACTCACACTCCCACACAACAGGGGGGACATCACTCTGTAACAGCACACTCACACACAACAGGAGGGACATCACTCAGTCACAGCGCACTCACACTCCCACACAATAGGAGGGACATCACTCAGTAACAGCAAACTCACTCCCACACAACAGGAGGGACATCACTCAGTAACAGCACGCTCACACTCCAACATAACAGGAGGGATATCTCTCAGTAACAGCACACTCACAGTCCCTCACAACAGGAGGGACATCACTCAGTAACAGCACACTCACACTCCCACACAACAGGAGGGACATCACTCAGTAACAGCACACTCACCCTCCCGCACAACAGGTGGGACATCACTCAGTAAAAGCACACTCACACTCCCGCACAACAGGAGGGACATCACTCAGTAACAGCATACTCACACTCCCACACAACAGGAGGGACATCGATCAGTAACAGCGCACTCACACTCAAACACAACAGGAGGGACATCACTCAGTAACAGCACACCATCAATCCCACACAACAGGAGGGACATCACTCAGTAATAGCACACTCACACTCCCACACAACAGGGGGGACATCACTCAGTAACAGCACACTCACACACAACAGGAGGGACATCACTCAGTCACAGCGCACTCACACTCCCACACAACAGGAGGGACATCACTCCGTCACTGCGCACTCACACTCCCACACAACAGGAGGGACATCACTCAGTGACAGCACACTCACACACAACAGGAGGGACATCACTCAGTCACAGCGCACTCACACTCCCACACAACAGGAGGGACATCACTCAGTCACAGCGCACTCACACTCCCACACAACAGGAGGGACATCACTCAGTAACAGCAAACTCACTCCCACACAACAGGAGGGACATCACTCAGTAACAGCACGCTCACACTCCAACAAAACAGGAGGGATATCTCTCAGTAACAGCACACTCACACTCCCTGACAACAGGAGGGACATCACTCAGTAACAGCACACTCACACTCCCACACAACAGTAGGGACATCACTGAGTAACAGCACACTCACACTCCCACACAACAGGAGGGACATCACTCAGTAACTTCACACGCACACTCCCACACAACAGGAGGGACATCACTCAGTAACAATACACTCACAATCCCACACAACTGGAGGGACATCGCTCAGTAACAGCACACTCACACTCCCACACAACAGGAGGGACATCACTCAGTAACAGCACACTCACACTCACACACAACAGGAGGTACATCACTCAGTAACAGCACACTCACACTCACACACAATAGGAGGGACATTACTCAGTAACAGCAGACTCACACTCCCTCACAACAGAAGGGAACATCACTCAGTAACAGCATACTCACACTCCCACACAACAGGAGGGACATCACTCAGTAACAGCGCACTCACACTCACACACAACAGGAGGGACATCACTCAGTAACAGCACACCATCAATCCCACACAACAGGAGGGACATCACTCAGTAATAGCACACTCACACTCCCACACAACAGGAGGGACATCACTCAGTAACAGCACGCTCACACTCCAACAAAACAGGAGGGATATCTCTCAGTAACAGCACACTCACACTCCCTCACAGCAGGAGGGACATAACTCAGTAACAGCACACTCACACTACCACACAACAGGAGGGACATCACTCAGTAACAGCACACTCACACTCCCACACAACAGGAGGGACATCACTCAGTAACTTCACACTCACACTCCCACACAACAGGAGGGATGTCACTCACTAATAGCACACTCACACACCCACACAAAAGGAGGGATATCACTCAGTAACAGGACACTCATAATCCCACACAACAGGAGGGACATCACTCAGTAACAGGACACTCACACTCCCACACATCAGGAGGGACATCACTCAGTAAAGGCACCCTCACACTCATACACAACAGGAGGGACATCACTCAGTCACAGCACAATCACTCCCACAGAACAGGAGGGACATCACTCAGTCACAGCACACTCACACTCCCACACAACAGGAGGGACATCACTCAGTAACAGCACACTCACACTCCCACACAACAAGAGGGACATCACTCAATAACAACTCACTCACACTCAAACACAACAGGAGGGACATCATTCAGTAATAGCACACTTACACTCCCACACAACAGGAGGGACATCACTCAGTAACAGCACACTCACACTCCCACACAACAGGAGGGACATCACTCAGTAACAGCACGCTCACACTCCAACAAAACAGGAGGGATATCTCTCAGTAACAGCACACTCACACTCCCTGACAACAGGCGGGACATCACTCAGTAACAGCACACTCACACTCCCACACAACAGTAGGGACATCACTCAGTAACAGCACACTCACACTCCCACACAACAGGAGGGACATCACTCAGTAACTACACACTCACACTCCCACACAACAGGAGGGACATCACTCAGTAACAATACACTCACCATCCCACACAACTGGAGGGACATCGCTCAGTAACAGCACACTCACACTCCCACACAACAGGAGGGACATTACTCAGTAACAGCACACTCACACTCACACACAACAGGAGGTACATCACTCAGTAACAGCTCACTCACACTCACACACAACAGGAGGGACATCACTCAGTAACAGCACACTCACACTCACACACAATAGGAGGGACATAACTCAGTAACAGCAGACTCACACTCCCACACAACAGAAGGGACATCACTCAGTAACAGCATACTCACACTCCCACACAACAGGAGGGACATCACTCAGTAACAGCGCACTCACACTCACACACAACAGGAGGGACATCACTCAGTAACAGCACACCATCAATCCCACACAACAGGAGGGACATCACTCAGTAATAGCACACTCACACTCCCACACAACAGGAGGGACATCACTCAGTAACAGCACGCTCACACTCCAACAAAACAGGAGGGATATCTCTCAGTAACAGCACACTCACACTCCCTCACAGCAGGAGGGACATAACTCAGTAACATCACACTCACACTACCACACAACAGGAGGGACATCACTCAGTAACAGCACACTCACACTCCCACACAACAGGAGGGACATCACTCAGTAACTTCACACTCACACTCCCACACAACAGGAGGGATGTCACTCAGTAATAGCACACTCACACACCCACACAAAAGGAGGGATATCACTCAGTAACAGCACACTCATAATCCCACACAACAGGAGGGACATCACTCAGTAACAGGACACTCACACTCCCACACATCAGGAGGGACATCACTCAGTAAAGGCACCCTCACACTCATACACAACAGGAGGGACATCACTCAGTAAAGGCACACTCACACTCATACACAACAGGAGGAACTTCACTCAGTCACAGCATAATCACTCCCACAGAACAGGAGGGACATCACTCAGTCACAGCACACTCACACTCCCACACAACAGGAGGGACATCACTCAGTAACAGCACACTCACACTCCCACACAACAAGAGGGACATCACTCAGTAACAACTCACTCACACTCAAACACAACAGGAGGGACATCATTCAGTAATAGCACACTTACACTCCCACACAACAGGAGGGATGTCACTCAGTAATAGCACACTCACACTCCCACACAGCAGGAGGGACATCACTCAGTAACAGCACACTCACACTCCCACACAACAGGAGGGGCATTAGTCAGTCACAGCACACTCACACTCCCACACAACAGAAGGGACATCACTCAGTAACAGCACACTCACACTCCCACACAACAGGAGGGACATCACTCAGTCACAGCGCACTCACACTCCCACACAATAGGAGGGACATCACTCAGTAACAGCAAACTCACTCCCACACAACAGGAGGGACATCACTCAGTAACAGCACGCTCACACTCCAACATAACAGGAGGGATATCTCTCAGTAACAGCACACTCACACTCCCTGACAACAGGAGGGACATCACTCAGTAACAGCACACTCACACTCCCACACAACAGGAGGGACATCACTCAGTAACTTCACCCGCACACTCCCACACAACAGGAGGGACATCACTCAGTAACAATACACTCACAATCCCACACAACTGGAGGGACATCGCTCAGTAACAGCACACTCACACTCCCACACAACAGGAGGGACATCACTCAGTAACAGCACACTCACACTCACACACAACAGGAGGTACATCACTCAGTAACAGCACACTCACACTCACACACAATAGGAGGGACATTACTCAGTAACAGCAGACTCACACTCCCACACAACAGAAGGGAACATCACTCAGTAACAGCATACTCACACTCCCACACAACAGGAGGGACATCACTCAGTAACAGCGCACTCACACTCACACACAACAGGAGGGACATCACTCAGTAACAGCACACCATCAATCCCACACAACAGGAGGGACATCACTCAGTAATAGCACACTCACACACCCACACAACATGAGGGACATCACTCAGTAACAGCACGCTCACACTCCAACAAAACAGGAGGGATATCTCTCAGTAACAGCACACTCACACTCCCTCACAGCAGGAGGGACATAACTCAGTAACAGCACACTCACACTACCACACAACAGGAGGGACATCACTCAGTAACAGCACACTCACACTCCCACACAACAGGAGGGACATCACTCAGTAACTTCACACTCACACTCCCACACAACAGGAGGGATGTCACTCACTAATAGCACACTCACACACCCACACAAAAGGAGGGATATCACTCAGTAACAGGACACTCATAATCCCACACAACAGGAGGGACATCACTCAGTAACAGGACACTCACACTCCCACACATCAGGAGGGACATCACTCAGTAAAGGCACCCTCACACTCATACACAACAGGAGGGACATCACTCAGTCACAGCACAATCACTCCCACAGAACAGGAGGGACATCACTCAGTCACAGCACACTCACACTCCCACACAACAGGAGGGACATCACTCAGTAACAGCACACTCACACTCCCACACAACAAGAGGGACATCACTCAGTAACAACTCACTCACACTCAAACACAACAGGAGGGACATCATTCAGTAATAGCACACTTACACTCCCACACAACAGGAGGGACATCACTCAGTAACAGCACACTCACACTCCCACACAACAGGAGGGACATCACTCAGTAACAGCACGCTCACACTCCAACAAAACAGGAGGGATATCTCTCAGTAACAGCACACTCACACTCCCTGACAACAGGAGGGACATCACTCAGTAACAGCACACTCACACTCCCACACAACAGTAGGGACATCACTCAGTAACAGCACACTCACACTCCCACACAACAGGAGGGACATCACTCAGTAACTACACACTCACACTCCCACACAACAGGAGGGACATCACTCAGTAACAATACACTCACCATCCCACACAACTGGAGGGACATCGCTCAGTAACAGCACACTCACACTCCCACACAACAGGAGGGACATTACTCAGTAACAGCACACTCACACTCACACACAACAGGAGGTACATCACTCAGTAACAGCTCACTCACACTCACACACAACAGGAGGGACATCACTCAGTAACAGCACACTCACACTCACACACAATAGGAGGGACATAACTCAGTAACAGCAGACTCACACTCCCACACAACAGAAGGGACATCACTCAGTAACAGCATACTCACACTCCCACACAACAGGAGGGACATCACTCAGTAACAGCGCACTCACACTCACACACAAAAGGAGGGACATCACTCAGTAACAGCACACCATCAATCCCACACAACAGGAGGGACATCACTCAGTAATAGCACACTCACACTCCCACACAACAGGAGGGACATCACTCAGTAACAGCACGCTCACACTCCAACAAAACAGGAGGGATATCTCTCAGTAACAGCACACTCACACTCCCTCACAGCAGGAGCGACATAACTCAGTAACATCACACTCACACTACCACACAACAGGAGGGACATCACTCAGTAACAGCACACTCACACTCCCACACAACAGGAGGGACATCACTCAGTAACTTCACACTCACACTCCCACACAACAGGAGGGATGTCACTCAGTAATAGCACACTCACACACCCACACAAAAGGAGGGATATCACTCAGTAACAGCACACTCATAATCCCACACAACAGGAGGGACATCACTCAGTAACAGGACACTCACACTCCCACACATCAGGAGGGACATCACTCAGTAAAGGCACCCTCACACTCATACACAACAGGAGGGACATCACTCAGTAAAGGCACACTCACACTCATACACAACAGGAGGAACTTCACTCAGTCACAGCATAATCACTCCCACAGAACAGGAGTGACATCACTCAGTCACAGCACACTCACACTCCCACACAACAGGAGGGACATCACTCAGTAACAGCACACTCACACTCCCACACAACAAGAGGGACATCACTCAGTAACAACTCACTCACACTCAAACACAACAGGAGGGACATCATTCAGTAATAGCACACTTACACTCCCACACAACAGGAGGGATGTCACTCAGTAATAGCACACTCACACTCCCACACAGCAGGAGGGACATCACTCAGTAACAGCACACTCACACTCCCACACAACAGGAGGGGCATTAGTCAGTCACAGCACACTCACACTCCCACACAACAGAAGGGACATCACTCAGTAACAGCACACTCACACTCCCACACAACAGGAGGGACATCACTCAGTAACAGCACACTCACACTCACACATAACAGGAGGGACATCACTCTGTAACAGCACACTCACACTCCCACACAACAGGAGGGACATCACTCAGTAACAGCATACTCACACTCCCACACAACAGGAGGGACATCACTCACTAACAGCACACTCACACTCCCACAGAACAGGAGGGACATCACTCAGTAACAGCGCACTCACACTCACACACAACAGGAGGGACATCACTCAGTAATAGCACACTCTCACTCCCACACAACAGGGGGGACATCACTCTGTAACAGCACACTCACACACAACAGGAGGGACATCACTCAGTCACAGCGCACTCACACTCCCACACAATAGGAGGGACATCACTCAGTAACAGCAAACTCACTCCCACACAACAGGAGGGACATCACTCAGTAACAGCACGCTCACACTCCAACATAACAGGAGGGATATCTCTCAGTAACAGCACACTCACAGTCCCTCACAACAGGAGGGACATCACTCAGTAACAGCACACTCACACTCCCACACAACAGGAGGGACATCACTCAGTAACAGCACACTCACCCTCCCGCACAACAGGTGGGACATCACTAAGTAAAAGCACACTCACACTCCCACACAACAGGAGGGACATCACTCAGTAACAGCATACTCACACTCCCACACAACAGGAGGGACATCGCTCAGTAACAGCGCACTCACACTCAAACACAACAGGAGGGACATCACTCAGTAACAGCACACCATCAATCCCACACAACAGGAGGGACATCACTCAGTAACAGCACACTCACACACAACAGGAGGGACATCACTCAGTCACAGCGCACTCACACTCCCACACAACAGGAGGGACATCACTCCGTCACAGCGCACTCACACTCCCACACAACAGCAGGGACATCACTCAGTAACAGCACACTCACACACAACAGGAGGGACATCACTCAGTCACAGCGCACTCACACTCCCACACAACAGGAGGGACATCACTCAGTCACAGCGCACTCACACTCCCACACAACAGGAGGGACTTCACTCAGTAACAGCAAACTCACTCCCACACAACAGGAGGGACATCACTCAGTAACAGCACGCTCACACTCCAACAAAAAAGGAGGGATATCTCTCAGTAACAGCACACTCACACCCCTCACAACAGGAGGGACATCACTCAGTAACAGCACACTCACACTCCCACACAACAGTAGGGACATCACTCAGTAACAGCACACTCACACTCCCACACAACAGGAGGGACATCACTCAGTAACTTCACACTCACACTCCCACACAACAGGAGGGACATCACTCAGTAACAAAACATTCACAATCCCACACAACTGGAGGGACATCGCTCAGTAACAGCACACTCACACTCCCACACAACAGGAGGGACATCACTCAGTAACAGCACACTCACACTCACACACAACAGGAGGTACATCACTCAGTAACAGCACACTCACACTCACACACAACAGGAGGGACATCACTCAGTAACAGCACACTCACACCCACACACAACAGGAGGGACATCACTCAGTAACTTCACACTCACTCTCCCACACAACAGGAGGGATGTCACTCAGTAATAGCACACTCACACACCCACACAACAGGAGGGATATCACTCAGTAACAGCACACTCATAATCCCACACAACAGGAGGGACATCACTCAGTAACAGGACACTCACACTCCCACACATCAGGAGGTACATCACTCAGTAATGGCACCCTCACACTCATACACAACAAGAGGGACATCACTCAGTAAAGGCACCCTCACACTCATACACAACAGGAGGAACTTCACTCAATCACAGCACAATCACTCCCACAGAACAGGAGGGACATCACTCAGTCACAGCACACTCACACTCCCACACAACAGGAGGGACATCACTCAGTAACAGCACACTCACACTCCCACACAACAAGAGGGACATCACTCAGTAACAACTCACTCACACTCAAACACAACAGGAGGGACATCATTCAGTAATAGCACACTTACACTCCCACACAACAGGAGGGATGTCACTCAGTAATAGCACACTCACACTCCCACACAGCAGGAGGGACATCACTCAGTAACAGCACACTCACACTCCCACACAACAGGAGGGACATTACTCAGTCACAGCACACTCACACTCCCACACAACAGAAGGGACATCACTCAGTAACAGCACACTCACACTCCCACACAACAGGAGGGACATCACTCAGTAACAGCACACTCACACTCACACATAACAGGAGGGACATCACTCTATAACAGCACACTCACACTCCCACACAACAGGAGGGACATCACTCAGTAACAGCATACTCACACTCCCACACAACAGGAGGGACATCACTCAGTAACAGCATACTCACACTCCCACAGAACAGGAGGGACATCACTCAGTAACAGCGAACTCACACTCCCACACAACAGGGGGGACATCACTCTGTAACAGCACGCTCACACACAACAGGAGGGACATCACTCAGTCACAGCGCACTCACACTCCCACACAATAGGAGGGACATCACTCAGTAACAGCAAACTCACTCCCACACAACAGGAGGGACATCACTCAGTAACAGCACGCTCACACTCCAACATAACAGGAGGGATATCTCTCAGTAACAGCACACTCACAGTCCCTCACAACAGGAGGGACATCACTCAGTAACAGCACACTCACACTCCCACACAACAGGAGGGACATCACTCAGTAACAGCACACTCACCCTCCCGCACAACAGGTGGGACATCACTCAGTAAAAGCACACTCACACTCCCGCACAACAGGAGGGACATCACTCAGTAACAGCATACTCACACTCCCACACAACAGGAGGGACATCGATCAGTAACAGCGCACTCACACTCAAACACAACAGGAGGGACATCACTCAGTAACAGCACACCATCAATCCCACACAACAGGAGGGACATCACTCAGTAATAGCACACTCACACTCCCACACAACAGGGGGGACATCACTCAGTAACAGCACACTCACACACAACAGGAGGGACATCACTCAGTCACAGCGCACTCACACTCCCACACAACAGGAGGGACATCACTCCGTCACTGCGCACTCACACTCCCACACAACAGGAGGGACATCACTCAGTGACAGCACACTCACACACAACAGGAGGGACATCACTCAGTCACAGCGCACTCACACTCCCACACAACAGGAGGGACATCACTCAGTCACAGCGCACTCACACTCCCACACAACAGGAGGGACATCACTCAGTAACAGCAAACTCACTCCCACACAACAGGAGGGACATCACTCAGTAACAGCACGCTCACACTCCAACAAAACAGGAGGGATATCTCTCAGTAACAGCACACTCACACTCCCTGACAACAGGAGGGACATCACTCAGTAACAGCACACTCACACTCCCACACAACAGTAGGGACATCACTGAGTAACAGCACACTCACACTCCCACACAACAGGAGGGACATCACTCAGTAACTTCACACGCACACTCCCACACAACAGGAGGGACATCACTCAGTAACAATACACTCACAATCCCACACAACTGGAGGGACATCGCTCAGTAACAGCACACTCACACTCACACACAACAGGAGGTACATCACTCAGTAACAGCACACTCACACTCACACACAATAGGAGGGACATAACTCAGTAACAGCAGACTCACACTCCCACACAACAGAAGGGAACATCACTCAGTAACAGCGCACTCACACTCACACACAACAGGAGGGACATCACTCAGTAACAGCACACCATCAATCCCACACAACAGGAGGGACATCACTCAGTAATAGCACACTCACACTCCCACACAACAGGAGGGACATCACTCAGTAACAGCACGCTCACACTCCAACAAAACAGGAGGGATATCTCTCAGTAACAGCACACTCACACTCCCTCACAGCAGGAGGGACATAACTCAGTAACAGCACACTCACACTACCACACAACAGGAGGGACATCACTCAGTAACAGCACACTCACACGCCCACACAACAGGAGGGACATCACTCAGTAACTTCACACTCACACTCCCACACAACAGGAGGGATGTCACTCAGTAATAGCACACTCACACACCCACACAAAAGGAGGCATATCACTCAGTAACAGCACACTCATAATCCCACACAACAGGAGGGACATCACTCAGTAACAGGACACTCACACTCCCACACATCAGGAGGGACATCACTCAGTAAAGGCACCCTCACACTCATACACAACAGGAGGGACATCACTCAGTAAAGGCACACTCACACTCATACACAACAGGAGGAACTTCACTCATTCACAGCACAATCACTCCCACAGAACAGGAGGGACATCACTCAGTCACAGCACACTCACACTCCCACACAACAGGAGGGACATCACTCAGTAACAGCACACTCACACTCCCACACAACAGGAGGGACATCACTCAGTAACAGCACACTCACACTCACACATAACAGGAGGGACATCACTCTATAACAGCACACTCACACTCCCACACAACAGGAGGGACATCACTCAGTAACAGCATACTCACACTCCCACACAACAGGAGGGACATCACTCAGTAACAGCATACTCACACTCCCACAGAACAGGAGGGACATCACTCAGTAACAGCGAACTCACACTCCCACACAACAGGGGGGACATCACTCTGTAACAGCACACTCACACACAACAGGAGGGACATCACTCAGTCACAGCGCACTCACACTCCCACACAATAGGAGGGACATCACTCAGTAGCAGCAAACTCACTCCCACACAACAGGAGGGACATCACTCAGTAACAGCACGCTCACACTCCAACATAACAGGAGGGATATCTCTCAGTAACAGCACACTCACAGTCCCTCACAACAGGAGGGACATCACTCAGTAACAGCACACTCACACTCCCACACAACAGGAGGGACATCACTCAGTAACAGCACACTCACCCTCCCGCACAACAGGTGGGACATCACTCAGTAAAAGCACACTCACACTCCCGCACAACAGGAGGGACATCACTCAGTAACAGCATACTCACACTCCCACACAACAGGAGGGACATCGATCAGTAACAGCGCACTCACACTCAAACACAACAGGAGGGACATCACTCAGTAACAGCACACCATCAATCCCACACAACAGGAGGGACATCACTCAGTAATAGCACACTCACACTCCCACACAACAGGGGGGACATCACTCAGTAACAGCACACTCACACACAACAGGAGGGACATCACTCAGTCACAGCGCACTCACACTCCCACACAACAGGAGGGACATCACTCCGTCACTGCGCACTCACACTCCCACACAACAGGAGGGACATCACTCAGTGACAGCACACTCACACACAACAGGAGGGACATCACTCAGTCACAGCGCACTCACACTCCCACACAACAGGAGGGACATCACTCAGTCACAGCGCAATCACACTCCCACACAACAGGAGGGACATCACTCAGTAACAGCAAACTCACTCCCACACAACAGGAGGGACATCACTCAGTAACAGCACGCTCACACTCCAACAAAACAGGAGGGATATCTCTCAGTAACAGCACACTCACACTCCCTGACAACAGGAGGGACATCACTCAGTAACAGCACACTCACACTCCCACACAACAGTAGGGACATCACTGAGTAACAGCACACTCACACTCCCACACAACAGGAGGGACATCACTCAGTAACTTCACACGCACACTCCCACACAACAGGAGGGACATCACTCAGTAACAATACACACACAATCCCACACAACTGGAGGGACATCGCTCAGTAACAGCACACTCACACTCACACACAACAGGAGGTACATCACTCAGTAACAGCACACTCACACTCACACACAATAGGAGGGACATAACTCAGTAACAGCAGACTCACACTCCCACACAACAGAAGGGAACATCACTCAGTAACAGCATACTCACACTCCCACACAACAGGAGGGACATCACTCAGTAACAGCGCACTCACACTCACACACAACAGGAGGGACATCACTCAGTAACAGCACACCATCAATCCCACACAACAGGAGGGACATCACTCAGTAATAGCACACTCACACTCCCACACAACAGGAGGGACATCACTCAGTAACAGCACGCTCACACTCCAACAAAACAGGAGGGATATCTCTCAGTAACAGCACACTCACACTCCCTCACAGCAGGAGGGACATAACTCAGTAACAGCACACTCACACTACCACACAACAGGAGGGACATCACTCAGTAACAGCACACTCACACTCCCACACAACAGGAGGGACATCACTCAGTAACTTCACACTCACACTCCCACACAACAGGAGGGATGTCACTCAGTAATAGCACACTCACACACCCACACAAAAGGAGGGATATCACTCAGTAACAGGACACTCATAATCCCACACAACAGGAGGGACATCACTCTGTAACAGGACACTCACACTCCCACACATCAGGAGGGACATCACTCAGTAAAGGCACCCTCACACTCATACACAACAGGAGGGACATCACTCAGTCACAGCACAATCACTCCCACAGAACAGGAGGGACATCACTCAGTCACAGCACACTCACACTCCCACACAACAGGAGGGACATCACTCAGTAACAGCACACTCACACTCCCACACAACAAGAGGGACATCACTCAGTAACAACTCACTCACACTCAAACACAACAGGAGGGACATCATTCAGTAATAGCACACTTACACTCCCACACAACAGGAGGGACATCACTCAGTAACAGCACACTCACACTCACACACAACAGGAGGTACATCACTCAGTAACAGCACACTCACACTCACACACAACAGGATGGACATCACTCAGTAACAGCACACTCACACCCACACACAACAGGAGGGACATCACTCAGTAACTTCACACTCACACTCCCACACAACAGGAGGGATGTCACTCAGTAATAGCACACTCACACACCCACACAAAAGGAGGGATATCACTCAGTAACAGCACACTCATAATCCCACACAACAGGAGGGACATCACTCAGTAACAGGACACTCACACTCCCACACATCAGGAGGGACATCACTCAGTAATGGCACCCTCACACTCATACACAACAAGAGGGACATCACTCAGTAAAGGCACCCTCACACTCATACACAACAGGAGGAACTTCACTCAATCACAGCACAATCACTCCCACAGAACAGGAGGGACATCACTCAGTCACAGCACACTCACACTCCCACACAACAGGAGGGACATCACTCAGTAACAGCACACTCACACTCCCACACAACAAGAGGGACATCACTCAGTAACAACTCACTCACACTCAAACACAACAGGAGGGACATCATTCAGTAATAGCACACTTACACTCCCACACAACAGGAGGGATGTCACTCAGTAATAGCACACTCACACTCCCACACAGCAGGAGGGACATCACTCAGTAACAGCACACTCACACTCCCACACAACAGGAGGGACATCACTCAGTCACAGCACACTCACACTCCCACACAACAGAAGGGACATCACTCAGTAACAGCACACTCACACTCCCACACAACAGGAGGGACATCACTCAGTAACAGCACACTCACACTCACACATAACAGGAGGGACATCACTCTATAACAGCACACTCACACTCCCACACAACAGGAGGGACATCACTCAGTAACAGCATACTCACACTCCCACACAACAGGAGGGACATCACTCAGTAACAGCATACTCACACTCCCACAGAACAGGAGGGACATCACTCAGTAACAGCGAACTCACACTCCCACACAACAGGGGGGACATCACTCTGTAACAGCACACTCACACACAACAGGAGGGACATCACTCAGTCACAGCGCACTCACACTCCCACACAATAGGAGGGACATCACTCAGTAGCAGCAAACTCACTCCCACACAACAGGAGGGACATCACTCAGTAACAGCACGCTCACACTCCAACATAACAGGAGGGATATCTCTCAGTAACAGCACACTCACAGTCCCTCACAACAGGAGGGACATCACTCAGTAACAGCACACTCACACTCCCACACAACAGGAGGGACATCACTCAGTAACAGCACACTCACCCTCCCGCACAACAGGTGGGACATCACTCAGTAAAAGCACACTCACACTCCCGCACAACAGGAGGGACATCACTCAGTAACAGCATACTCACACTCCCACACAACAGGAGGGACATCGATCAGTAACAGCGCACTCACACTCAAACACAACAGGAGGGACATCACTCAGTAACAGCACACCATCAATCCCACACAACAGGAGGGACATCACTCAGTAATAGCACACTCACACTCCCACACAACAGGGGGGACATCACTCAGTAACAGCACACTCACACACAACAGGAGGGACATCACTCAGTCACAGCGCACTCACACTCCCACACAACAGGAGGGATATCACTCCGTCACTGCGCACTCACACTCCCACACAACAGGAGGGACATCACTCAGTGACAGCACACTCACACACAACAGGAGGGACATCACTCAGTCACAGCGCACTCACACTCCCACACAACAGGAGGGAAATCACTCAGTCACAGCGCACTCACACTCCCACACAACAGGAGGGACATCACTCAGTAACAGCAAACTCACTCCCACACAACAGGAGGGACATCACTCAGTAACAGCACGCTCACACTCCAACAAAACAGGAGGGATATCTCTCAGTAACAGCACACTCACACTCCCTGACAACAGGAGGGACATCACTCAGTAACAGCACACTCACACTCCCACACAACAGTAGGGACATCACTGAGTAACAGCACACTCACACTCCCACACAACAGGAGGGACATCACTCAGTAACTTCACACGCACACTCCCACACAACAGGAGGGACATCACTCAGTAACAATACACTCACAATCCCACACAACTGGAGGGACATCGCTCAGTAACAGCACACTCACACTCACACACAACAGGAGGTACATCACTCAGTAACAGCACACTCACACTCACACACAATAGGAGGGACATAACTCAGTAACAGCAGACTCACACTCCCACACAACAGAAGGGAACATCACTCAGTAACAGCATACTCACACTCCCACACAACAGGAGGGACATCACTCAGTAACAGCGCACTCACACTCACACACAACAGGAGGGACATCACTCAGTAACAGCACACCATCAATCCCACACAACAGGAGGGACATCACTCAGTAATAGCACACTCACACTCCCACACAACAGGAGGGACATCACTCAGTAACAGCACACTCACACTCCCACACAACAGGAGGGACATCACTCAGTAACAGCACACTCACCCTCCCGCACAACAGGTGGGACATCACTCAGTAAAAACACACTCACACTCCCACACAACAGGAGGGACATCACTCAGTAACAGCATACTCACACTCCCACACAACAGGAGGGACATCGCTCAGTAACAGCGCACTCACACTCAAACACAACAGGAGGGACATCTCTCAGTAACAGCACACCATCAATCCCACACAACAGGAGGGACATCACTCAGTAATAGCACACTCACACTCCCACACAACAGGGGGGACATCACTCAGTAACAGCACACTCACACACAACAGGAGGGACATCAGTCAGTCACAGCGCACTCACACTCCCACACAACAGGAGGGACATCACTCAGTAACAGCACACTCACACTCCCACACAACAGGAGGGGAATCACTCAGTAACAGCACACTCACACTCCCGTCCAACAGGAGGTCCTTCACTCAGTAACAGCACACTCACACTCCCGTCCAACAGGAGGTACTTCACTCAGTAACAGCACACTCACACTCCCGTCCAACAGGAGGGACATCGCTCAGTAACAGCGCCCTCACACTCCCACTCAACAGGACAGACATCACTCAGTAACAGCACACTCACACTCCCACACAACAGGAAGGGACTTACTCAGTTAGAGCACACTCACACTCCCGCACAACAGGAGGGATATCATTCAGTAATAGCAGACTCACACTCCCACACAACAGGAGGGACATCATTCAGTAATAGCAGACTCACAGTCCCACACAACAGGAGGGATTTCACTCAGTAATAGCACACACACACACCCACACAAAAGGAGGGATATCACTCAGTAACAGCACACTCATAATCCCACACAACAGGAGGGACATCACTCAGTAACAGGACACTCACACTCCCACACATCAGGAGGGACATCACTCAGTAAAGGCACCCTCACACTCATACACAACAGGAGGGCATCACTCAGTAAAGGCACCCTCACACTCATAAACAACAGGAGGAACTTCACTCAGTCACAGCACAATCACTCCCACAGAACAGGAGGGACATCACTCAGTCACAGCACACTCACACTCCCACACAACAGGAGGGACATCACTCAGTAACAGCACACTCACACTCCCACTCAACAGGAGGGACATCACTCAGTAACAGCGCACTCACACTCACACACAACAGGCGGGACATCACTCAGTAACAGCACACTCACACTCCCACATAACAGGAGGGACATCACTCAGTAACAGCACACTCACACTCCCACACAACAGGAGGGTCAACACTCAGTAACAGCGCTCTCACACTCCCACACAACAGGAGTGACATCACTCAGTAACAGCACACTCACACTCCCACATAACAGGAGCGATATCTCTCAGTAACAGCACACTCACACTCCCACATAACAGGAGGGATTTCTCTCAGTAACAGCACACTCACACTCCCACATAACAGGAGGGAGATCTCTCAGTAACAGCACACTCACACTCCCACACAACAGGAGAGACTACACTAACAGCACACTGACACTCACACAAAACAGGAGGGACATCACTCAGTAACAAAACACTCACACTCCCACACAACTGGACGGACATCACTCAGTAACAGCGCACCATCAATCCCACACAAAAGGAGGGATATCACTCAGTAACAGCACCCTCACTCACCCACACAACAGGAGGGACATCACTCAGTAACAGCACACTCACACACAACAGGAGGGACATCACTCAGTAACAGCACACTCACATTCCCACACAATAGGAGGGACATCAGTCAGTAACAGCAAACGCACTCCCACACAACAGGACGGACATCACTCAGTAACAGTACACTCACACACCCACACAACAGGAGGGACATCACTCAGTAACAGCACGCTCACACTCCAACATAACAGGAGGGATATCTCTCAGTAACAGCACACTCACACTCCCTCACAACAGGAGGGACATCACTCAGTAACAGCACACTCACACTCCCACACAACAGGAGGGACATCACTCAGTAACAGCAAACGCACTCCCACACAACAGGAGGGACATCACTCAGTAACAGCACACTCACACTCCCGCACAACAGGAGGGACATCACTCAGTAACAGCACACTCACACTCCCACACAACAGGAGGGACATCACTCAGTAACAGCACAATCACACTCACTCCCACACATCAAGATGGACATCACTCAGTAACAGCAAACACACACTCCCACACAACAGGAGGGACAGCACTCAGTAAGAGCAGACTCACACTCCCACACAGCAGGAGGGTCATCACTCTGTAACAGCACACTCACACTCCCACAGAACAGGAGAGACATCACTCAGTAACAGCTCACTCACTCCCACACAACAAGAGGGACATCACTCAGTAACAGCGCACCATCAATCCCACACAATAGGAGCGACATCACTCAGTAACAGCACACTCACACTCCCACAGAACAGGAGAGACATCACTCAGTAACAGCTCACTCACTACCACACAACAAGAGGGACATCACTCAGTAACAGCGCACCATCAATCCCACACAAAAGGAGGGAGATCACTCAGTAACAGCACCCTCACTCACAACAGGAGGGACATCACTGAGTAACAGCACCCTCACTCACAACAGGAGGGACAACACTCAGTGAGAGCACACTCACACTCCCACACCACAGGGGGGACATCACTCAGTAACAGCACACTCCCACACAATAGGAGGGACATCACTCAGTAACAGCACACTCACACACAACAGGAGGGACATCACTCAGTAACAGCACACTCACATTCCCACACAATAGGAGGGACATCAGTAAGTCACAGCAAACTCACACTCCCACACAACAGGAGGGACATCACTCAGCAAAAGCACACTCACACACAACAGGAGGGACATCACTCAGTAACAGCACACTGACATTCCCACACAATAGGAGGGACATCAGTAAGTAACAGCAAACGCACTCCCACACAACAGGAGGGATATCTCTCAGTAACAGCAGACTCACACTCCCTCACAACAGGAGGGACATCACTCAGTAACAGCACACTCACACTCCCACACAACAGGAGGGACATCACTCAGTAACAGCACACTCACATTCCCACACAACAGGATGCACATCACTCAGTAACAGCGCACTCACACTCCCACTCAACAGGAGGGTCATCACTCCGTAACAGCACACTCACACTCCCACAGAACAGGAGAGACATCACTCAGTAACAGCGCACTCACACTCACACACAAGTGGGACATCACTCAGTAATAGCACACTCACAGTCCCACAAAACAGGGGGGACATCACTCAGTAACAGCACCCTCACTCACAACAGGAGGGACTTCAATCAGTAATAGCACACTCACACTCCCACACAACAGGGGGGACATCACTCAGTAACAGCACACTCCCACACAATAGGAGGGACATCACTCAGTAACAGCACACTCACACACAACAGGAGGGACATCACTCAGTAACAGCACACTCACATTCCCACACAATAGGAGGGACATCAGTCAGTAACAGCAAACGCACTCCCACACAACAGGAGGGACATCACTCAGTAACAGCACACTCACACACCCACACAACAGGAGGGACATCACTCAGTAACAGCACGCTCACACTCCACCATAACAGGAGGGATATCTCTCAGTAACAGCACACTCACACTCCCTCACAACAGGAGGGACATCACTCAGTAACAGCACACTCACACTCCCACACAACAGGAGGGACATCACTCAGTAACAGCAAACGCACTCCCACACAACAGGAGGGACATCACTCAGTAACAGCACACTCACACTCCCGCACAACAGGAGGGACATCACTCAGTAACAGCACACTCACACTCCCACACAACAGGAGGGACATCACTCAGTAACAGCACACTCACACTCACTCCCACACATCAAGATGGACATCACTCAGTAACAGCAAACACACACTCCCACACAACAGGAGGGACAGCACTCAGTAAGAGCAGACTCACACTCCCACACAGCAGGAGGGACATCACTCAGTAACAGCACACTCACACTCCCACACAGCAGGAGGGACAACACTCAGTAACAGCACACTCACACTCCCACACAGCAGGAGGGATATCACTCAGTAACAGCACACATACAATCCCACACAACAGTAGGGACATCAGTCAGTAAGAGCACACCCACACTCTCACAACAGGTGGGACATCACTCAGTAACAGCACTCACACTCCCACACAACAGGAGGGACATCACTCAGTAACAGCACACTCACACTCCCACACAACAGGAAGGACATCACTCAGTAACAGCACACTCACACTCCCACACAACAGGAGGGACATCACTCAGTAACAGCACACTCACACACAACAGGAGGGACATCACTCAGTCACAGCGCACTCACACTCCCACACAACAGGAGGGACATCACTCCGTCACAGCGCACTCACACTCCCACACAACAGGAGGGACATCACTCAGTAACAGCACACTCACACACAACAGGAGGGACATCACTCAGTCACAGCGCACTCACACTCCCACACAACAGGAGGGACATCACTCAGTCACAGCGCACTCACACTCCCACACAACAGGAGGGACTTCACTCAGTAACAGCAAACTCACTCCCACACAACAGGAGGGACATCACTCAGTAACAGCACGCTCACACTCCAACAAAAAAGGAGGGATATCTCTCAGTAACAGCACACTCACACCCCTCACAACAGGAGGGACATCACTCAGTAACAGCACACTCACACTCCCACACAACAGTAGGGACATCACTCAGTAACAGCACACTCACACTCCCACACAACAGGAGGGACATCACTCAGTAACTTCACACTCACACTCCCACACAACAGGAGGGACATCACTCAGTAACAAAACATTCACAATCCCACACAACTGGAGGGACATCGCTCAGTAACAGCACACTCACACTCCCACACAACAGGAGGGACATCACTCAGTAACAGCACACTCACACTCACACACAACAGGAGGTACATCACTCAGTAACAGCACACTCACACTCACACACAACAGGAGGGACATCACTCAGTAACAGCACACTCACACCCACACACAACAGGAGGGACATCACTCAGTAACTTCACACTCACACTCCCACACAACAGGAGGGATGTCACTCAGTAATAGCACACTCACACACCCACACAAAAGGAGGGATATCACTCAGTAACAGCACACTCATAATCCCACACAACAGGAGGGACATCACTCAGTAACAGGACACTCACACTCCCACACATCAGGAGGGACATCACTCAGTAATGGCACCCTCACACTCATACACAACAAGAGGGACATCACTCAGTAAAGGCACCCTCACACTCATACACAACAGGAGGAACTTCACTCAATCACAGCACAATGACTCCCACAGAACAGGAGGGACATCACTCAGTCACAGCACACTCACACTCCTACACAACAGGAGGGACATCACTCAGTAACAGCACACTCACACTCCCACACAACAAGAGGGACATCACTCAGTAACAACTCACTCACACTCAAACACAACAGGAGGGACATCATTCAGTAATAGCACACTTACACTCCCACACAACAGGAGTGATGTCACTCAGTAATAGCACACTCACACTCCCACACAGCAGGAGGGACATCACTCAGTAACAGCACACTCACACTCCCACACAACAGGAGGGACATCACTCAGTCACAGCACACTCACACTCCCACACAACAGAAGGGACATCACTCAGTAACAGCACACTCACACTCCCACACAACAGGAGGGACATCACTCAGTAACAGCACACTCACACTCACACATAACAGGAGGGACATCACTCTATAACAGCACACTCACACTCCCACACAACAGGAGGGACATCACTCAGTAACAGCATACTCACACTCCCACACAACAGGAGGGACATCACTCAGTAACAGCATACTCACACTCCCACAGAACAGGAGGGACATCACTCAGTAACAGCGAACTCACACTCCCACACAACAGGGGGGACATCACTCTGTAACAGCACACTCACACACAACAGGAGGGACATCACTCAGTCACAGCGCACTCACACTCCCACACAATAGGAGGGACATCACTCAGTAACAGCAAACTCACTCCCACACAACAGGAGGGACATCACTCAGTAACAGCACGCTCACACTCCAACATAACAGGAGGGATATCTCTCAGTAACAGCACACTCACAGTCCCTCACAACAGGAGGGACATCACTCAGTAACAGCACACTCACACTCCCACACAACAGGAGGGACATCACTCAGTAACAGCACACTCACCCTCCCGCACAACAGGTGGGACATCACTCAGTAAAAGCACACTCACACTCCCGCACAACAGGAGGGACATCACTCAGTAACAGCATACTCACACTCCCACACAACAGGAGGGACATCGATCAGTAACAGCGCACTCACACTCAAACACAACAGGAGGGACATCACTCAGTAACAGCACACCATCAATCCCACACAACAGGAGGGACATCACTCAGTAATAGCACACTCACACTCCCACACAACAGGGGGGACATCACTCAGTAACAGCACACTCACACACAACAGGAGGGACATCACTCAGTCACAGCGCACTCACACTCCCACACAACAGGAGGGACATCACTCCGTCACTGCGCACTCACACTCCCACACAACAGGAGGGACATCACTCAGTGACAGCACACTCACACACAACAGGAGGGACATCACTCAGTCACAGCGCACTCACACTCCCACACAACAGGAGGGACATCACTCAGTCACAGCGCACTCACACTCCCACACAACAGGAGGTACATCACTCAGTAACAGCAAACTCACTCCCACACAACAGGAGGGACATCACTCAGTAACAGCACGCTCACACTCCAACAAAACAGGAGGGATATCTCTCAGTAACAGCATACACACACTCCCTGACAACAGGAGGGACATCACTCAGTAACAGCACACTCACACTCCCACACAACAGTAGGGACATCACTGAGTAACAGCACACTCACACTCCCACACAACAGGAGGGACATCACTCAGTAACTTCACACGCACACTCCCACACAACAGGAGGGACATCACTCAGTAACAATACACTCACAATCCCACACAACTGGAGGGACATCGCTCAGTAACAGCACACTCACACTCCCACACAACAGGAGGGACATCACTCAGTAACAGCACACTCACACTCACACACAACAGGAGGGACATCACTCAGTAACAGCACACTCACACTCACACACAATAGGAGGGACATAACTCAGTAGCAGCAGACTCACACTCCCACACAACAGAAGGGAACATCACTCAGTAACAGCATACTCACACTCCCACACAACAGGAGGGACATCACTCAGTAACAGCGCACTCACACTCACACACAACAGGAGGGACATCACTCAGTAACAGCACACCATCAATCCCACACAACAGGAGGGACATCACTCAGTAATAGCACACTCACACTCCCACACAACAGGAGGGACTTCACTCAGTAACAGCAAACTCACTCCCAGACAACAGGAGGGACATCACTCAGTAACAGCACGCTCACACTCCAACAAAAAAGGAGGGATATCTCTCAGTAACAGCACACTCACACCCCTCACAACAGGAGGGACATCACTCAGTAACAGCACACTCACACTCCCACACAACAGTAGGGACATCACTCAGTAACAGCACACTCACACTCCCACACAACAGGTGGTACATCACTCAGTAACTTCACACTCACACTCCCACACAACAGGAGGGACATCACTCAGTAACAAAACATTCACAATCCCACTCAACTGGAGGGACATCGCTCAGTAACAGCACACTCACACTCCCACACAACAGGAGGGACATCACTCAGTAACAGCACACTCACACTCACACACAACAGGAGGTACATCACTGAGTCACAGCGCACTCACACTCCCACACAACAGGAGGTACATCACTCAGTAACAGCAAACTCACTCCCACACAACAGGAGGGACATCACTCAGTAACAGCACACTCACACTCCCACACAACAGTAGGGACATCACTCAGTAACAGCACACTCACACTCCCACACAACAGTAGGGACATCACTGAGTAACAGCACACTCACACTCCCACACAACAGGAGGGACATCACTCAGTAACTTCACACGCACACTCCCACACAACAGGAGGGACATCACTCAGTAACAATACACTCACAATCCCACACAACTGGAGGGACATCGCTCAGTAACAGCACACTCACACTCCCACACAACAGGAGGGACATCACTCAGTAACAGCACACTCACACTCACACACAACAGGAGGGACATCACTCAGTAACAGCACACTCACACTCACACACAATAGGAGGGACATAACTCAGTAACAGCAGACTCACACTCCCACACAACAGAAGGGAACATCACTCAGTAACAGCATACTCACACTCCCACACAACAGGAGGGACATCACTCAGTAACAGCGCACTCACACTCACACACAACAGGAGGGACATCACTCAGTAACAGCACACCATCAATCCCACACAACAGGAGGGACATCACTCAGTAATAGCACACTCACACTCCCACACAACAGGAGGGACTTCACTCAGTAACAGCAAACTCACTCCCACACAACAGGAGGGACATCACTCAGTAACAGCACGCTCACACTCCAACAAAAAAGGAGGGATATCTCTCAGTAACAGCACACTCACACCCCTCACAACAGGAGGGACATCACTCAGTAACAGCACACTCACACTCCCACACAACAGTAGGGACATCACTCAGTAACAGCACACTCACACTCCCACACAACAGGAGGTACATCACTCAGTAACTTCACACTCACACTCCCACACAACAGGAGGGACATCACTCAGTAACAAAACATTCACAATCCCACTCAACTGGAGGGACATCGCTCAGTAACAGCACACTCACACTCCCACACAACAGGAGGGACATCACTCAGTAACAGCACACTCACACTCACACACAACAGGAGGTACATCACTGAGTAACAGCACACTCACACTCACACACAACAGGAGGGACATCACTCAGTAACAGCACACTCACACCCACACACAACAGGAGGGACATCACTCAGTAACTTCACACTCACACTCCCACACAACAGGAGGGATGTCACTCAGTAATAGCACACTCACACACCCACACAAAAGGAGGGATATCACTCAGTAACACCACACTCATAATCCCACACAACAGGAGGGACATCACTCAGTAACAGGACACTCACACTCCCACACATCAGGAGGGACATCACTCAGTAATGGCACCCTCACACTCATACACAACAAGAGGGACATCACTCAGTAAAGGCACCCTCACACTCATACACAACAGGAGGAACTTCACTCAATCACAGCACAATCACTCCCACAGAACAGGAGGGACATCACTCAGTCACAGCACACTCACACTCCCACACAACAGGAGGGACATCACTCAGTAACAGCACACTCACACTCCCACACAACAAGAGGGACATCACTCAGTAACAACTCACTCACACTCAAACACAACAGGAGGGACATCATTCAGTAATAGCACACTTACACTCCCACACAACAGGAGGGATGTCACTCAGTAATAGCACACTCACACTCCCACACAGCAGGAGGGACATCACTCAGTAACAGCACACTCACACTCCCACACAACAGGAGGGACATCACTCAGTCACAGCACACTCACACTCCCACACAACAGAAGGGACATCACTCAGTAACAGCACACTCACACTCCCACACAACAGGAGGGACATCACTCAGTAACAGCACACTCACACTCACACATAACAGGAGGGACATCACTCTATAACAGCACACTCACACTCCCACACAACAGGAGGGACATCACTCAGTAACAGCATACTCACACTCCCACACAACAGGAGGGACATCACTCAGTAACAGCATACTCACACTCCCACAGAACAGGAGGGACATCACTCAGTAACAGCGAACTCACACTCCCACACAACAGGGGGGACATCACTCTGTAACAGCACACTCACACACAACAGGAGGGACATCACTCAGTCACAGCGCACTCACACTCCCACACAATAGGAGGGAAATCACTCAGTAACAGCAAACTCACTCCCACACAACAGGAGGGACATCACTCAGTAACAGCACGCTCACACTCCAACATAACAGGAGGGATATCTCTCAGTAACAGCACACTCACAGTCCCTCACAACAGGAGGGACATCACTCAGTAACAGCACACTCACACTCCCACACAACAGGAGGGACATCACTCAGTAACAGCACACTCACCCTCCCGCACAACAGGTGGGACATCACTCAGTAAAAGCACACTCACACTCCCGCACAACAGGAGGGACATCACTCAGTAACAGCATACTCACACTCCCACACAACAGGAGGGACATCGATCAGTAACAGCGCACTCACACTCAAACACAACAGGAGGGACATCACTCAGTAACAGCACACCATCAATCCCACACAACAGGAGGGACATCACTCAGTAATAGCACACTCACACTCCCACACAACAGGGGGGACATCACTCAGTAACAGCACACTCACACACAACAGGAGGGACATCACTCAGTCACAGCGCACTCACACTCCCACACAACAGGAGGGACATCACTCCGTCACTGCGCACTCACACTCCCACACAACAGGAGGGACATCACTCAGTGACAGCACACTCACACACAACAGGAGGGACATCACTCAGTCACAGCGCACTCACACTCCCACACAACAGGAGGGACATCACTCAGTCACAGCGCACTCACACTCCCACACAACAGGAGGGACATCACTCAGTAACAGCAAACTCACTCCCACACAACAGGAGGGACATCACTCAGTAACAGCACGCTCACACTCCAACAAAACAGGAGGGATATCTCTCAGTAACAGCACACTCACACTCCCTGACAACAGGAGGGACATCACTCAGTAACAGCACACTCACACTCCCACACAACAGTAGGGACATCACTCAGTAACAGCACACTCACACTCCCACACAACAGGAGGGACATCACTCAGTAACAGCACACTCACACTCCCACACAACAGGAGGGACATCACTCAGTAACAGCACACTCACACTCACACACAACAGGAGGTACATCACTCAGTAACAGCACACTCACACTCACACACAATAGGAGGGACATAACTCAGTAACAGCAGACTCACACTCCCACACAACAGAAGGGAACATCACTCAGTAACAGCATACTCACACTCCCACACAACAGGAGGGACATCACTCAGTAATAGCACACTCACACTCCCACACAAAAGGAGGGACATCACTCAGTAACAGCACGCTCACACTCCAACAAAACAGGAGGGATATCTCTCAGTAACAGCACACTCACACTCCCTCACAGCAGGAGGGACATAACTCAGTAACAGCACACTCACACTACCACACAACAGGAGGGACATCACTCAGTAACAGCACACTCACACTCCCACACAACAGGAGGGACATCACTCAGTAACTTCACACTCACACTCCCACACAACAGGAGGGATGTCACTCAGTAATAGCACACTCACACACCCACACAAAAGGAGGGATATCACTCAGTAACAGGACACTCATAATCCCACACAACAGGAGGGACATCACTCAGTAACAGGACACTCACACTCCCACACATCAGGAGGGACATCACTCAGTAAAGGCACCCTCACACTCATACACAACAGGAGGGACATCACTCAGTCACAGCACAATCACTCCCACAGAACAGGAGGGACATCACTCAGTCACAGCACACTCACACTCCCACACAACAGGAGGGACATCACTCAGTAACAGCACACTCACACTCCCACACAACAAGAGGGACATCACTCAGTAACAACTCACTCACACTCAAACACAACAGGAGGGACATCATTCAGTAATAGCACACTTACACTCCCACACAACAGGAGGGACATCACTCAGTAACAGCACACTCACACTCCCACACAACAGGAGGGACATCACTCAGTAACAGCACACTCACACTCACACATAACAGGAGGGACATCACTCTGTAACAGCACACTCACACTCCCACACAACAGGAGGGACATCACTCAGTAACAGCATACTCACACTCCCACACAACAGGAGGGACATCACTCAGTAACAGCATACTCACACTCCCACACAACAGGAGGGACATCACTCATTAACATCACACTCACGCTCTCACACAACAGGAAGGACATCACTCAGTAACAGCACACTCACACTCCCACAGAACAGGAGGGACATCACTCAGTAACAGCACACTCACACACAACAGGAGGGACATCACTCAGTAACACCACACCCACACTCTCTCAACAGGAGGGACATCACTCAGTAACAGCACACTCACACTCCCACACAACATGAGAGACATCACTCTGTAACAGCGCACTCACTCTCCCACACAACAGGAGGGACATCTCTCCGAAACACACTCCCACTTCCACACAACAGGAGGGAGATCACTCAGTAAGAGCACACTGAGACTCCCACACAACAGGAGGGACATGACTCAGTAACAGCACACGCACACTCCACACAACAGGAAGAACATCTCTCAGTAACAGCACACACACTCCCACACAACAGGAGGGACATCACTCAGTTACAGCACAATCACACTTCCACACAACAGGAAGGGACTTACTCAGTAACAGCAGACTCACACTCCCACACAACAGGAGATTAATCTCTCAGTAACAGTACACTTACACTCCCACACAAAAGGAAGATCATCACTCAGTAACAGCACACACAATCCCACACAACAGGAGGGACATCACTCAGAAACAGCACACTCACACTCCCACACAACAGGAGGGACATCACTCAGCAACAGCACACTCACACTCCCACACAACAGGAGGGACATCACTCAGTAACAGCACACTCACACTCCCACACAACAGTAGGGACATCACTGAGTAACAGCACACTCACACTCCCACACAACAGGAGGGACATCACTCAGTAACTTCACACGCACACTCCCACACAACAGGAGGGACATCACTCAGTAACAAAACACTCACAATCCCACACAACTGGAGGGACATCGCTCAGTAACAGCACACTCACACTCCCACACAACAGGAGGGACATCACTCAGTAACAGCACACTCACACTCACACACAACAGGAGGGACATCACTCAGTAACAGCACACTCACACTCACACACAATAGGAGGGACATAACTCAGTAACAGCAGACTCACACTCCCACACAACAGAAGGGAACATCACTCAGTAACAGCATACTCACACTCCCACACAACAGGAGGGACATCACTCAGTAACAGCGCACTCACACTCACACACAACAGGAGGGACATCACTCAGTAACAGCACACCATCAATCCCACACAACAGGAGGGACATCACTCAGTAATAGCACACTCACACTCCCACACAACAGGAGGGACTTCACTCAGTAACAGCAAACTCACTCCCACACAACAGGAGATTAATCTCTCAGTAACAGCACACTTACACTCCCACACAAAAGGAAGATCATCACTCAGTAACAGCACACACAATCCCACACAACAGGAGGGACATCACTCAGAAACAGCACACTCACACTCCCACACAACAGGAGGGACATCACTCAGCAACAGCACACTCACACTCCCACACAACAGGAGGGACATCACTCAGTAACAGCACACTCACACTCCCACACAACAGTAGGGACATCACTGAGTAACAGCACACTCACACTCCCACACAACAGGAGGGACATCACTCAGTAACTTCACACGCACACTCCCACACAACAGGAGGGACATCACTCAGTAACAATACACTCACAATCCCACACAACTGGAGGGACATCGCTCAGTAACAGCACACTCACACTCCCACACAACAGGAGGGACATCACTCAGTAACAGCACACTCACACTCACACACAACAGGAGGGACATCACTCAGTAACAGCACACTCACACTCACACACAATAGGAGGGACATAACTCAGTAACAGCAGACTCACACTCCCACACAACAGAAGGGAACATCACTCAGTAACAGCATACTCACACTCCCACACAACAGGAGGGACATCACTCAGTAACAGCGCACTCACACTCACACACAACAGGAGGGACATCACTCAGTAACAGCACACCATCAATCCCACACAACAGGAGGGACATCACTCAGTAATAGCACACTCACACTCCCACACAACAGGAGGGACTTCACTCAGTAACAGCAAACTCACTCCCACACAACAGGAGGGACATCACTCAGTAACAGCACGCTCACACTCCAACAAAAAAGGAGGGATATCTCTCAGTAACAGCACACTCACACCCCTCACAACAGGAGGGACATCACTCAGTAACAGCACACTCACACTCCCACACAACAGTAGGGACATCACTCAGTAACAGCACACTCACACTCACACACAACAGGAGGTACATCACTCAGTAACTTCACACTCACACTCCCACACAACAGGAGGGACATCACTCAGTAACAAAACATTCACAATCCCACTCAACTGGAGGGACATCGCTCAGTAACAGCACACTCACACTCCCACACAACAGGAGGGACATCACTCAGTAACAGCACACTCACACTCACACACAACAGGAGGTACATCACTGAGTAACAGCACACTCACACTCACACACAACAGGAGGGACATCACTCAGTAACAGCACACTCACACCCACACACAACAGGAGGGACATCACTCAGTAACTTCACACTCACACTCCCACACAACAGGAGGGATGTCACTCAGTAATAGCACACTCACACACCCACACAAAAGGAGGGATATCACTCAGTAACACCACACTCATAATCCCACACAACAGGAGGGACATCACTCAGTAACAGGACACTCACACTCCCACACATCTGGAGGGACATCACTCAGTAATGGCACCCTCACACTCATACACAACAAGAGGGACATCACTCAGTAAAGGCACCCTCACACTCATACACAACAGGAGGAACTTCACTCAATCACAGCACAATCACTCCCACAGAACAGGAGGGACATCACTCAGTCACAGCACACTCACACTCCCACACAACAGGAGGGACATCACTCAGTAACAGCACACTCACACTCCCACACAACAAGAGGGACATCACTCAGTAACAACTCACTCACACTCAAACACAACAGGAGGGACATCATTCAGTAATAGCACACTTACACTCCCACACAACAGGAGGGATGTCACTCAGTAATAGCACACTCACACTCCCACACAGCAGGAGGGACATCACTCAGTAACAGCACACTCACACTCCCACACAACAGGAGGGACATCACTCAGTCACAGCACACTCACACTCCCACACAACAGAAGGGACATCACTCAGTAACAGCACACTCACACTCCCACACAACAGGAGGGACATCACTCAGTAACAGCACACTCACACTCACACATAACAGGAGGGACATCACTCTATAACAGCACACTCACACTCCCACACAACAGGAGGGACATCACTCAGTAACAGCATACTCACACTCCCACACAACAGGAGGGACATCACTCAGTAACAGCGAACTCACACTCCCACACAACAGGGGGGACATCACTCTGTAACAGCACACTCACACACAACAGGAGGGACATCACTCAGTCACAGCGCACTCACACTCCCACACAATAGGAGGGACATCACTCAGTAACAGCAAACTCACTCCCACACAACAGGAGGGACATCACTCAGTAACAGCACGCTCACACTCCAACATAACAGGAGGGATATCTCTCAGTAACAGCACACTCACAGTCCCTCACAACAGGAGGGACATCACTCAGTAACAGCACACTCACACTCCCACACAACAGGAGGGACATCACTCAGTAACAGCACACTCACCCTCCCGCACAACAGGTGGGACATCACTCAGTAAAAGCACACTCACACTCCCGCACAACAGGAGGGACATCACTCAGTAACAGCATACTCACACTCCCACACAACAGGAGGGACATCGATCAGTAACAGCGCACTCACACTCAAACACAACAGGAGGGACATCACTCAGTAACAGCACACCATCAATCCCACACAACAGGAGGGACATCACTCAGTAATAGCACACTCACACTCCCACACAACAGGGGGGACATCACTCAGTAACAGCACACTCACACACAACAGGAGGGACATCACTCAGTCACAGCGCACTCACACTCCCACACAACAGGAGGGACATCACTCCGTCACTGCGCACTCACACTCCCACACAACAGGAGGGACATCACTCAGTGACAGCACACTCACACACAACAGGAGGGACATCACTCAGTCACAGCGCACTCACACTCCCACACAACAGGAGGGACATCACTCAGTCACAGCGCACTCACACTCCCACACAACAGGAGGGACATCACTCAGTAATAGCAAACTCACTCCCACACAACAGGAGGGACATCACTCAGTAACAGCACGCTCACACTCCAACAAAACAGGAGGGATATCTCTCAGTAAGAGCACACTCACACTCCCTGACAACAGGAGGGACATCACTCAGTAACAGCACACTCACACTCCCACACAACAGTAGGGACATCACTGAGTAACAGCACACTCACACTCCCACACAACAGGAGGGACATCACTCAGTAACTTCACACGCACACTCCCACACAACAGGAGGGACATCACTCAGTAACAATACACTCACAATCCCACACAACTGGAGGGACATCGCTCAGTAACAGCACACTCACACTCCCACACAACAGGAGGGACATCACTCAGTAACAGCACACTCACACTCACACACAACAGGAGGTACATCACTCAGTAACAGCACACTCACACTCACACACAATAGGAGGGACATAACTCAGTAACAGCAGACTCACACTCCCACACAACAGAAGGGAACATCACTCAGTAACAGCATACTCACACTCCCACACAACAGGAGGGACATCACTCAGTAATAGCACACTCACACTCCCACACAAAAGGAGGGACATCACTCAGTAACAGCACGCTCACACTCCAACAAAACAGGAGGGATATCTCTCAGTAACAGCACACTCACACTCCCTCACAGCAGGAGGGACATAACTCAGTAACAGCACACTCACACTACCACACAACAGGAGGGACATCACTCAGTAACAGCACACTCACACTCCCACACAACAGGAGGGACATCACTCAGTAACTTCACACTCACACTCCCACACAACAGGAGGGATGTCACTCAGTAATAGCACACTCACACACCCACACAAAAGGAGGGATATCACTCAGTAACAGGACACTCATAATCCCACACAACAGGAGGGACATCACTCAGTAACAGGACACTCACACTCCCACACATCAGGAGGGACATCACTCAGTAAAGGCACCCTCACACTCATACACAACAGGAGGGACATCACTCAGTCACAGCACAATCACTCCCACAGAACAGGAGGGACATCACTCAGTCACAGCACACTCACACTCCCACACAACAGGAGGGACATCACTCAGTAACAGCACACTCACACTCCCACACAACAAGAGGGACATCACTCAGTAACAACTCACTCACACTCAAACACAACAGGAGGGACATCATTCAGTAATAGCACACTTACACTCCCACACAACAGGAGGGACATCACTCAGTAACAGCACACTCACACTCCCACACAACAGGAGGGACATCACTCAGTAACAGCACACTCACACTCACACATAACAGGAGGGACATCACTCTGTAACAGCACACTCACACTCCCACACAACAGGAGGGACATCACTCAGTAACAGCATACTCACACTCCCACACAACAGGAGGGACATCACTCAGTAACAGCATACTCACACTCCCACACAACAGGAGGGACATCACTCATTAACATCACACTCACGCTCTCACACAACAGGAAGGACATCACTCAGTAACAGCACACTCACACTCCCACAGAACAGGAGGGACATCACTCAGTAACAGCACACTCACACACAACAGGAGGGACATCACTCAGTAACACCACACCCACACTCTCTCAACAGGAGGGACATCACTCAGTAACAGCACACTCACACTCCCACACAACATGAGAGACATCACTCTGTAACAGCGCACTCACTCTCCCACACAACAGGAGGGACATCTCTCAGAAACACACTCCCACTTCCACACAACAGGAGGGAGATCACTCAGTAAGAGCACACTGAGACTCCCACACAACAGGAGGGACATGACTCAGTAACAGCACACGCACACTCCACACAACAGGAAGAACATCTCTCAGTAACAGCACACACACTCCCACACAACAGGAGGGACATCACTCAGTTACAGCACAATCACACTTCCACACAACAGGAAGGGACTTACTCAGTAACAGCAGACTCACACTCCCACACAACAGGAGATTAATCTCTCAGTAACAGCACACTTACACTCCCACACAAAAGGAAGATCATCACTCAGTAACAGCACACACAATCCCACACAACAGGAGGGACATCACTCAGAAACAGCACACTCACACTCCCACACAACAGGAGGGACATCACTCAGCAACAGCACACTCACACTCCCACACAACAGGAGGGACATCACTCAGTAACAGCACACTCACACTCCCACACAACAGTAGGGACATCACTGAGTAACAGCACACTCACACTCCCACACAACAGGAGGGACATCACTCAGTAACTTCACACGCACACTCCCACACAACAGGAGGGACATCACTCAGTAACAATACACTCACAATCCCACACAACTGGAGGGACATCGCTCAGTAACAGCACACTCACACTCCCACACAACAGGAGGGACATCACTCAGTAACAGCACACTCACACTCACACACAACAGGAGGGACATCACTCAGTAACAGCACACTCACACTCACACACAATAGGAGGGACATAACTCAGTAACAGCAGACTCACACTCCCACACAACAGAAGGGAACATCACTCAGTAACAGCATACTCACACTCCCACACAACAGGAGGGACATCACTCAGTAACAGCGCACTCACACTCACACACAACAGGAGGGACATCACTCAGTAACAGCACACCATCAATCCCACACAACAGGAGGGACATCACTCAGTAATAGCACACTCACACTCCCACACAACAGGAGGGACTTCACTCAGTAACAGCAAACTCACTCCCACACAACAGGAGATTAATCTCTCAGTAACAGCACACTTACACTCCCACACAAAAGGAAGATCATCACTCAGTAACAGCACACACAATCCCACACAACAGGAGGGACATCACTCAGAAACAGCACACTCACACTCCCACACAACAGGAGGGACATCACTCAGCAACAGCACACTCACACTCCCACACAACAGGAGGGACATCACTCAGTAACAGCACACTCACACTCCCACACAACAGTAGGGACATCACTGAGTAACAGCACACTCACACTCCCACACAACAGGAGGGACATCACTCAGTAACTTCACACGCACACTCCCACACAACAGGAGGGACATCACTCAGTAACAATACACTCACAATCCCACACAACTGGAGGGACATCGCTCAGTAACAGCACACTCACACTCCCACACAACAGGAGGGACATCACTCAGTAACAGCACACTCACACTCACACACAACAGGAGGGACATCACTCAGTAACAGCACACTCACACTCACACACAATAGGAGGGACATAACTCAGTAACAGCAGACTCACACTCCCACACAACAGAAGGGAACATCACTCAGTAACAGCATACTCACACTCCCACACAACAGGAGGGACATCACTCAGTAACAGCGCACTCACACTCACACACAACAGGAGGGACATCACTCAGTAACAGCACACTCACACTCCCACACAACAGGAGGGACTTCACTCAGTAACAGCAAACTCACTCCCACACAACAGGAGGGACATCACTCAGTAACAGCACGCTCACACTCCAACAAAAAAGGAGGGATATCTCTCAGTAACAGCACACTCACACCCCTCACAACAGGAGGGACATCACTCAGTAACAGCACACTCACACTCCCACACAACAGTAGGGACATCACTCAGTAACAGCACACTCACACTCACACACAACAGGAGGTACATCACTCAGTAACTTCACACTCACACTCCCACACAACAGGAGGGACATCACTCAGTAACAAAACATTCACAATCCCACTCAACTGGAGGGACATCGCTCAGTAACAGCACACTCACACTCCCACACAACAGGAGGGACATCACTCAGTAACAGCACACTCACACTCACACACAACAGGAGGTACATCACTGAGTAACAGCACACTCACACTCACACACAACAGGAGGGACATCACTCAGTAACAGCACACTCACACCCACACACAACAGGAGGGACATCACTCAGTAACTTCACACTCACACTCCCACACAACAGGAGGGATGTCACTCAGTAATAGCACACTCACACACCCACACAAAAGGAGGGATATCACTCAGTAACACCACACTCATAATCCCACACAACAGGAGGGACATCACTCAGTAACAGGACACTCACACTCCCACACATCAGGAGGGACATCACTCAGTAATGGCACCCTCACACTCATACACAACAAGAGGGACATCACTCAGTAAAGGCACCCTCACACTCATACACAACAGGAGGAACTTCACTCAATCACAGCACAATCACTCCCACAGAACAGGAGGGACATCACTCAGTCACAGCACACTCACACTCCCACACAACAGGAGGGACATCACTCAGTAACAGCACACTCACACTCCCACACAACAAGAGGGACATCACTCAGTAACAACTCACTCACACTCAAACACAACAGGAGGGACATCATTCAGTAATAGCACACTTACACTCCCACACAACAGGAGGGATGTCACTCAGTAATAGCACACTCACACTCCCACACAGCAGGAGGGACATCACTCAGTAACAGCACACTCACACTCCCACACAACAGGAGGGACATCACTCAGTCACAGCACACTCACACTCCCACACAACAGAAGGGACATCACTCAGTAACAGCACACTCACACTCCCACACAACAGGAGGGACATCACTCAGTAACAGCACACTCACACTCACACATAACAGGAGGGACATCACTCTATAACAGCACACTCACACTCCCACACAACAGGAGGGACATCACTCAGTAACAGCATACTCACACTCCCACACAACAGGAGGGACATCACTCAGTAACAGCGAACTCACACTCCCACACAACAGGGGGGACATCACTCTGTAACAGCACACTCACACACAACAGGAGGGACATCACTCAGTCACAGCGCACTCACACTCCCACACAATAGGAGGGACATCACTCAGTAACAGCAAACTCACTCCCACACAACAGGAGGGACATCACTCAGTAACAGCACGATCACACTCCAACATAACAGGAGGGATATCTCTCAGTAACAGCACACTCACAGTCCCTCACAACAGGAGGGACATCACTCAGTAACAGCACACTCACACTCCCACACAACAGGAGGGACATCACTCAGTAACAGCACACTCACCCTCCCGCACAACAGGTGGGACATCACTCAGTAAAAGCACACTCACACTCCCGCACAACAGGAGGGACATCACTCAGTAACAGCATACTCACACTCCCACACAACAGGAGGGACATCGATCAGTAACAGCGCACTCACACTCAAACACAACAGGAGGGACATCACTCAGTAACAGCACACCATCAATCCCACACAACAGGAGGGACATCACTCAGTAATAGCACACTCACACTCCCACACAACAGGGGGGACATCACTCAGTAACAGCACACTCACACACAACAGGAGGGACATCACTCAGTCACAGCGCACTCACACTCCCACACAACAGGAGGGACATCACTCCGTCACTGCGCACTCACACTCCCACACAACAGGAGGGACATCACTCAGTGACAGCACACTCACACACAACAGGAGGGACATCACTCAGTCACAGCGCACTCACACTCCCACACAACAGGAGGGACATCACTCAGTCACAGCGCACTCACACTCCCACACAACAGGAGGGACATCACTCAGTAACAGCAAACTCACTCCCACACAACAGGAGGGACATCACTCAGTAACAGCACGCTCACACTCCAACAAAACAGGAGGGATATCTCTCAGTAACAGCACACTCACACTCCCTGACAACAGGAGGGACATCACTCAGTAACAGCACACTCACACTCCCACACAACATTAGGGACATCACTGAGTAACAGCACACTCACACTCCCACACAACAGGAGGGACATCACTCAGTAACTTCACACGCACACTCCCACACAACAGGAGGGACATCACTCAGTAACAATACACTCACAATCCCACACAACTGGAGGGACATCGCTCAGTAACAGCACACTCACACTCCCACACAACAGGAGGGACATCACTCAGTAACAGCACACTCACACTCACACACAACAGGAGGTACATCACTCAGTAACAGCACACTCACACTCACACACAATAGGAGGGACATAACTCAGTAACAGCAGACTCACACTCCCACACAACAGAAGGGAACATCACTCAGTAACAGCATACTCACACTCCCACACAACAGGAGGGACATCACTCAGTAATAGCACACTCACACTCCCACACAAAAGGAGGGACATCACTCAGTAACAGCACGCTCACACTCCAACAAAACAGGAGGGATATCTCTCAGTAACAGCACACTCACACTCCCTCACAGCAGGAGGGACATAACTCAGTAACAGCACACTCACACTACCACACAACAGGAGGGACATCACTCAGTAACAGCACACTCACACTCCCACACAACAGGAGGGACATCACTCAGTAACTTCACACTCACACTCCCACACAACAGGAGGGATGTCACTCAGTAATAGCACACTCACACACCCACACAAAAGGAGGGATATCACTCAGTAACAGGACACTCATAATCCCACACAACAGGAGGGACATCACTCAGTAACAGGACACTCACACTCCCACACATCAGGAGGGACATCACTCAGTAAAGGCACCCTCACACTCATACACAACAGGAGGGACATCACTCAGTCACAGCACAATCACTCCCACAGAACAGGAGGGACATCACTCAGTCACAGCACACTCACACTCCCACACAACAGGAGGGACATCACTCAGTAACAGCACACTCACACTCCCACACAACAAGAGGGACATCACTCAGTAACAACTCACTCACACTCAAACACAACAGGAGGGACATCATTCAGTAATAGCACACTTACACTCCCACACAACAGGAGGGACATCACTCAGTAACAGCACACTCACACTCCCACACAACAGGAGGGACATCACTCAGTAACAGCACACTCACACTCACACATAACAGGAGGGACATCACTCTGTAACAGCACACTCACACTCCCACACAACAGGAGGGACATCACTCAGTAACAGCATACTCACACTCCCACACAACAGGAGGGACATCACTCAGTAACAGCATACTCACACTCCCACACAACAGGAGGGACATCACTCATTAACATCACACTCACGCTCTCACACAACAGGAAGGACATCACTCAGTAACAGCACACTCACACTCCCACAGAACAGGAGGGACATCACTCAGTAACAGCACACTCACACACAACAGGAGGGACATCACTCAGTAACACCACACCCACACTCTCTCAACAGGAGGGACATCACTCAGTAACAGCACACTCACACTCCCACACAACATGAGAGACATCACTCTGTAACAGCGCACTCACTCTCCCACACAACAGGAGGGACATCTCTCAGAAACACACTCCCACTTCCACACAACAGGAGGGAGATCACTCAGTAAGAGCACACTGAGACTCCCACACAACAGGAGGGACATGACTCAGTAACAGCACACGCACACTCCACACAACAGGAAGAACATCTCTCAGTAACAGCACACACACTCCCACACAACAGGAGGGACATCACTCAGTTACAGCACAATCACACTTCCACACAACAGGAAGGGACTTACTCAGTAACAGCAGACTCACACTCCCACACAACAGGAGATTAATCTCTCAGTAACAGCACACTTACACTCCCACACGAAAGGAAGATCATCACTCAGTAACAGCACACACAATCCCACACAACAGGAGGGACATCACTCAGAAACAGCACACTCACACTCCCACACAACAGGAGGGACATCACTCAGCAACAGCACACTCACACTCCCACACAACAGGAGGGACATCACTCAGTAACAGCACACTCACACTCCCACACAACAGTAGGGACATCACTGAGTAACAGCACACTCACACTCCCACACAACAGGAGGGACATCACTCAGTAACTTCACACGCACACTCCCACACAACAGGAGGGACATCACTCAGTAACAATACACTCACAATCCCACACAACTGGAGGGACATCGCTCAGTAACAGCACACTCACACTCCCACACAACAGGAGGGACATCACTCAGTAACAGCACACTCACACTCACACACAACAGGAGGGACATCACTCAGTAACAGCACACTCACACTCACACACAATAGGAGGGACATAACTCAGTAACAGCAGACTCACACTCCCACACAACAGAAGGGAACATCACTCAGTAACAGCATACTCACACTCCCACACAACAGGAGGGACATCACTCAGTAACAGCGCACTCACACTCACACACAACAGGAGGGACATCACTCAGTAACAGCACACCATCAATCCCACACAACAGGAGGGACATCACTCAGTAATAGCACACTCACACTCCCACACAACAGGAGGGACTTCACTCAGTAACAGCAAACTCACTCCCACACAACAGGAGGGACATCACTCAGTAACAGCACGCTCACACTCCAACAAAAAAGGAGGGATATCTCTCAGTAACAGCACACTCACACCCCTCACAACAGGAGGGACATCACTCAGTAACAGCACACTCACACTCCCACACAACAGTAGGGACATCACTCAGTAACAGCACACTCACACTCACACACAACAGGAGGTACATCACTCAGCAACAGCACACTCACACTCCCACACAACAGGAGGGACATCACTCAGTAACAGCACACTCACATTCCCACACAACAGGATGGATATCACTCAGTAACAGCGCACTCACACTCCCACTCTACAGGAGGGTCATCACTCAGTAACAGCACACTCACACTCCCACAGAACAGGAGAGACATCACTCAGTAACAGCTCACTCACTCCCACACAACAAGAGGGACATCACTCAGTAACAGCGCACCATCAATCCCACACAACAGGAGGGACATCACTCAGTAACAGCACCCTCACTCACAATAGGAGGGAGATCACTCAGTAACAGCAGCCTCACTCACAACAGGAGGGACATCACTCAGTAATAGCACACTGACACTCCCACACAACAGGGGAGACATCACTCAGTAACAGCACACTCCCACACAATAGGAGGGACATCACTCAGTAACAGCACACTCATATTCCCACACAATAGGAGGGACATCAGTCAGTAACAGCAAACACACTCCCACACAACAGGAGGGACATCACTCAGTAACAGCACACTCACACTACCACACAACAGGAGGAACATCAGTCAGTAACAGCACGCTCACACTCCAACATAACAGGAGGGATATCTCTCAGTAACAGCACACTCACACTCCCTCACAACAGGAGGGACATCACTCAGTAACAGCAAACTCACACTCCCACACAACAGGAGGGACATCACTCAGTAACAGCACACTCACATTCCCACACAACAGGATGGATATCACTCAGTAACAGCGGACTCACACTCCCACTCAACAGGGGAGACATCACTCAGTAACAGCGCACTCACACTCACACACAACAGGAGGGACATCACTCAGTAATAGCACACTCACTCACAACAGGAGGGACATCACTCAGTCATAGCACACTCACACTCCCACACAACAGGGGGGACATCACTCAGTAACAGCACACTCACGCACAACAGCAGGGACATCACTCAGTAACAGCGCACTCACCCTCCCACACAATAGGAGGGACATCACTCAGTAACAGCACACTCACACACAACAGGAGGGACATCACTCAGTAACAGCACACTCCCACACAATAGGACGGACATCAGTCAGTAACAGCAAACGCACTCCCACACAACAGGAGGGACATCACTCAGTAACAGCACACTCACACTCCCGCACAACAGGAGGGACATCACTCAATAACAGCACACTCACACTCCCACACATCAGGAGGGACATCACTCAGTAACAGCAAACACACACTCCCACACAACAGGAGGGACAGCACTCAGTTAGAGCACACTCACACTCCCACACAACAGGAGGTACATCACTCAGTAACAGCAAACACACACTCCCACACAACAGGAGGGACAGCACTCAGTAAGAGCACACTCAGAATCCCACACAACAGGAGGGACATCAGTCAGTAAGAGCACACCCACACTCTCACAACAAGAGGGACATCACTCAGTAACAGCACACTCACTCCCACACAACAGGAGGGACATCACTCATTAACATCACACTCACGCTCCCACACAACAGGAAGGACATCACTCAGTAACAGCACACTCACACTCCCACAGAACAGGAGGGACATCACTCAGTAACAGCACACGCACACTCCCACAGAACAGGAGGGACATCACTCAGTAACAGCACACGCACACGCACACACAACAGGAGGGACATCACTCAGTAACAGCACACTCACACTCCCACACAACAGGAGGGACATCACTCAGTAATAGCACACTCACACTCACACATAACAGGAGGGACATCACTCTGTAACAGCACACTCACACTCCCACACAACAGGAGGGACATCACTCAGTAACAGCATACTCACACTCCCACACAACAGGAGGGACATCACTCAGTAACAGCATACTCACACTCCCACAGAACAGGAGGGACATCACTCAGTAACAGCGCACTCACACTCACACACAACAGGAGGGACATCACTCAGTAATAGCACACTCACACTCCCACACAACAGGGGGGACATCACTCTGTAACAGCACACTCACACACAACAGGAGGGACATCACTCAGTCACAGCGCACTCACACTCCCACACAATAGGAGGGACATCACTCAGTAACAGCAAACTCACTCCCACACAACAGGAGGGACATCACTCAGTAACAGCACGCTCACACTCCAACATAACAGGAGGGATATCTCTCAGTAACAGCACACTCACAGTCCCTCACAACAGGAGGGACATCACTCAGTAACAGCACACTCACACTCCCACACAACAGGAGGGACATCACTCAGTTAAGGCACCCTCACACTCATACACAACAGGAGGGACATCACTCAGTAAAGGCACACTCACACTCATACACAACAGGAGGAACTTCACTCAGTCACAGCACAATCACTCCCACAGAACAGGAGGGACATCACTCAGTCACAGCACACTCACACTCCCACACAACAGGAGGGACATCACTCAGTAACAGCACACTCACACTCCCACACAACAGAAGGGACATCACTCAGTAACTTCACACTCACACTCCCACACAACAGGAGGGATGTCACTCAGTAATAGCACACTCACACACCCACACAAAAGGAGGGATATCACTCAGTAACAGCACACTCATAATCCCACACAACAGGAGGGACATCACTCAGTAACAGGACACTCACACTCCCACACATCAGGAGGGACATCACTCAGTAAAGGCACCCTCACACTCATACACAACAGGAGGGACATCACTCAGTAAAGGCACACTCGCACTCATACACAACAGGAGGAACTTCACTCAGTCACAGCACAATCACTCCCACAGAACAGGAGGGACATCACTCAGTCACAGCACACTCACACTCCCACACAACAGGAGGGACATCACTCAGTAACAGCACACTCACACTCCCACACAACAAGAGGGACATCACTCAGTAACAACTCACTCACACTCAAACACAACAGGAGGGACATCATTCAGTAATAGCACACTTACACTCCCACACAACAGGAGGGATGTCACTCAGTAATAGCACACTCACACTCCCACACAGCAGGAGGGACATCACTCAGTAACAGCACACTCACACTCCCACACAATAGGAGGGACATTAGTCAGTCAAAGCACACTCACACTCCCACACAACAGAAGGGACATCACTCAGTAACAGCACACTCACACTCCCACACAACAGGAGGGACATCACTCAGTAACAGCACACTCACACTCACACATAACAGGAGGGACATCACTCTGTAACAGCACACTCACACTCCCACACAACAGGAGGGACATCACTCAGTAACAGCATACTCACACTCCCACACAACAGGAGGGACATCACTCAGTAACAGCATACTCACACTCCCACAGAACAGGAGGGACATCACTCAGTAACAGCGCACTCACACTCACACACAACAGGAGGGACATCACTCAGTAATAGCACACTCACACTCCCACACAACAGGGGGGACATCACTCAGTAACAGCACACTCACACACAACAGGAGGGACATCACTCAGTCACAGCGCACTCACACTCAAACACAACAGGAGGGACATCACTCAGTAACAGCACACCATCAATCCCACACAACAGGAGGGACATCACTCAGTAATAGCACACTCACACTCCCACACAACAGGGGGGACATCACTCAGTAACAGCACACTCACACACAACAGGAGGGACATCACTCAGTCACAGCGCACTCACACTCCCACACAACAGGAGGGACATCAGTCCGTCACAGCGCACTCACACTCCCACACAACAGGAGGGACATCACTCAGTAACAGCACACTCACACACAACAGGAGGGACATCACTCAGTCACAGCACACTCACACTCCCACACAACAGGAGGGACATCACTCAGTCACAGCGCACTCACACTCCCACACAACAGGAGGGACATCACTCAGTAACAGCAAACTCACTCCCACACAACAGGAGGGACATCACTCAGTAACAGCACGCTCACACTCCAACAAAACAGGAGGGACATCACTCAGTAACAGCACACTCACACTCCCACACAACAGTAGGGACATCACTCAGTAACAGCACACTCACACTCCCACACAACAGGAGGGACATCACTCAGTAAATTCACACTCACACTCCCACACAACAGGAGGGACATCACTCAGTAACAATACACTCACCATCCCACACAACTGGAGGGACATCGCTCAGTAACAGCACACTCACACTCCCACACAACAGGAGGGACATTACTCACTAACAGCACACTCACACTCACACACAACAGGAGGTACATCACTCAGTAACAGCTCACTCACACTCACACACAACAGGAGGGACATCACTCAGTAACAGCACACTCACACTCACACACAATAGGAGGGACATAACTCAGTAACAGCAGACTCACACTCCCACACAACAGAAGGGACATCACTCAGTAACAGCATACTCACACTCCCACACAACAGGAGGGACATCACTCAGTAACAGCGCACTCACACTCACACACAACAGGAGGGACATCACTCAGTAACAGCACACCATCAATCCCACACAACAGGAGGGACATCACTCAGTAATAGCACACTCACACTCCCACACAACAGGAGGGACATCACTCAGTAACAGCACGCTCACACTCCAACAAAACAGGAGGGATATCTCTCAGTAACAGCACACTCACACTCCCTCACAGCAGGAGGGACATAACTCAGTAACAGCACACTCACACTACCACACAACAGGAGGGACATCACTCAGTAACAGCACACTCACACTCCCACACAACAGGAGGGACATCACTCAGTAACTTCACACTCACACTCCCACACAACAGGAGGGATGTCACTCAGTAATAGCACACTCACACACCCACACAAAAGGAGGCATATCACTCAGTAACAGCACACTCATAATCCCACACAACAGGAGGGACATCACTCAGTAACAGGACACTCACACTCCCACACATCAGGAGGGACATCACTCAGTAAAGGCACCCTCACACTCATACACAACAGGAGGGACATCACTCAGTAAAGGCACACTCACACTCATACACAACAGGAGGAACTTCACTCAGTCACAGCACAATCACTCCCACAGAACAGGAGGGACATCACTCAGTCACAGCACACTCACACTCCCACACAACAGGAGGGACATCACTCAGTAACAGCACACTCACACTCCCACACAACAAGAGGGACATCACTCAGTAACAACTCACTCACACTCAAACACAACAGGAGGGACATCATTCAGTAATAGCACACTTACACTCCCACACAACAGGAGGGATGTCACTCAGTAATAGCACACTCACACTCCCACACAGCAGGAGGGACATCACTCAGTAACAGCACACTCACACTCCCACACAACAGGAGGGACATTAGTCAGTCACAGCACACTCACACTCCCACACAACAGAAGGGACATCACTCAGTAACAGCACACTCACACTCCCACACAACAGGAGGGACATCACTCAGTAATAGCACACTCACACTCACACATAACAGGAGGGACATCACTCTGTAACAGCACACTCACACTCCCACACAACAGGAGGGACATCACTCAGTAACAGCATACTCACACTCCCACACAACAGGAGGGACATCACTCAGTAACAGCATACTCACACTCCCACAGAACAGGAGGGACATCACTCAGTAACAGCGCACTCACACTCACACACAACAGGAGGGACATCACTCAGTAATAGCACACTCACACTCCCACACAACAGGGGGGACATCACTCTGTAACAGCACACTCACACACAACAGGAGGGACATCACTCAGTCACAGCGCACTCACACTCCCACACAATAGGAGGGACATCACTCAGTAACAGCAAACTCACTCCCACACAACAGGAGGGACATCACTCAGTAACAGCACGCTCACACTCCAACATAACAGGAGGGATATCTCTCAGTAACAGCACACTCACAGTCCCTCACAACAGGAGGGACATCACTCAGTAACAGCACACTCACACTCCCACACAACAGGAGGGACATCACTCAGTAACAGCACACTCACCCTCCCGCACAACAGGTGGGACATCACTAAGTAAAAGCACACTCACACTCCCACACAACAGGAGGGACATCACTCAGTAACAGCATACTCACACTCCCACACAACAGGAGGGACATCGCTCAGTAACAGCGCACTCACACTCAAACACAACAGGAGGGACATCACTCAGTAACAGCATACTCACACTCCCACACAACAGGAGGGACATCACTCAGTAACAGCATACTCACACTCCCACAGAACAGGAGGGACATCACTCAGTAACAGCGCACTCACACTCACACACAACAGGAGGGACATCACTCAGTAATAGCACACTCACACTCCCACACAACAGGGGGGACATCACTCAGTAACAGCACACTCACACACAACAGGAGGGACATCACTCAGTCACAGCGCACTCACACTCAAACACAACAGGAGGGACATCACTCAGTAACAGCACACCATCAATCCCACACAACAGGAGGGACATCACTCAGTAATAGCACACTCACACTCCCACACAACAGGGGGGACATCACTCAGTAACAGCACACTCACACACAACAGGAGGGACATCACTCAGTCACAGCGCACTCACACTCCCACACAACAGGAGGGACATCAGTCCGTCACAGCGCACTCACACTCCCACACAACAGGAGGGACATCACTCAGTAACAGCACACTCACACACAACAGGAGGGACATCACTCAGTCACAGCACACTCACACTCCCACACAACAGGAGGGACATCACTCAGTCACAGCGCACTCACACTCCCACACAACAGGAGGGACATCACTCAGTAACAGCAAACTCACTCCCACACAACAGGAGGGACATCACTCAGTAACAGCACGCTCACACTCCAACAAAACAGGAGGGACATCACTCAGTAACAGCACACTCACACTCCCACACAACAGTAGGGACATCACTCAGTAACAGCACACTCACACTCCCACACAACAGGAGGGACATCACTCAGTAAATTCACACTCACACTCCCACACAACAGGAGGGACATCACTCAGTAACAATACACTCACCATCCCACACAACTGGAGGGACATCGCTCAGTAACAGCACACTCACACTCCCACACAACAGGAGGGACATTACTCAGTAACAGCACACTCACACTCACACACAACAGGAGGTACATCACTCAGTAACAGCTCACTCACACTCACACACAACAGGAGGGACATCACTCAGTAACAGCACACTCACACTCACACACAATAGGAGGGACATAACTCAGTAACAGCAGACTCACACTCCCACACAACAGAAGGGACATCACTCAGTAACAGCATACTCACACTCCCACACAACAGGAGGGACATCACTCAGTAACAGCGCACTCACACTCACACACAACAGGAGGGACATCACTCAGTAACAGCACACCATCAATCCCACACAACAGGAGGGACATCACTCAGTAATAGCACACTCACACTCCCACACAACAGGAGGGACATCACTCAGTAACAGCACGCTCACACTCCAACAAAACAGGAGGGATATCTCTCAGTAACAGCACACTCACACTCCCTCACAGCAGGAGGGACATATCTCAGTAACAGCACACTCACACTACCACACAACAGGAGGGACATCACTCAGTAACAGCACACTCACACTCCCACACAACAGGAGGGACATCACTCAGTAACTTCACACTCACACTCCCACACAACAGGAGGGATGTCACTCAGTAATAGCACACTCACACACCCACACAAAAGGAGGCATATCACTCAGTAACAGCACACTCATAATCACACAACAGGAGGGACATCACTCAGTAACAGGACACTCACACTCCCACACATCAGGAGGGACATCACTCAGTAAAGGCACCCTCACACTCATACACAACAGGAGGGACATCACTCAGTAAAGGCACACTCACACTCATACACAACAGGAGGAACTTCACTCAGTCACAGCACAATCACTCCCACAGAACAGGAGGGACATCACTCAGTCACAGCACACTCACACTCCCACACAACAGGAGGGACATCACTCAGTAACAGCAAACGCACTCCCACACAACAGGAGGGACATCACTCAGTAACAGCACACTCACACTCCCGCACAACAGGAGGGACATCACTCAGTAACAGCACACTCACACTCCCACACAACAGGAGGGACATCACTCAGTAACAGCACACTCACACTCACTCCCACACATCAAGATGGACATCACTCAGTAACAGCAAACACACACTCCCACACAACAGGAGGGACAGCACTCAGTAAGAGCAGACTCACACTCCCACACAGCAGGAGGGACATCACTCAGTAACAGCACACTCACACTCCCACACAGCAGGAGGGACAACACTCAGTAACAGCACACTCACACTCCCACACAGCAGGAGGGATATCACTCAGTAACAGCACACATACAATCCCACACAACAGTAGGGACATCAGTCAGTAAGAGCACACCCACACTCTCACAACAGGTGGGACATCACTCAGTAACAGCACTCACACTCCCACACAACAGGAGGGACATCACTCAGTAACAGCACACTCACACTCCCACACAACAGGAAGGACATCACTCAGTAACAGCACACTCACACTCCCACACAACAGGAGGGACATCACTCAGTAACAGCACACTCACACACAACAGGAGGGACATCACTCAGTCACAGTGCACTCACACTCCCACACAACAGGAGGGACATCACTCCGTCACAGCGCACTCACACTCCCACACAACAGGAGGGACATCACTCAGTAACAGCACACTCACACACAACAGGAGGGACATCACTCAGTCACAGCGCACTCACACTCCCACACAACAGGAGGGACATCACTCAGTCACAGCGCACTCACACTCCCACACAACAGGAGGGACTTCACTCAGTAACAGCAAACTCACTCCCACACAACAGGAGGGACATCACTCAGTAACAGCACGCTCACACTCCAACAAAAAAGGAGGGATATCTCTCAGTAACAGCACACTCACACCCCTCACAACAGGAGGGACATCACTCAGTAACAGCACACTCACACTCCCACACAACAGTAGGGACATCACTCAGTAACAGCACACTCACACTCCCACACAACAGGAGGGACATCACTCAGTAACTTCACACTCACACTCCCACACAACAGGAGGGACATCACTCAGTAACAAAACATTCACAATCCCACACAACTGGAGGGACATCGCTCAGTAACAGCACACTCACACTCCCACACAACAGGAGGGACATCACTCAGTAACAGCACACTCACACTCACACACAACAGGAGGTACATCACTCAGTAACAGCACACTCACACTCACACACAACAGGAGGGACATCACTCAGTAACAGCACACTCACACCCACACACAACAGGAGGGACATCACTCAGTAACTTCACACTCACACTCCCACACAACAGGAGGGATGTCACTCAGTAATAGCACACTCACACACCCACACAAAAGGAGGGATATCACTCAGTAACAGCACACTCATAATCCCACACAACAGGAGGGACATCACTCAGTAACAGGACACTCACACTCCCACACATCAGGAGGGACATCACTCAGTAATGGCACCCTCACACTCATACACAACAAGAGGGACATCACTCAGTAAAGGCACCCTCACACTCATACACAACAGGAGGAACTTCACTCAATCACAGCACAATCACTCCCACAGAACAGGAGGGACATCACTCAGTCACAGCACACTCACACTCCCACACAACAGGAGGGACATCACTCAGTAACAGCACACTCACACTCCCACACAACAAGAGGGACATCACTCAGTAACAACTCACTCACACTCAAACACAACAGGAGGGACATCATTCAGTAATAGCACACTTACACTCCCACACAACAGGAGGGATGTCACTCAGTAATAGCACACTCACACTCCCACACAGCAGGAGGGACATCACTCAGTAACAGCACACTCACACTCCCACACAACAGGAGGGACATCACTCAGTCACAGCACACTCACACTCCCACACAACAGAAGGGACATCACTCAGTAACAGCACACTCACACTCCCACACAACAGGAGGGACATCACTCAGTAACAGCACACTCACACTCACACATAACAGGAGGGACATCACTCTATAACAGCACACTCACACTCCCACACAACAGGAGGGACATCACTCAGTAACAGCATACTCACACTCCCACACAACAGGAGGGACATCACTCAGTAACAGCATACTCACACTCCCACAGAACAGGAGGGACATCACTCAGTAACAGCGAACTCACACTCCCACACAACAGGGGGGACATCACTCTGTAACAGCACACTCACTCACAACAGGAGGGACATCACTCAGTCACAGCGCACTCACACTCCCACACAATAGGAGGGACATCACTCAGTAACAGCAAACTCACTCCCACACAACAGGAGGGACATCACTCAGTAACAGCACGCTCACACTCCAACATAACAGGAGGGATATCTCTCAGTAACAGCACACTCACAGTCCCTCACAACAGGAGGGACATCACTCAGTAACAGCACACTCACACTCCCACACAACAGGAGGGACATCACTCAGTAACAGCACACTCACCCTCCCGCACAACAGGTGGGACATCACTCAGTAAAAGCACACTCACACTCCCGCACAACAGGAGGGACATCACTCAGTAACAGCATACTCACACTCCCACACAACAGGAGGGACATCGATCAGTAACAGCGCACTCACACTCAAACACAACAGGAGGGACATCACTCAGTAACAGCACACCATCAATCCCACACAACAGGAGGGACATCACTCAGTAATAGCACACTCACACTCCCACACAACAGGGGGGACATCACTCAGTAACAGCACACTCACACACAACAGGAGGGACATCACTCAGTCACAGCGCACTCACACTCCCACACAACAGGAGGGACATCACTCCGTCACTGCGCACTCACACTCCCACACAACAGGAGGGACATCACTCAGTGACAGCACACTCACACACAACAGGAGGGACATCACTCAGTCACAGCGCACTCACACTCCCACACAACAGGAGGGACATCACTCAGTCACAGCGCACTCACACTCCCACACAACAGGAGGTACATCACTCAGTAACAGCAAACTCACTCCCACACAACAGGAGGGACATCACTCAGTAACAGCACGCTCACACTCCAACAAAACAGGAGGGATATCTCTCAGTAACAGCATACTCACACTCCCTGACAACAGGAGGGACATCACTCAGTAACAGCACACTCACACTCCCACACAACAGTTGGGACATCACTGAGTAACAGCACACTCACACTCCCACACAACAGGAGGGACATCACTCAGTAACTTCACACGCACACTCCCACACAACAGGAGGGACATCACTCAGTAACAATACACTCACAATCCCACACAACTGGAGGGACATCGCTCAGTAACAGCACACTCACACTCCCACACAACAGGAGGGACATCACTCAGTAAAGGCACACTCACACTCACACACAACAGGAGGGACATCACTCAGTAACAGCACACTCACACTCACACACAATAGGAGGGACATAACTCAGTAACAGCAGACTCACACTCCCACACAACAGAAGGGAACATCACTCAGTAACAGCATACTCACACTCCCACACAACAGGAGGGACATCACTCAGTAACAGCGCACTCACACTCACACACAACAGGAGGGACATCACTCAGTAACAGCACACCATCAATCCCACACAACAGGAGGGACATCACTCAGTAATAGCACACTCACACTCCCACACAACAGGAGGGACTTCACTCAGTAACAGCAAACTCACTCCCACACAACAGGAGGGACATCACTCAGTAACAGCACGCTCACACTCCAACAAAAAAGGAGGGATATCTCTCAGTAACAGCACACTCACACCCCTCACAACAGGAGGGACATCACTCAGTAACAGCACACTCACACTCCCACACAACAGTAGGGACATCACTCAGTAACAGCACACTCACACTCCCACACAACAGGAGGTACATCACTCAGTAACTTCACACTCACACTCCCACACAACAGGAGGGACATCACTCAGTAACAAAACATTCACAATCCCACTCAACTGGAGGGACATCGCTCAGTAACAGCACACTCACACTCCCACACAACAGGAGGGACATCACTCAGTAACAGCACACTCACACTCACACACAACAGGAGGTACATCACTGAGTAACAGCACACTCACACTCACACACAACAGGAGGGACATCACTCAGTAACAGCACACTCACACCCACACACAACAGGAGGGACATCACTCAGTAACTTCACACTCACACTCCCACACAACAGGAGGGATGTCACTCAGTAATAGCACACTCACACACCCACACAAAAGGAGGGATATCACTCAGTAACACCACACTCATAATCCCACACAACAGGAGGGACATCACTCAGTAACAGGACACTCACACTCCCACACATCAGGAGGGACATCACTCAGTAATGGCACCCTCACACTCATACACAACAAGAGGGACATCACTCAGTAAAGGCACCCTCACACTCATACACAACAGGAGGAACTTCACTCAATCACAGCACAATCACTCCCACAGAACAGGAGGGACATCACTCAGTCACAGCACACTCACACTCCCACACAACAGGAGGGACATCACTCAGTAACAGCACACTCACACTCCCACACAACAAGAGGGACATCACTCAGTAACAACTCACTCACACTCAAACACAACAGGAGGGACATCATTCAGTAATAGCACAATTACACTCCCACACAACAGGAGGGATGTCACTCAGTAATAGCACACTCACACTCCCACACAGCAGGAGGGACATCACTCAGTAACAGCACACTCACACTCCCACACAACAGGAGGGACATCACTCAGTCACAGCACACTCACACTCCCACACAACAGAAGGGACATCACTCAGTAACAGCACACTCACACTCCCACACAACAGGAGGGACATCACTCAGTAACAGCACACTCACACTCACACATAACAGGAGGGACATCACTCTATAACAGCACACTCACACTCCCACACAACAGGAGGGACATCACTCAGTAACAGCATACTCACACTCCCACACAACAGGAGGGACATCACTCAGTAACAGCATACTCACACTCCCACAGAACAGGAGGGACATCACTCAGTAACAGCGAACTCACACTCCCACACAACAGGGGGGACATCACTCTGTAACAGCACACTCACACACAACAGGAGGGACATCACTCAGTCACAGCGCACTCACACTCCCACACAATAGGAGGGACATCACTCAGTAACAGCAAACTCACTCCCACACAACAGGAGGGACATCACTCAGTAACAGCACGCTCACACTCCAACATAACAGGAGGGATATCTCTCAGTAACAGCACACTCACAGTCCCTCACAACAGGAGGGACATCACTCAGTAACAGCACACTCACACTCCCACACAACAGGAGGGACATCACTCAGTAACAGCACACTCACCCTCCCGCACAACAGGTGGGACATCACTCAGTAAAAGCACACTCACACTCCCGCACAACAGGAGGGACATCACTCAGTAACAGCATACTCACACTCCCACACAACAGGAGGGACATCGATCAGTAACAGCGCACTCACACTCAAACACAACAGGAGGGACATCACTCAGTAACAGCACACCATCAATCCCACACAACAGGAGGGACATCACTCAGTAATAGCACACTCACACTCCCACACAACAGGGGGGACATCACTCAGTAACAGCACACTCACACACAACAGGAGGGACATCACTCAGTCACAGCGCACTCACACTCCCACACAACAGGAGGGACATCACTCCGTCACTGCGCACTCACACTCCCACACAACAGGAGGGACATCACTCAGTGACAGCACACTCACACACAACAGGAGGGACATCACTCAGTCACAGCGCACTCACACTCCCACACAACAGGAGGGACATCACTCAGTCACAGCGCACTCACACTCCCACACAACAGGAGGGACATCACTCAGTAACAGCAAACTCACTCCCACACAACAGGAGGGACATCACTCAGTAACAGCACGCTCACACTCCAACAAAACAGGAGGGATATCTCTCAGTAACAGCACACTCACACTCACACACAACAGGAGGGACATCACTCAGTAACAGCACACTCACACTCCCACACAACAGTAGGGACATCACTGAGTAACAGCACACTCACACTCCCACACAACAGGAGGGACATCACTCAGTAACTTCACACGCACACTCCCACACAACAGGAGGGACATCACTCAGTAACAATACACTCACAATCCCACACAACTGGAGGGACATCGCTCAGTAACAGCACACTCACACTCCCACACAACAGGAGGGACATCACTCAGTAACAGCACACTCACACTCACACACAACAGGAGGTACATCACTCAGTAACAGCACACTCACACTCACACACAATAGGAGGGACATAACTCAGTAACAGCAGACTCACACTCCCACACAACAGAAGGGAACATCACTCAGTAACAGCATACTCACACTCCCACACAACAGGAGGGACATCACTCAGTAATAGCACACTCACACTCCCACACAAAAGGAGGGACATCACTCAGTAACAGCACGCTCACACTCCAACAAAACAGGAGGGATATCTCTCAGTAACAGCACACTCACACTCCCTCACAGCAGGAGGGACATAACTCAGTAACAGCACACTCACACTACCACACAACAGGAGGGACATCACTCAGTAACAGCACACTCACACTCCCACACAACAGGAGGGACATCACTCAGTAACTTCACACTCACACTCCCACACAACAGGAGGGATGTCACTCAGTAATAGCACACTCACACACCCACACAAAAGGAGGGATATCACTCAGTAACAGGACACTCATAATCCCACACAACAGGAGGGACATCACTCAGTAACAGGACACTCACACTCCCACACATCAGGAGGGACATCACTCAGTAAAGGCACCCTCACACTCATACACAACAGGAGGGACATCACTCAGTCACAGCACAATCACTCCCACAGAACAGGAGGGACATCACTCAGTCACAGCACACTCACACTCCCACACAACAGGAGGGACATCACTCAGTAACAGCACACACACTCCCACACAACAAGAGGGACATCACTCAGTAACAACTCACTCACACTCAAACACAACAGGAGGGACATCATTCAGTAATAGCACACTTACACTCCCACACAACAGGAGGGACATCACTCAGTAACAGCACACTCACACTCCCACACAACAGGAGGGACATCACTCAGTAACAGCACACTCACACTCACACATAACAGGAGGGACATCACTCTGTAACAGCACACTCACACTCCCACACAACAGGAGGGACATCACTCAGTAACAGCATACTCACACTCCCACACAACAGGAGGGACATCACTCAGTAACAGCATACTCACACTCCCACACAACAGGAGGGACATCACTCATTAACATCACACTCACGCTCTCACACAACAGGAAGGACATCACTCAGTAACAGCACACTCACACTCCCACAGAACAGGAGGGACATCACTCAGTAACAGCACACTCACACACAACAGGAGGGACATCACTCAGTAACACCACACCCACACTCTCTCAACAGGAGGGACATCACTCAGTAACAGCACACTCACACTCCCACACAACATGAGAGACATCACTCTGTAACAGCGCACTCACTCTCCCACACAACAGGAGGGACATCTCTCAGAAACACACTCCCACTTCCACACAACAGGAGGGAGATCACTCAGTAAGAGCACACTGAGACTCCCACACAACAGGAGGGACATGACTCAGTAACAGCACACGCACACTCCACACAACAGGAAGAACATCTCTCAGTAACAGCACACACACTCCCACACAACAGGAGGGACATCACTCAGTTACAGCACAATCACACTTCCACACAACAGGAAGGGACTTACTCAGTAACAGCAGACTCACACTCCCACACAACAGGAGATTAATCTCTCAGTAACAGCACACTTACACTCCCACACAAAAGGAAGATCATCACTCAGTAACAGCACACACAATCCCACACAACAGGAGGGACATCACTCAGAAACAGCACACTCACACTCCCACACAACAGGAGGGACATCACTCAGCAACAGCACACTCACACTCCCACACAACAGGAGGGACATCACTCAGTAACAGCACACTCACATTCCCACACAACAGGATGGATATCACTCAGTAACAGCGCACTCACACTCCCACTCAACAGGAGGGTCATCACTCAGTAACAGCACACTCACACTCCCACAGAACAGGAGAGACATCACTCAGTAACAGCTCACTCACTCCCACACAACAAGAGGGACATCACTCAGTAACAGCGCACCATCAATCCCACACAACAGGAGGGACATCACTCAGTAACAGCACCCTCACTCACAATAGGAGGGAGATCACTCAGTAACAGCAGCCTCACTCACAACAGGAGGGACATCACTCAGTAATAGCACACTGACACTCCCACACAACAGGGGAGACATCACTCAGTAACAGCACACTCCCACACAATAGGAGGGACATCACTCAGTAACAGCACACTCATATTCCCACACAATAGGAGGGACATCAGTCAGTAACAGCAAACACACTCCCACACAACAGGAGGGACATCACTCAGTAACAGCACACTCACACTACCACACAACAGGAGGAACATCAGTCAGTAACAGCACGCTCACACTCCAACATAACAGGAGGGATATCTCTCAGTAACAGCACACTCACACTCCCTCACAACAGGAGGGACATCACTCAGTAACAGCAAACTCACACTCCCACACAACAGGAGGGACATCACTCAGTAACAGCACACTCACATTCCCACACAACAGGATGGATATCACTCAGTAACAGCGGACTCACACTCCCACTCAACAGGGGAGACATCACTCAGTAACAGCGCACTCACACTCACACACAACAGGAGGGACATCACTCAGTAATAGCACACTCACTCACAACAGGAGGGACATCACTCAGTCATAGCACACTCACACTCCCACACAACAGGGGGGACATCACTCAGTAACGGCACACTCACGCACAACAGCAGGGACATCACTCAGTAACAGCGCACTCACCCTCCCACACAATAGGAGGGACATCACTCAGTAACAGCACACTCACACACAACAGGAGGGACATCACTCAGTAACAGCACACTCCCACACAATAGGACGGACATCAGTCAGTAACAGCAAACGCACTCCCACACAACAGGAGGGACATCACTCAGTAACAGCACACTCACACTCCCGCACAACAGGAGGGACATCACTCAATAACAGCACACTCACACTCCCACACATCAGGAGGGACATCACTCAGTAACAGCAAACACACACTCCCACACAACAGGAGGGACAGCACTCAGTTAGAGCACACTCACACTCCCACACAACAGGAGGTACATCACTCAGTAACAGCAAACACACACTCCCACACAACAGGAGGGACAGCAATCAGTAAGAGCACACTCAGAATCCCACACAACAGGAGGGACATCAGTCAGTAAGAGCACACCCACACTCTCACAACAAGAGGGACATCACTCAGTAACAGCACACTCACTCCCACACAACAGGAGGGACATCACTCATTAACATCACACTCACGCTCCCACACAACAGGAAGGACATCACTCAGTAACAGCACACTCACACTCCCACAGAACAGGAGGACATCACTCAGTAACAGCACACGCACACTCCCACAGAACAGGAGGGACATCACTCAGTAACAGCACACGCACACGCACACGCACACACAACAGGAGGGACATCACTCAGTAACAGGAGACTCACACTCCCACACAACAGGAAGAACATCACGCAGTAACAGCGCACTCACTCTCCCACACAACAGGAGGGACATCTCTCAGAAACACACTCCCACTTCCACACAACAGGAGGGTGATCACTCAGTAAGAGCACACTGAGACTCCCACACAACAGGTGGGACATGACTCAGTAACAGCACACGCACACTCCACACAACAGGAAGAACATCTCTCAGTAACAGCAGAATCACACTCCCACACAACAGGAAGGGACTTACTCAGTAACAGCACCCTCACACTCCCGCACAACAGGAGGGACATCACTCAGTAACAGCAGAATCACACTCCCACACAACAGGAAGGGACTTACTCAGTAACAGCACCCTCACACTCCCGCACAACAGGAGGGACATCACTCAGTAGCAGCAGAATCACACTCCCACACAACAGGAGGGACATCACTCAGTAACAGCACACTCACTCTCCCACACAACAGGAGGGATGTCACTCAGTAATAGCACACTCACACTCCCACACAACAGGAGGGATATCACTCAGTAACATCAGACTCACACTCCCACACAACAGGAGAGACATCACTCAGTAACAGCACACTCACACTCCCACACAACAGGAGGGATATCACTCAGAAATAGCACACTCACACTCCCACACAACAGGAGGGACATCACTCAGTAACAGGACACTCACACTCCCACACATCAGGAGGGACATCACTCAGTAAAAGCACACACACATTCATACACTACAGGAGGAACATCACTCAGTAACAGCACATTCACACTCCCACAGTACAGGAGGGACATCACTCAGTAACAGCACAGTCACAATCCCACACAACAGGAGGGACATCACTCAGTAACAGCACACTCACACTCCCACACAACAGGAGGGACATCACTCAGTAACAGCACACTCACACTCCCACACAACAGGAGGGATATCACTCAGAAATAGCACACTCACACTCCCACACAATAGGAGGGACATCACTCAGTAACAGCACACTCACACTCGCACACAACAGGAGGGATATCACTCAGAAATAGCACACTCACACTCCCACACAACAGGAGGGACATCACTCAGTAACAGGACACTCACACTCCCACACATCAGGAGGGACATCACTCAGGAACAGCACACTCACAGTCATACACAACAGGAGGAACATCACTCAGTAACAGCACACTCACACTCCCACAGTACAGGAGGGATATCACTCAGTAACAGCATACTCACAATCCCACACAACAGGAGGGACATCACTCAGTAACAGCATACTCACAATCCCACACAACAGGAGGGACATCACTCAGTAACAGCACACTCACACTCCCACACAACAGGAGGGACATCACTCAGTAACAGCACACTCACACTCCCACACAACAGGAGGGACATCACTCAGTAACAGCACACTCACACTCCCACACAACAGGAGGGACATCACTCAGTCACAGCACACTCACACTCCCACACAACAGGAGGGACATCACTCAGTAACAGCATACTCACAATCCCACACAACAGGAGGGACATCACTCAGTAACAGCACACTCACACTCCCACACAACAGGAGGGACATCACTCAGTAACAGCACACTCACACTCCCACACAACAGGAGGGACATCACTCAGTCACAGCACACTCACACTCACACACAAAAGGAGGGACAGAACTCAGTAACAAAACACTCACACTCCCACACAACTGGAGGGACATCGCTCAGTAACAGCACACTCACACTCACACACAACAGGAGGGACATAACTCAGTAACAAAACACTCACACTCCCACACAACAGGAGCGACATCACTCATTAACAACACACTCACACTCCCACACAACAGGCGGGACATCACTCAGTAACAGCACACTCACACTCCCACAGTACAGGAGGGACAACACTCAGTAACAGCACACTCACACTCGCACACAAAAGGAGGGATATCACTCAGTAACAGCACACTCACACTCCCACACAACATGAGGGACATCACTCAGTAACAGCACACTCACACTCCCATACAACAGGAGGGACATCACTCAGTAACAGCACACTCACACTCCCATACAACAGGAGGGACATCACTCAGTAACAGCACACTCACACTCCCACACAACAGTAGGGACATCACTGAGTAACAGCACACTCACACTCCCACACAACAGGAGGGACATCACTCAGTAACTTCACACGCACACTCCCACACAACAGGAGGGACATCACTCAGTAACAATACACTCACAATCCCACACAACTGGAGGGACATCGCTCAGTAACAGCACACTCACACTCCCACACAACAGGAGGGACATCACTCAGTAACAGCACACTCACACTCACACACAACAGGAGGGACATCACTCAGTAACAGCACACTCACACTCACACACAATAGGAGGGACATAACTCAGTAACAGCAGACTCACACTCCCACACAACAGAAGGGAACATCACTCAGTAACAGCATACTACACTCCCACACAACAGGAGGGACATCACTCAGTAACAGCGCACTCACACTCACACACAACAGGAGGGACATCACTCAGTAACAGCACACCATCAATCCCACACAACAGGAGGGACATCACTCAGTAATAGCACACTCACACTCCCACACAACAGGAGGGACTTCACTCAGTAACAGCAAACTCACTCCCACACAACAGGAGGGACATCACTCAGTAACAGCACGCTCACACTCCAACAAAAAAGGAGGGATATCTCTCAGTAACAGCACACTCACACCCCTCACAACAGGAGGGACATCACTCAGTAACAGCACACTCACACTCCCACACAACAGTAGGGACATCACTCAGTAACAGCACACTCACACTCCCACACAACAGGAGGTACATCACTCAGTAACTTCACACTCACACTCCCACACAACAGGAGGGACATCACTCAGTAACAAAACATTCACAATCCCACTCAACTGGAGGGACATCGCTCAGTAACAGCACACTCACACTCCCACACAACAGGAGGGACATCACTCAGTAACAGCACACTCACACTCACACACAACAGGAGGTACATCACTGAGTAACAGCACACTCACACTCACACACAACAGGAGGGACATCACTCAGTAACAGCACACTCACACCCACACACAACAGGAGGGACATCACTCAGTAACTTCACACTCACACTCCCACACAACAGGAGGGATGTCACTCAGTAATAGCACACTCACACACCCACACAAAAGGAGGGATATCACTCAGTAACACCACACTCATAATCCCACACAACAGGAGGGACATCACTCAGTAACAGGACACTCACACTCCCACACATCAGGAGGGACATCACTCAGTAATGGCACCCTCACACTCATACACAACAAGAGGGACATCACTCAGTAAAGGCACCCTCACACTCATACACAACAGGAGGAACTTCACTCAATCACAGCACAATCACTCCCACAGAACAGGAGGGACATCACTCAGTCACAGCACACTCACACTCCCACACAACAGGAGGGACATCACTCAGTAACAGCACACTCACACTCCCACACAACAAGAGGGACATCACTCAGTAACAACTCACTCACACTCAAACACAACAGGAGGGACATCATTCAGTAATAGCACAATTACACTCCCACACAACAGGAGGGATGTCACTCAGTAATAGCACACTCACACTCCCACACAGCAGGAGGGACATCACTCAGTAACAGCACACTCACACTCCCACACAACAGGAGGGACATCACTCAGTCACAGCACACTCACACTCCCACACAACAGAAGGGACATCACTCAGTAACAGCACACTCACACTCCCACACAACAGGAGGGACATCACTCAGTAACAGCACACTCACACTCACACATAACAGGAGGGACATCACTCTATAACAGCACACTCACACTCCCACACAACAGGAGGGACATCACTCAGTAACAGCATACTCACACTCCCACACAACAGGAGGGACATCACTCAGTAACAGCATACTCACACTCCCACAGAACAGGAGGGACATCACTCAGTAACAGCGAACTCACACTCCCACACAACAGGGGGGACATCACTCTGTAACAGCACACTCACACACAACAGGAGGGACATCACTCAGTCACAGCGCACTCACACTCCCACACAATAGGAGGGACATCACTCAGTAACAGCAAACTCACTCCCACACAACAGGAGGGACATCACTCAGTAACAGCACGCTCACACTCCAACATAACAGGAGGGATATCTCTCAGTAACAGCACACTCACAGTCCCTCACAACAGGAGGGACATCACTCAGTAACAGCACACTCACACTCCCACACAACAGGAGGGACATCACTCAGTAACAGCACACTCACCCTCCCGCACAACAGGTGGGACATCACTCAGTAAAAGCACACTCACACTCCCGCACAACAGGAGGGACATCACTCAGTAACAGCATACTCACACTCCCACACAACAGGAGGGACATCGATCAGTAACAGCGCACTCACACTCAAACACAACAGGAGGGACATCACTCAGTAACAGCACACCATCAATCCCACACAACAGGAGGGACATCACTCAGTAATAGCACACTCACACTCCCACACAACAGGGGGGACATCACTCAGTAACAGCACACTCACACACAACAGGAGGGACATCACTCAGTCACAGCGCACTCACACTCCCACACAACAGGAGGGACATCACTCCGTCACTGCGCACTCACACTCCCACACAACAGGAGGGACATCACTCAGTGACAGCACACTCACACACAACAGGAGGGACATCACTCAGTCACAGCGCACTCACACTCCCACACAACAGGAGGGACATCACTCAGTCACAGCGCACTCACACTCCCACACAACAGGAGGGACATCACTCAGTAACAGCAAACTCACTCCCACACAACAGGAGGGACATCACTCAGTAACAGCACGCTCACACTCCAACAAAACAGGAGGGATATCTCTCAGTAACAGCACACTCACACTCCCTGACAACAGGAGGGACATCACTCAGTCACAGCACACTCACACTCCCACACAACAGGAGGGACATCACTCAGTAACAGCACACTCACACTCCCACACAACATGAGAGACATCACTCTGTAACAGCGCACTCACTCTCCCACACAACAGGAGGGACATCTCTCAGAAACACACTCCCACTTCCACACAACAGGAGGGAGATCACTCAGTAAGAGCACACTGAGACTCCCACACAACAGGAGGGACATGACTCAGTAACAGCACACGCACACTCCACACAACAGGAAGAACATCTCTCAGTAACAGCACACACACTCCCACACAACAGGAGGGACATCACTCAGTTACAGCACAATCACACTTCCACACAACAGGAAGGGACTTACTCAGTAACAGCAGACTCACACTCCCACACAACAGGAGATTAATCTCTCAGTAACAGCACACTTACACTCCCACACAAAAGGAAGATCATCACTCAGTAACAGCACACACAATCCCACACAACAGGAGGGACATCACTCAGAAACAGCACACTCACACTCCCACACAACAGGAGGGACATCACTCAGCAACAGCACACTCACACTCCCACACAACAGGAGGGACATCACTCAGTAACAGCACACTCACATTCCCACACAACAGGATGGATATCACTCAGTAACAGCGCACTCACACTCCCACTCAACAGGAGGGTCATCACTCAGTAACAGCACACTCACACTCCCACAGAACAGGAGAGACATCACTCAGTAACAGCTCACTCACTCCCACACAACAAGAGGGACATCACTCAGTAACAGCGCACCATCAATCCCACACAACAGGAGGGACATCACTCAGTAACAGCACCCTCACTCACAATAGGAGGGAGATCACTCAGTAACAGCAGCCTCACTCACAACAGGAGGGACATCACTCAGTAATAGCACACTGACACTCCCACACAACAGGGGAGACATCACTCAGTAACAGCACACTCCCACACAATAGGAGGGACATCACTCAGTAACAGCACACTCATATTCCCACACAATAGGAGGGACATCAGTCAGTAACAGCAAACACACTCCCACACAACAGGAGGGACATCACTCAGTAACAGCACACTCACACTACCAAACAACAGGAGGAACATCAGTCAGTAACAGCACGCTCACACTCCAACATAACAGGAGGGATATCTCTCAGTAACAGCACACTCACACTCCCTCACAACAGGAGGGACATCACTCAGTAACAGCAAACTCACACTCCCACACAACAGGAGGGACATCACTCAGTAACAGCACACTCACATTCCCACACAACAGGATGGATATCACTCAGTAACAGCGGACTCACACTCCCACTCAACAGGGGAGACATCACTCAGTAACAGCGCACTCACACTCACACACAACAGGAGGGACATCACTCAGTAATAGCACACTCACTCACAACAGGAGGGACATCACTCAGTCATAGCACACTCACACTCCCACACAACAGGGGGGACATCACTCAGTAACAGCACACTCACGCACAACAGCAGGGACATCACTCAGTAACAGCGCACTCACCCTCCCACACAATAGGAGGGACATCACTCAGTAACAGCACACTCACACACAACAGGAGGGACATCACTCAGTAACAGCACACTCCCACACAATAGGACGGACATCAGTCAGTAACAGCAAACGCACTCCCACACAACAGGAGGGACATCACTCAGTAACAGCACACTCACACTCCCGCACAACAGGAGGGACATCACTCAATAACAGCACACTCACACTCCCACACATCAGGAGGGACATCACTCAGTAACAGCAAACACACACTCCCACACAACAGGAGGGACAGCACTCAGTTAGAGCACACTCACACTCCCACACAACAGGAGGTACATCACTCAGTAACAGCAAACACACACTCCCACACAACAGGAGGGACAGCAATCAGTAAGAGCACACTCAGAATCCCACACAACAGGAGGGACATCAGTCAGTAAGAGCACACCCACACTCTCACAACAAGAGGGACATCACTCAGTAACAGCACACTCACTCCCACACAACAGGAGGGACATCACTCATTAACATCACACTCACGCTCCCACACAACAGGAAGGACATCACTCAGTAACAGCACACTCACACTCCCACAGAACAGGAGGACATCACTCAGTAACAGCACACGCACACTCCCACAGAACAGGAGGGACATCACTCAGTAACAGCACACGCACACGCACACGCACACGCACACACAACAGGAGGGACATCACTCAGTAACAGGAGACTCACACTCCCACACAACAGGAAGAACATCACGCAGTAACAGCGCACTCACTCTCCCACACAACAGGAGGGACATCTCTCAGAAACACACTCCCACTTCCACACAACAGGAGGGTGATCACTCAGTAAGAGCACACTGAGACTCCCACACAACAGGTGGGACATGACTCAGTAACAGCACACGCACACTCCACACAACAGGAAGAACATCTCTCAGTAACAGCAGAATCACACTCCCACACAACAGGAAGGGACTTACTCAGTAACAGCACCCTCACACTCCCGCACAACAGGAGGGACATCACTCAGTAACAGCAGAATCACACTCCCACACAACAGGAAGGGACTTACTCAGTAACAGCACCCTCACACTCCCGCACAACAGGAGGGACATCACTCAGTAGCAGCAGAATCACACTCCCACACAACAGGAGGGACATCACTCAGTAACAGCACACTCACTCTCCCACACAACAGGAGGGATGTCACTCAGTAATAGCACACTCACACTCCCACACAACAGGAGGGATATCACTCAGTAACATCAGACTCACACTCCCACACAACAGGAGAGACATCACTCAGTAACAGCACACTCACACTCCCACACAACAGGAGGGATATCACTCAGAAATAGCACACTCACACTCCCACACAACAGGAGGGACATCACTCAGTAACAGGACACTCACACTCCCACACATCAGGAGGGACATCACTCAGTAAAAGCACACACACACTCATACACAACAGGAGGAACATCACTCAGTAACAGCACATTCACACTCCCACAGTACAGGAGGGACATCACTCAGTAACAGCACAGTCACAATCCCACACAACAGGAGGGACATCACTCAGTAACAGCACACTCACACTCCCACACAACAGGAGGGACATCACTCAGTAACAGCACACTCACACTCCCACACAACAGGAGGGATATCACTCAGAAATAGCACACTCACACTCCCACACAACAGGAGGGACATCACTCAGTAACAGCACACTCACACTCGCACACAACAGGAGGGATATCACTCAGAAATAGCACACTCACACTCCCACACAACAGGAGGGACATCACTCAGTAACAGGACACTCACACTCCCACACATCAGGAGGGACATCACTCAGGAACAGCACACTCACAGTCATACACAACAGGAGGAACATCACTCAGTAACAGCACACTCACACTCCCACAGTACAGGAGGGACATCACTCAGTAACAGCATACTCACAATCCCACACAACAGGAGGGACATCACTCAGTAACAGCACACTCACACTCCCACACAACAGGAGGGACATCACTCAGTAACAGCACACTCACACTCCCACACAACAGGAGGGACATCACTCAGTCACAGCACACTCACACTCACACACAAAAGGAGGGACAGAACTCAGTAACAAAACACTCACACTCCCACACAACTGGAGGGACATCGCTCAGTAACAGCACACTCACACTCACACACAACAGGAGGGACATAACTCAGTAACAAAACACTCACACTCCCACACAACAGGAGCGACATCACTCATTAACAACACACTCACACTCCCACACAACAGGCGGGACATCACTCAGTAACAGCACACTCACACTCCCACAGTACAGGAGGGACAAAACTCAGTAACAGCACACTCACACTCGCACACAAAAGGAGGGATATCACTCAGTAACAGCACACTCACACTCCCACACAACATGAGGGACATCACTCAGTAACAGCACACTCACACTCCCATACAACAGGAGGGACATCACTCAGTAACAGCACACTCACACTCCCATACAACAGGAGGGACATCACTCAGTAACAGCACACTCACACTCCCACACAACAGTAGGGACATCACTGAGTAACAGCACACTCACACTCCCACACAACAGGAGGGACATCACTCAGTAACTTCACACGCACACTCCCACACAACAGGAGGGACATCACTCAGTAACAATACACTCACAATCCCACACAACTGGAGGGACATCGCTCAGTAACAGCACACTCACACTCCCACACAACAGGAGGGACATCACTCAGTAACAGCACACTCACACTCACACACAACAGGAGGGACATCACTCAGTAACAGCACACTCACACTCACACACAATAGGAGGGACATAACTCAGTAACAGCAGACTCACACTCCCACACAACAGAAGGGAACATCACTCAGTAACAGCATACTCACACTCCCACACAACAGGAGGGACATCACTCAGTAACAGCGCACTCACACTCACACACAACAGGAGGGACATCACTCAGTAACAGCACACCATCAATCCCACACAACAGGAGGGACATCACTCAGTAATAGCACACTCACACTCCCACACAACAGGAGGGACTTCACTCAGTAACAGCAAACTCACTCCCACACAACAGGAGGGACATCACTCAGTAACAGCACGCTCACACTCCAACAAAAAAGGAGGGATATCTCTCAGTAACAGCACACTCACACCCCTCACAACAGGAGGGACATCACTCAGTAACAGCACACTCACACTCCCACACAACAGTAGGGACATCACTCAGTAACAGCACACTCACACTCCCACACAACAGGAGGTACATCACTCAGTAACTTCACACTCACACTCCCACACAACAGGAGGGACATCACTCAGTAACAAAACATTCACAATCCCACTCAACTGGAGGGACATCGCTCAGTAACAGCACACTCACACTCCCACACAACAGGAGGGACATCACTCAGTAACAGCACACTCACACTCACACACAACAGGAGGTACATCACTGAGTAACAGCACACTCACACTCACACACAACAGGAGGGACATCACTCAGTAACAGCACACTCACACCCACACACAACAGGAGGGACATCACTCAGTAACTTCACACTCACACTCCCACACAACAGGAGGGATGTCACTCAGTAATAGCACACTCACACACCCACACAAAAGGAGGGATATCACTCAGTAACACCACACTCATAATCCCACACAACAGGAGGGACATCACTCAGTAACAGGACACTCACACTCCCACACATCAGGAGGGACATCACTCAGTAATGGCACCCTCACACTCATACACAACAAGAGGGACATCACTCAGTAAAGGCACCCTCACACTCATACACAACAGGAGGAACTTCACTCAATCACAGCACAATCACTCCCACAGAACAGGAGGGACATCACTCAGTCACAGCACACTCACACTCCCACACAACAGGAGGGACATCACTCAGTAACAGCACACTCACACTCCCACACAACAAGAGGGACATCACTCAGTAACAACTCACTCACACTCAAACACAACAGGAGGGACATCATTCAGTAATAGCACAATTACACTCCCACACAACAGGAGGGATGTCACTCAGTAATAGCACACTCACACTCCCACACAGCAGGAGGGACATCACTCAGTAACAGCACACTCACACTCCCACACAACAGGAGGGACATCACTCAGTCACAGCACACTCACACTCCCACACAACAGAAGGGACATCACTCAGTAACAGCACACTCACACTCCCACACAACAGGAGGGACATCACTCAGTAACAGCACACTCACACTCACACATAACAGGAGGGACATCACTCTATAACAGCACACTCACACTCCCACACAACAGGAGGGACATCACTCAGTAACAGCATACTCACACTCCCACACAACAGGAGGGACATCACTCAGTAACAGCATACTCACACTCCCACAGAACAGGAGGGACATCACTCAGTAACAGCGAACTCACACTCCCACACAACAGGGGGGACATCACTCTGTAACAGCACACTCACACACAACAGGAGGGACATCACTCAGTCACAGCGCACTCACACTCCCACACAATAGGAGGGACATCACTCAGTAACAGCAAACTCACTCCCACACAACAGGAGGGACATCACTCAGTAACAGCACGCTCACACTCCAACATAACAGGAGGGATATCTCTCAGTAACAGCACACTCACAGTCCCTCACAACAGGAGGGACATCACTCAGTAACAGCACACTCACACTCCCACACAACAGGAGGGACATCACTCAGTAACAGCACACTCACCCTCCCGCACAACAGGTGGGACATCACTCAGTAAAAGCACACTCACACTCCCGCACAACAGGAGGGACATCACTCAGTAACAGCATACTCACACTCCCACACAACAGGAGGGACATCGATCAGTAACAGCGCACTCACACTCAAACACAACAGGAGGGACATCACTCAGTAACAGCACACCATCAATCCCACACAACAGGAGGGACATCACTCAGTAATAGCACACTCACACTCCCACACAACAGGGGGGACATCACTCAGTAACAGCACACTCACACACAACAGGAGGGACATCACTCAGTCACAGCGCACTCACACTCCCACACAACAGGAGGGACATCACTCCGTCACTGCGCACTCACACTCCCACACAACAGGAGGGACATCACTCAGTGACAGCACACTCACACACAACAGGAGGGACATCACTCAGTCACAGCGCACTCACACTCCCACACAACAGGAGGGACATCACTCAGTCACAGCGCACTCACACTCCCACACAACAGGAGGGACATCACTCAGTAACAGCAAACTCACTCCCACACAACAGGAGGGACATCACTCAGTAACAGCACGCTCACACTCCAACAAAACAGGAGGGATATCTCTCAGTAACAGCACACTCACACTCCCTGACAACAGGAGGGACATCACTCAGTAACAGCACACTCACACTCCCACACAACAGTAGGGACATCACTGAGTAACAGCACACTCACACTCCCACACAACAGGAGGGACATCACTCAGTAACTTCACACGCACACTCCCACACAACAGGAGGGACATCACTCAGTAACAATACACTCACAATCCCACACAACTGGAGGGACATCGCTCAGTAACAGCACACTCACACTCCCACACAACAGGAGGGACATCACTCAGTAACAGCACACTCACACTCACACACAACAGGAGGTACATCACTCAGTAACAGCACACTCACACTCACACACAATAGGAGGGACATAACTCAGTAACAGCAGACTCACACTCCCACACAACAGAAGGGAACATCACTCAGTAACAGCATACTCACACTCCCACACAACAGGAGGGACATCACTCAGTAATAGCACACTCACACTCCCACACAAAAGGAGGGACATCACTCAGTAACAGCACGCTCACACTCCAACAAAACAGGAGGGATATCTCTCAGTAACAGCACACTCACACTCCCTCACAGCAGGAGGGACATAACTCAGTAACAGCACACTCACACTACCACACAACAGGAGGGACATCACTCAGTAACAGCACACTCACACTCCCACACAACAGGAGGGACATCACTCAGTAACTTCACACTCACACTCCCACACAACAGGAGGGATGTCACTCAGTAATAGCACACTCACACACCCACACAAAAGGAGGGATATCACTCAGTAACAGGACACTCATAATCCCACACAACAGGAGGGACATCACTCAGTAACAGGACACTCACACTCCCACACATCAGGAGGGACATCATTCAGTAATAGCACACTTACACTCCCACACAACAGGAGGGACATCACTCAGTAACAGCACACTCACACTCCCACACAACAGGAGGGACATCACTCAGTAACAGCACACTCACACTCACACATAACAGGAGGGACATCACTCTGTAACAGCACACTCACACTCCCACACAACAGGAGGGACATCACTCAGTAACAGCATACTCACACTCCCACACAACAGGAGGGACATCACTCAGTAACAGCATACTCACACTCCCACACAACAGGAGGGACATCACTCATTAACATCACACTCACGCTCTCACACAACAGGAAGGACATCACTCAGTAACAGCACACTCACACTCCCACAGAACAGGAGGGACATCACTCAGTAACAGCACACTCACACACAACAGGAGGGACATCACTCAGTAACACCACACCCACACTCTCTCAACAGGAGGGACATCACTCAGTAACAGCACACTCACACTCCCACACAACATGAGAGACATCACTCTGTAACAGCGCACTCACTCTCCCACACAACAGGAGGGACATCTCTCAGAAACACACTCCCACTTCCACACAACAGGAGGGAGATCACTCAGTAAGAGCACACTGAGACTCCCACACAACAGGAGGGACATGACTCAGTAACAGCACACGCACACTCCACACAACAGGAAGAACATCACTCAGTAACAGCACACTCACACACAACAGGAGGGACATCACTCAGTAACAGCACACGCACACTCCACACAACAGGAAGAACATCTCTCAGTAACAGCACACACACTCCCACACAACAGGAGGGACATCACTCAGTTACAGCACAATCACACTTCCACACAACAGGAAGGGACTTACTCAGTAACAGCAGACTCACACTCCCACACAACAGGAGATTAATCTCTCAGTAACAGCACACTTACACTCCCACACAAAAGGAAGATCATCACTCAGTAACAGCACACACAATCCCACACAACAGGAGGGACATCACTCAGAAACAGCACACTCACACTCCCACACAACAGGAGGGACATCACTCAGCAACAGCACACTCACACTCCCACACAACAGGAGGGACATCACTCAGTAACAGCACACTCACATTCCCACACAACAGGATGGATATCACTCAGTAACAGCGCACTCACACTCCCACTCAACAGGAGGGTCATCACTCAGTAACAGCACACTCACACTCCCACAGAACAGGAGAGACATCACTCAGTAACAGCTCACTCACTCCCACACAACAAGAGGGACATCACTCAGTAACAGCGCACCATCAATCCCACACAACAGGAGGGACATCACTCAGTAACAGCACCCTCACTCACAATAGGAGGGAGATCACTCAGTAACAGCAGCCTCACTCACAACAGGAGGGACATCACTCAGTAATAGCACACTGACACTCCCACACAACAGGGGAGACATCACTCAGTAACAGCACACTCCCACACAATAGGAGGGACATCACTCAGTAACAGCACACTCATATTCCCACACAATAGGAGGGACATCAGTCAGTAACAGCAAACACACTCCCACACAACAGGAGGGACATCACTCAGTAACAGCACACTCACACTACCACACAACAGGAGGAACATCAGTCAGTAACAGCACGCTCACACTCCAACATAACAGGAGGGATATCTCTCAGTAACAGCACACTCACACTCCCTCACAACAGGAGGGACATCACTCAGTAACAGCACACTCACATTCCCACACAACAGGATGGATATCACTCAGTAACAGCGGACTCACACTCCCACTCAACAGGGGAGACATCACTCAGTAACAGCGCACTCACACTCACACACAACAGGAGGGACATCACTCAGTAATAGCACACTCACTCACAACAGGAGGGACATCACTCAGTCATAGCACACTCACACTCCCACACAACAGGGGGGACATCACTCAGTAACAGCACACTCACGCACAACAGCAGGGACATCACTCAGTAACAGCGCACTCACCCTCCCACACAATAGGAGGGACATCACTCAGTAACAGCACACTCACACACAACAGGAGGGACATCACTCAGTAACAGCACACTCCCACACAATAGGACGGACATCAGTCAGTAACAGCAAACGCACTCCCACACAACAGGAGGGACATCACTCAGTAACAGCACACTCACACTCCCGCACAACAGGAGGGACATCACTCAATAACAGCACACTCACACTCCCACACATCAGGAGGGACATCACTCAGTAACAGCAAACACACACTCCCACACAACAGGAGGGACAGCACTCAGTTAGAGCACACTCACACTCCCACACAACAGGAGGTACATCACTCAGTAACAGCAAACACACACTCCCACACAACAGGAGGGACAGCAATCAGTAAGAGCACACTCAGAATCCCACACAACAGGAGGGACATCAGTCAGTAAGAGCACACCCACACTCTCACAACAAGAGGGACATCACTCAGTAACAGCACACTCACTCCCACACAACAGGAGGGACATCACTCATTAACATCACACTCACGCTCCCACACAACAGGAAGGACATCACTCAGTAACAGCACACTCACACTCCCACAGAACAGGAGGGACATCACTCAGTAACAGCACACGCACACTCCCACAGAACAGGAGGGACATCACTCAGTAACAGCACACGCACACGCACACGCACACACAACAGGAGGGACATCACTCAGTAACAGGAGACTCACACTCCCACACAACAGGAAGAACATCACGCAGTAACAGCGCACTCACTCTCCCACACAACAGGAGGGACATCTCTCAGAAACACACTCCCACTTCCACACAACAGGAGGGTGATCACTCAGTAAGAGCACACTGAGACTCCCACACAACAGGTGGGACATGACTCAGTAACAGCACACGCACACTCCACGCAACAGGAAGAACATCTCTCAGTAACAGCAGAATCACACTCCCACACAACAGGAAGGGACTTACTCAGTAACAGCACCCTCACACTCCCGCACAACAGGAGGGACATCACTCAGTAACAGCAGAATCACACTCCCACACAACAGGAAGGGACTTACTCTGTAACAGCACCCTCACACTCCCGCACAACAGGAGGGACATCACTCAGTAGCAGCAGAATCACACTCCCACACAACAGGAGGGACATCACTCAGTAACAGCACACTCACTCTCCCACACAACAGGAGGGATGTCAGTCAGTAATAGCACACTCACACTCCCACACAACAGGAGGGATATCACTCAGTAACATCAGACTCACACTCCCACACAACAGGAGAGACATCACTCAGTAACAGCACACTCACACTCCCACACAACAGGAGGGATATCACTCAGAAATAGCACACTCACACTCCCACACAACAGGAGGGACATCACTCAGTAACAGGACACTCACACTCCCACACATCAGGAGGGACATCACTCAGTAAAAGCACACACACACTCATACACAACAGGAGGAACATCACTCAGTAACAGCACATTCACACTCCCACAGTACAGGAGGGACATCACTCAGTAACAGCACAGTCACAATCCCACACAACAGGAGGGACATCACTCAGTAACAGCACACTCACACTCCCACACAACAGGAGGGACATCACTCAGTAACAGCACACTCACACTCCCACACAACAGGAGGGATATCACTCAGAAATAGCACACTCACACTCCCACACAACAGGAGGGACATCACTCAGTAACAGCACACTCACACTCGCACACAACAGGAGGGATATCACTCAGAAATAGCACACTCACACTCCCACACAACAGGAGGGACATCACTCAGTAACAGGACACTCACACTCCCACACATCAGGAGGGACATCACTCAGGAACAGCACACTCACAGTCATACACAACAGGAGGAACATCACTCAGTAACAGCACACTCACACTCCCACAGTACAGGAGGGACATCACTCAGTAACAGCATACTCACAATCCCACACAACAGGAGGGACATCACTCAGTAACAGCACACTCACACTCCCACACAACAGGAGGGACATCACTCAGTAACAGCACACTCACACTCCCACACAACAGGAGGGACATCACTCAGTCACAGCACACTCACACTCACACACAAAAGGAGGGACAGAACTCTAACAAAACACTCACACTCCCACACAACAGGAGCGACATCACTCATTAACAACACACTCACACTCCCACACAACAGGCGGGACATCACTCAGTAACAGCACACTCACACTCCCACAGTACAGGAGGGACAACACTCAGTAACAGCACACTCACACTCGCACACAAAAGGAGGGATATCACTCAGTAACAGCACACTCACACTCCCACACAACATGAGGGACATCACTCAGTAACAGCACACTCACACTCCCATACAACAGGAGGGACATCACTCAGTAACAGCACACTCACACTCCCATACAACAGGAGGGACATCACTCAGTAACAGGAGACTCACACTCCCACACAACAGGAAGAACATCACTCAGTAACAGCGCACTCACTCTCCCACACCACAGGAGGGACATCTCTCAGAAACACACTCCCACTTCCACACAGCAGGAGGGAGATCACTCAGTAAGAGCACATTGAGACTCCCACACAACAGGAGGGACATGACTCAGTAACAGCACACGCACACTCCACACAACAGGAAGAACATCTCTCAGTAACAGCACACACACTCCCACACAACAGGAGGGACATCACTCAGTAACAGCACAATCACACTCCCACACAACAGGATGGACATCACTCAGTAACAGGAGACTCACACTCCCACACAACAGGAAGAACATCACTCAGTAACAGCGCACTCACTCTCCCACACAACAGGAGGGACATCTCTCAGAAACACACTCCCACTTCCACACAACAGGAAGGGACTTAATCACTAACAGCATACGCACACTCCCACACAACAGGAGATGAATCTCTCAGTAACAGCACACTCACACTCCCACACAACAGGAAGATCATCACTCAGTAACAGCACACACAATCCCACACAACAGGAGGGACATCACTCAGAAACAGCACACTCACACTCCCGCACAACAGGAGGGACATCACTCAGTAACAGCACACTCACACTCCCGCACAACAGGAGGGACATCACTCAGTAACAGCACACTCACACTCCCACACAACAGGAGAGACATCACTCAGTAACAGCGCACTCACAGTCCCACTCAACAGGATGGATATCACTCAGCAACAGCGCACTCACACTCACACACAACAAGAGGGACATCACTCAGTAACAGCACACTTACTCACAACAGGAGGGACATCACTCAGTAATAGCACACTCACACTCCCACACAACAGGGTGGACATCACTCAGTAACAGCACACTTACTCACAACAGGAGGGACATCACTCAGTAATAGCACACTCACACTCCCACACAACAGGGGGGACATCACTCAGTAACAGCACACTCACGCACAACAGCAGGGACATCACTCAGTAACAGCGCACTCACACTCCCACACAATAGGAGGGACATCACTCAGTAACAGCACACTAACACTCCCACACAATAGGAGGGACATCAGTCAGTAACAGCACACTCACACTCCCACACAATAGGAGGGACATCAGTCAGTAACAGCAAACGCACTCCCACACAACAGGAGGGACATCACTCAGTAACAGCACACTCACACACCCACACAACAGGAGGGATATCTCTCAGTAACAGCACGCTCACACTCCCTCACAACAGGAGGGACATCACTCAGTAACAGCACACTCACACTCCCACACAACAGGAGGGACATCACTCAGTAACAGCACACTCACACTCCCGCACAGCCGGAGGGACATCACTCAGTAACAGCACACTCACACTCCCACAGAACAGGAGTGACATCAGTCACTAAGAGCACACTTACACTCCCACACAACATGAGGGACATCACTCAGTAACAGCACACTCACGCTCCCACACAACAGGAAGGACATCACTCAGTAACAGCACACTCACACTCACACACAACAGGAGGGACATCACTCAGTAACACCACACCCACACTCTCACAACAGGAGGGACATCACTCAGTAACAGCACACTCACACTCCCACACAACAGGAAGAACATCACTCAGTAACAGCGCACTCACTCTCCCACACAACAGGAGGGACATCTCTCAGAAACACACTCCCACTTCCACACAACAGGAGGGAGATCACTCAGTAAGAGCACACTGAGACTCCCACACAACAGGTGGGACATGACTCAGTAACAGCACACGCACACTCCACACAACAGGAAGAACATCTCTCAGTAACAGCACACACACTCCCACACAATAGGAGGGACATCACTCAGTAACAGCACACTCCCACACAATAGGAGGGACATCAGTCAGTAACAGCAAACGCACTCCCACACAACAGGAGGGACATCACTCAGTAAGAGCACACCCACACTCTCACAACAGGAGGGACATCACTCAGTAACAGCACACTCACACTCCCACACAACAGGAGGGACATCACTCAGTAACAGCACAATCACACTCCCACACAACAGGAGGGACATCACTCAGTAACAGCACACTCACACTCCCGCACAGCAGGAGGGACATCACTCAGTAACAGCACACTCACACTCCCACATAACAGGAGGGACATCACTCAGTAACAGCACACTCACACTCCCACACAACAGGAGGGACATCACTCAGTAACAGCACACTCACGCACAACAGCAGGGACATCACTCAGTAACAGCGCACTCACACTCCCACACAATAGGAGGGACATCACTCAGTAACAGCACACTAACACTCCCACACAATAGGAGGGACATCAGTCAGTAACAGCACACTCACACTCCCACACAATAGGAGGGACATCAGTCAGTAACAGCAAACGCACTCCCACACAACAGGAGGGACATCACTCAGTAACAGCACACTCACACACCCACACAACAGGAGGGATATCTCTCAGTAACAGCACGCTCACACTCCCTCACAACAGGAGGGACATCACTCAGTAACAGCACACTCACACTCCCACACAACAGGAGGGACATCACTCAGTAACAGCACACTCACACTCCCGCACAGCCGGAGGGACATCACTCAGTAACAGCACACTCACACTCCCACAGAACAGGAGTGACATCAGTCACTAAGAGCACACTTACACTCCCACACAACATGAGGGACATCACTCAGTAACAGCACACTCACGCTCCCACACAACAGGAAGGACATCACTCAGTAACAGCACACTCACACTCACACACAACAGGAGGGACATCACTCAGTAACACCACACCCACACTCTCACAACAGGAGGGACATCACTCAGTAACAGCACACTCACACTCCCACACAACAGGAAGAACATCACTCAGTAACAGCGCACTCACTCTCCCACACAACAGGAGGGACATCTCTCAGAAACACACTCCCACTTCCACACAACAGGAGGGAGATCACTCAGTAAGAGCACACTGAGACTCCCACACAACAGGTGGGACATGACTCAGTAACAGCACACGCACACTCCACACAACAGGAAGAACATCTCTCAGTAACAGCACACACACTCCCACACAACAGGAAGGGACTTACTCAGTAACAGCACCCTCACACTCCCGCACAACAGGAGGGACATCACTCAGTAACAGCACCCTCACACTCATACACAACAGGAGGAACTTCACTCAGTAACAGAACACTCACACTCCCGCACAACAGGAGGGACATCACTCAGTAACAGCGTACTCACACTCTGACACAACAGGAGGGACATCACTCAGTAACAGCACATTCACACTCCCACACAACAGGAGGGACATCACTCAGTAACAGCACACTCACAATCCCACACAACAGGAGGTACATCACTCAGTAACAGCACACTCACACTCCCACACAACAGGAGGGACATCACTCAGTAACAGCACACTCACACTCCCAAACAACAGGAGGGACATCACTCAGTCACAGCACACTCACACTCACACACAAATGGAGGGACATAACTCAGTAACAAAACACTCACACTCCCACACAACAGGAGCGACATCACTCATTAACAACACACTCACACTCCCACACAACAGGCGGGACATCACTCAGTAACAGCACACTCACACTCCCACACAACAGGAGGGACATGACTCAGTAACAGCACACTCACAGTCCCACACAACAGGAGTGACATCACTCAGTAACAGCACACTCACACTCCCACACAACAGGAGGGACATCGCTCAGCAACAGCACACTCACACTCCCACACAACAGGAGGGACATCACTCAGTAACAGCGCACTCACACTCACACACAACAGGAGGGACATCACTCAGTAACAGCACACTCACAATCCCACACAACAGGAGGGTCATCACTCAGTCACAGCACACTCACTCCCACACAACAGGAGGGTCATCACTCAGTCACAGCACACTTACACTCCCACACAACAGGAGGGACATCGCTCAGCAACAGCACACTCACACTCCCACACATCAGGAGGGACATCACTCAGTCACAGCACACTCACACTCCCACACAACAGGCGGGACATCACTCAGTAACAGCACACTCACACTCCCACACAACAGGAGGGACATCACTCAGTAACAGAACACTCACGCTCCTACACAACAGGAGGGACATCACTCAGTCACAGCACACTCACACTCCCACACAACAGGAGGGACATCACTCAGTCACAGCACACTCACACTCCCACACAACAGGAGGGACATCACTCAGTCACAGAACACTCACACTCCCACACAACAGGAGGGACATCACTCAGTAACAGAACAATCACACTCCCACACAACAGGAGGGACATCTCTCAGAAACACACTCCCACTTCCACACAACAGGAGGGAGATCACTCAGTAAGAGCACACTGAGACTCCCACACAACAGGAAGAACATCTCTCAGTAACAGCACACACACTCCCACACAACAGGAGGGACATCACTCAGTAACAGCACACTCACACTCCTGCACAACAGGAGGGACATCACTCAGTAACAGGAGACTCACACTCCCACACAACAGGAAGAACATCACTCAGTAACAGCGCACTCACTCTCCCACACAACAGGAGGGACATCTCTCAGAAACACACTCCCACTTCCACACAACAGGAGGGAGATCACTCAGAAATAGCACACTCACACTCCCACACAACAGGAGGGACATCACTCAGTAACAGGACACTCACACTCCCACACATCAGGAGGGACATCACTCAGTAACAGCACCCTCACACTCATACACAACAGGAGGAACTTCACTCAGTAACAGAACACTCACACTCCCGCACAACAGGAGGGACATCACTCAGTAACAGCGTACTCACACTCTGACACAACAGGAGGGACATCACTCAGTAACAGCACACTCACACTCCCACACAACAGGAGGGACATCACTCAGTAACAGCGCACTCACACTCCCACTCAACAGGATGGATATCACTCAGTAACAGCGCACTCACACTCCCACTCAACAGGAGGGTCATCACTCAGTAACAGTGCACTCACACTCACACACAAGAGGGACATCACTCAGTAACAGCACACTTACTCACAACAGGAGGGACATCGCTCAGTAATAGCACACTCACACTCCCACACAACAGGGGGGACATCACTCAGTAACAGCACGCTCACGCACAACAGCAGGGACATCACTCAGTAACAGCGCACTCACACTCCCACACAATAGGAGGGACATCACTCAGTAACAGCACACTCCCACACAATAGGAGGGACATCAGTCAGTAACAGCAAACGCACTCCCACACAACAGGAGGGACATCACTCAGTAAGAGCACACCCACACTCTCACAACAGGAGGGACATCACTCAGTAACAGCACACTCACACTCCCACACAACAGGAGGGACATCACTCAGTAACAGCACAATCACACTCCCACACAACAGGAGGGACATCACTCAGTAACAGCACACTCACACTCCCGCACAGCAGGAGGGACATCACTCAGTAACAGCACACTCACACTCCCACATAACAGGAGGGACATCACTCAGTAACAGCACACTCACACTCCCACACAACAGGAGGGACATCACTCAGTAACAGCACACTCACGCACAACAGCAGGGACATCACTCAGTAACAGCGCACTCACACTCCCACACAATAGGAGGGACATCACTCAGTAACAGCACACTAACACTCCCACACAATAGGAGGGACATCAGTCAGTAACAGCACACTCACACTCCCACACAATAGGAGGGACATCAGTCAGTAACAGCAAACGCACTCCCACACAACAGGAGGGACATCACTCAGTAACAGCACACTCACACACCCACACAACAGGAGGGATATCTCTCAGTAACAGCACGCTCACACTCCCTCACAACAGGAGGGACATCACTCAGTAACAGCACACTCACACTCCCACACAACAGGAGGGACATCACTCAGTAACAGCACACTCACACTCCCGCACAGCCGGAGGGACATCACTCAGTAACAGCACACTCACACTCCCACAGAACAGGAGTGACATCAGTCACTAAGAGCACACTTACACTCCCACACAACATGAGGGACATCACTCAGTAACAGCACACTCACGCTCCCACACAACAGGAAGGACATCACTCAGTAACAGCACACTCACACTCACACACAACAGGAGGGACATCACTCAGTAACACCACACCCACACTCTCACAACAGGAGGGACATCACTCAGTAACAGCACACTCACACTCCCACACAACAGGAAGAACATCACTCAGTAACAGCGCACTCACTCTCCCACACAACAGGAGGGACATCTCTCAGAAACACACTCCCACTTCCACACAACAGGAGGGAGATCACTCAGTAAGAGCACACTGAGACTCCCACACAACAGGTGGGACATGACTCAGTAACAGCACACGCACACTCCACACAACAGGAAGAACATCTCTCAGTAACAGCACACACACTCCCACACAACAGGAAGGGACTTACTCAGTAACAGCACCCTCACACTCCCGCACAACAGGAGGGACATCACTCAGTAACAGCACCCTCACACTCATACACAACAGGAGGAACTTCACTCAGTAACAGAACACTCACACTCCCGCACAACAGGAGGGACATCACTCAGTAACAGCGTACTCACACTCTGACACAACAGGAGGGACATCACTCAGTAACAGCACATTCACACTCCCACACAACAGGAGGGACATCACTCAGTAACAGCACACTCACAATCCCACACAACAGGAGGTACATCACTCAGTAACAGCACACTCACACTCCCACACAACAGGAGGGACATCACTCAGTAACAGCACACTCACACTCCCAAACAACAGGAGGGACATCACTCAGTCACAGCACACTCACACTCACACACAAATGGAGGGACATAACTCAGTAACAAAACACTCACACTCCCACACAACAGGAGCGACATCACTCATTAACAACACACTCACACTCCCACACAACAGGCGGGACATCACTCAGTAACAGCACACTCACACTCCCACACAACAGGAGGGACATGACTCAGTAACAGCACACTCACAGTCCCACACAACAGGAGTGACATCACTCAGTAACAGCACACTCACACTCCCACACAACAGGAGGGACATCGCTCAGCAACAGCACACTCACACTCCCACACAACAGGAGGGACATCACTCAGTAACAGCGCACTCACACTCACACACAACAGGAGGGACATCACTCAGTAACAGCACACTCACAATCCCACACAACAGGAGGGTCATCACTCAGTCACAGCACACTCACTCCCACACAACAGGAGGGTCATCACTCAGTCACAGCACACTTACACTCCCACACAACAGGAGGGACATCGCTCAGCAACAGCACACTCACACTCCCACACATCAGGAGGGACATCACTCAGTCACAGCACACTCACACTCCCACACAACAGGCGGGACATCACTCAGTAACAGCACACTCACACTCCCACACAACAGGAGGGACATCACTCAGTAACAGAACACTCACGCTCCTACACAACAGGAGGGACATCACTCAGTCACAGCACACTCACACTCCCACACAACAGGAGGGACATCACTCAGTCACAGCACACTCACACTCCCACACAACAGGAGGGACATCACTCAGTCACAGAACACTCACACTCCCACACAACAGGAGGGACATCACTCAGTAACAGAACAATCACACTCCCACACAACAGGAGGGACATCTCTCAGAAACACACTCCCACTTCCACACAACAGGAGGGAGATCACTCAGTAAGAGCACACTGAGACTCCCACACAACAGGAAGAACATCTCTCAGTAACAGCACACACACTCCCACACAACAGGAGGGACATCACTCAGTAACAGCACACTCACACTCCTGCACAACAGGAGGGACATCACTCAGTAACAGGAGACTCACACTCCCACACAACAGGAAGAACATCACTCAGTAACAGCGCACTCACTCTCCCACACAACAGGAGGGACATCTCTCAGAAACACACTCCCACTTCCACACAACAGGAGGGAGATCACTCAGAAATAGCACACTCACACTCCCACACAACAGGAGGGACATCACTCAGTAACAGGACACTCACACTCCCACACATCAGGAGGGACATCACTCAGTAACAGCACCCTCACACTCATACACAACAGGAGGAACTTCACTCAGTAACAGAACACTCACACTCCCGCACAACAGGAGGGACATCACTCAGTAACAGCGTACTCACACTCTGACACAACAGGAGGGACATCACTCAGTAACAGCACACTCACACTCCCACACAACAGGAGGGACATCACTCAGTAACAGCGCACTCACACTCCCACTCAACAGGATGGATATCACTCAGTAACAGCGCACTCACACTCCCACTCAACAGGAGGGTCATCACTCAGTAACAGTGCACTCACACTCACACACAAGAGGGACATCACTCAGTAACAGCACACTTACTCACAACAGGAGGGACATCGCTCAGTAATAGCACACTCACACTCCCACACAACAGGGGGGACATCACTCAGTAACAGCACGCTCACGCACAACAGCAGGGACATCACTCAGTAACAGCGCACTCACACTCCCACACAATAGGAGGGACATCACTCAGTAACAGCACACTCCCACACAATAGGAGGGACATCAGTCAGTAACAGCAAACGCACTCCCACACAACAGGAGGGACATCACTCAGTAAGAGCACACCCACACTCTCACAACAGGAGGGACATCACTCAGTAACAGCACACTCACACTCCCACACAACAGGAGGGACATCACTCAGTAACAGCACAATCACACTCCCACACAACAGGAGGGACATCACTCAGTAACAGCACACTCACACTCCCGCACAGCAGGAGGGACATCACTCAGTAACAGCACACTCACACTCCCACATAACAGGAGGGACATCACTCAGTAACAGCACACTCACACTCCCACACAACAGGAGGGACATCAGTCAGTAACAGCACACTCACGCTCCCACACAACAGGAAGGACATCACTCAGTAACAGCACACTCACACTCACACACAACAGGAGGGACATCACTCAGTAACACCACACCCACACTCTCACAACAGGAGGGACATCACTCAGTAACAGCACACTCACACTCCCACACAACATGAGGGACATCACTCAGTAACAGGAAATTCACACTCCCACACAACAGGAGGGACATCACTCATTAACAGCACACTCACACTCCCGCACAACAGGAGGGACATCACTCAGTAACATCAGACTCACACTCCCACACAACAGGAGAGACATCACTCAGTAACAGCACACTCACACTCCCACACAACAGGAGGGACATCACTCAGTAATAGCACACTCACACTCCCACACAACAGGAGGGACATCACTCAGTAACAGCACACTCACACTCCCACACAACAGGAGGGATATCACTCAGAAATTGCACACTCACACTCCCACACAACAGGACGGACATCACTCAGTAACAGGACACTCACACTCCCACACATCAGGGGGGACATCACTCAGTAACAGCACCCTCACACTCATACACAACAGGAGGAACTTCACTCAGTAACAGAACACTCACACTCCCGCACAACAGGAGGGACATCACTCAGTAACAGCGTACTCACACTCTGACACAACAGGAGGGTCATCAATCAGTAACAGCACACTCACACTCCCACACAACAGGAGGGACATAACTCAGTAACAAAACACTCACACTCCCACACATCAGGAGGGACATCACTCAGTCACAGCACACTCACACTCCCACACAACAGGCGGGACATCACTCAGTAACAGCACACTCACACTCCCACACAACAGGAGGGACATCACTCAGTAAAGAACACTCACGCTCCTACACAACAGGAGGGACATCACTCAGTCACAGCACACTCACACTCCCACACAACAGGAGGGACATCACTCAGTCACAGCACACTCAAACTCCCGCACAACAGGAGGGACATCACTCAGTAACAGAACACTCACACTCCCACACAACAGGAGGGACATTACTCAGTAACAGCACACTCACACTCCCACACAACAGGAGGGACATCACTCAGTAACAGCACACTCACACTCCCACACAACAGGAGGGACATCACTCAGTAACAGCACACTCACGCTCCTACACAACAGGAGGGACATCACTCAGTCACAGCACACTCACACTCCCACACAACAGGAGGGACATCACTCAGTCACAGCACACTCAAACTCCCGCACAACAGGAGGGACATCACTCAGTAACAGAACACTCACACTCCCACACAACAGGAGGGACATCACTCAGTAACAGCACACTCACACTCCCACACAACACGCGGGACATCACTCAGTAACAGCATAGTAACTGATTTAGAGGTCCAAGGGACTAAGGAGAAACTGGCGTTGTAGGAAATTAGTATCGGTAAGAAGGTTGTATTTTAGAAATTATTGGGATTGGATGTTGATAAGTCCCCAGGACTTGATGTTCTGCTTCCCAGCCTGTTGGTAGAAGTTGCTATGGAGATCGTGGATGCTTTGGGAATCATTTTCAAAAAATCTGTAGATTCTGGAATGATTCCTGAAGATTGGAAGATTGCAAACGTCTCCCCACTGTTTCAGAAAGGAGTGAGAGCGAAAGCTGAGAGCTACAGAGCTGTCAGACTTCCAAAGTAGTGGGGCAAATGCTAGAATCTAACATCATGGATGTGATAATCGGATACTTGGATAACAATGATCTGATTAGACACAGTCATCCTGGATTTCTGAATGGGAACTCATGTTTGATAAACCTGTTGGAGTATTTTTGAGGATGTAACTAACAGAATTAATAAAGGGGAGTTAGCGGATGCAATATACTTGGATTTTCAGAAGGCTTTTGATAAAGTCCCCCACAGGAGGTTGGTTAGCAAAATTACAGCACATGGGATAGTAGATAATATACTGGCATGGATTAACGATTGGCTAACAGGCAGAAAGCAAAGAGTAGGAATAAACAGGTAATTCTTGCGTTGGCAGGCTGTGACTAGTGGGGTACCACAAGGATTAATACTTGGGCCCCAGCTGGGAACCAAAAGTAATATTTCCAAGTTCACGATGACACAAAGCTAGGTGAGAATGTGTGCTGTGAGGAAGTTACAAAGCAGCTTCAAGAGGATTTGGACAGACTTAGTGAGTGGGCAAGAACATGGCAGATCAAATATAATGTGGAAAAATGTGAGGTTATCCACTTTGGTAGGAGGAACAGATGTGCAGAGTATTTGTTAAATGGTAAGAGTTATAAAGTGTAGATATACAAAGGGACCTGGATGTTTTCCTCAATAAGTCACTGAAAGCTAATATGCAAGTGCAGCAGGCAAATAGGAAGGCTAATGGAATGTTAGTCTTTATCGCAAGAGGATTTGAGCACAGGAGTAGTGAGGTCTTGCTTCAATTGTATAGAAGCTTGGTTAGACCGCATCTGGAGTACTGTGCACTTGGTGTCCTTAGCTTAGGAAGGATATTATTGCCATAGAGTGAGTGCAACAAAGGTTCATCAGACTTGTTGCTGGGATGGCAGGACTGTCCTGTGAAGGGAGACTGGAGAAACTGGGCCTGTATTCTCTACCGTTTCGAAGAATGAGAGGTGATCTCATTGACACCGACAAAATACTTACAGGGATAGATAGGGTAGATGCAGGTAAGATGTGTTCCCTGGGTGGGGAGTCTAGAACCAGGGGACAATTTCAAAATAAGAGAGGAGCCACTTAGGACCGAGGCGAGGAGAAATTCCTTTACTCAGAGGGTTGTGAACCTTTGGAATTCTCTACCCCAGAGAGCCAGGGAAGCTTAGTTCTTGAGTATGTTTAAGGTAGAGATTGACAGATTTCTGATTAACAATAATATAAAGGGTTATGGGGATAGTGTGGGTAAAAGGCATTGAAGTGTTCGATCAGCCATGATAACAGGCTCGATGGGCTGAATGGCCTACCACTCTTTGAGAAACAGGTTAATTCTCTAATCTATTTCACCCCAGGTCAATTGGTCCATGGCTCAGGTAACAATCCACAAGTGATCACCTTTTATGCTCTGCATTTTAAATTGGGACCTAAAACTCCTCAAATTCTCTTAGGGGCACTTCATTCCGGGTTCTACCTATATCGTTGGTTCCCACACATGGACCACGACAACTGGATCCTCCCCCCTCCCACTCGAAGTTCCTCTCCAGCTGCGAGGAGATGCCCTTCACCCCAGCCCTGGGCAAGCAACACAACGTTCAGACCCCTGCCCCCCTGCCAGTCCCGGCTGCAGAGAACAGTATCTATTCCCCCTGTCACTCCTCTTCACCGCCCCCACTTGAGTGGCATCACAGTGCCATGGTCCGTTTGCGCACCCACCCTGAAGTCCTTGTTCTCATCCACACGGGTACCAGGCGCCTCGTATCCTGTTGGTCAAAGTCAGGGGCCGAGACTCGTCCACCGCTACAGACCGGTTCCCATTACCTGCCTGACTCGCCGTCACATCCTCCTGTCCCTGACTACTGGCCAACTCTAAGGTCCTGTCTAACCTCAGGGGGGGCGACTGCCACCTGGAACAAAGTGTCCAGGTAACGCTCCCCCTCCCGGATGCCCCACTATGTCCGCAACTCAGGCTCAAGCAACTCAGAGCCAAAGTTGCCTCAGCTGCAGACGTTGTGTGTCTGGGGTTGTGGTGAAGTCCGCAGATTCCCACATGCTGTCATCATGACACACCACCAGCCCAGCCCTTCTGTCCCACTTCATTTATTTCATTCCTTAAAAATTTACACAGACAAAGCAATAGAAGGTTGCACTCGCCTGGCTTGGAGACGAGGAAGAAAACTCATCAACCACCGGAGGCTATATAAGCACCGAATCCGCCCGCGCACTGAATTGCCAACTCTGCACTCTGTCTGCGTCTCACTCCGGTGTAGACGCCTCTCTGTGCATCCCCTTACTCTGTGCAGGTTGGAAAAGCTGATGCTTACATAGAGCTTCCGAAGAGGAGGTTAAGTGGACATCACTGAGGTGAATAAAACAAGGACCAGGATAGATTAGTGGGAAGTGAGGGAACGCACAGAGAGGCGGCTACACCAGAGTGAGCCACAGGCAGAGTCCGGAGTTGGCAATTCAGTGCATTGGGCGGGGTGGGGGGGGGTTTGGTATGGGGGGGGTGGGGGGTGGGGGGGGTGGGGGGGTTTGGTATGGGGGGGTGGTGGGGGGGGTTTGGTATGGGGGGGTGGGGGGTGGTGGGTTTGGTATGGGGGGGGGGTGGGTGGGGGGGTGGGGGGGTTTGGTATGGGGGGGTGGGGGGTGGGAGGGGGTTTGGTATGGGGGGGGTGGGTGGGGGGTGGGAGGGGGTTTGGTTGGTGAGTTTTCTGTGCTTGAGATTTAATCGCTGATCACAACTATTCCCCTTCACCCTGTCATCACCCTAGTTACTCTCCTCTCCAGCACATTAGGAACAGGAAGAGGCCATTCAGCCCCTCGAGCCTGTTGCACAGGGACAGGGGGAGTCCATTCAGCCCCTCGAGCCTGTTACACAGGGACAGGGGGAGGCCATTCAGCCCGAGACTGTTACACAGGGACGGGGGGAGGCCATTCAGCCCGAGACTGTTACACAGGGACAGGGGGAGGCCATTCAGCCCGAGACTGTTACACAGGGACAGGGGGAGGCCATTCAGCCGGCTCGAGTTCTGATTGATGAATCGACTGACATTGCTGAGTTTCACTCTGTGCCTTCCATTCCTTGCGTTGTGTTCTCCCCAGGGAAGAAGAACTCAGTCCTGCTGTGTAAAGGGACCAACGGCTCCAACTCCGGTTCCCTCAACAACCGAGACAACGAAATCATCCAACAAATCGTCAAACACGACAGGGACATGGCTCACAGCATCCAGGAGCACCAGATGATGAGTGCAGCCAAGGACATGCACCCTAAACCCGTCATCTGGGCCCCCCTGGTCCACGCTCCTCTCCAGACCGCAGCCGCTACCACCTCCGTCGCCATCGCACTGACTCACCAACACAACATGCCAACGGCCATCTTCCTACCTCCCGCCTCCTTGTCCAGCCCGCTGTCCATGGAGCTGGGCCCATCCAAACAGGCCCGGCGCTCACACCCAGTCCTCCAGAGCTCCGTGCCTTCCTCTGTCGGCTCCTCCTCGGCGGTCCAGTCCCAGCTGCAGACCCCAGTGTCCGGATCGCCCCTGGCTCCGCAGCCAGTGGGGCCGGAGGGCACGCAGGGCCGCCCGATGGTGGGGGGTCCACCCCCATCAGGCCAGCAGGACTCACAGGGTGGTGTGGGGGCAGAGGGGCATTACCCCAAGGGCAGAGAGCCTGCCCCAGCCCCAACCCAGGGGGACAAGGGGCGCCAGCCTCAGAACTTGCAATCCAGAACAGCTTCACGCTCAACGTCTCTTATTCAGCAGCCCGGCGGGAGTCGAATGTCCAGCCCAGCTCAAAGCCCACTCTCCACAAAGACTTTCCACTACAGTCTGTCCAGGGTGATGGGCTCCCACGGATCCATTCCAACCCAGCAGGTCTCCTACACCCCCCAGCAGCTGGTCAAACACAGGAGTGCCCAAGGACTGCCCACCGGGCAGCTGACGCAGGATGTCAGGCTAATGTCTGCCTCGCAGCCGGTCTTACCCAACCGGATGTCTCAACCGATCAGCCGCAGTCTGACACAACACGCCAGGAAGTCCGCCGGGAACATCACCCAGCTCTCCTCCTCCTCTTGCGTCTCTGGCTCCCTCAGTAAGGCAGCCAGTGGGATTCCAGGGCAGGCGGCTCACAGCCAGCCCGTGCCCCCCAGTCCTCTGGTTCCCCCTCAAAGACCATCGGCCCCCACTTCCACCTCCACTCCAACCCCCTCCGCACAGCCCTCAGCCTCGGCTCCCAAAGAATTACCTCCTGCCAGGAAGAGCTCAGTTGTCTTCAGCCCAGAACTGGATTCGGATAAGCCCAAAATTTCTTCCAACATGTAGGAATGAAAGGAAGTCCGGAATCTGGTCGGCCCCTAATTCCTCGTGCACCTTTCCCAAGGAGGTTGGCGGCTGAAGCCCTTTCGAGTTTGTCTGGCACTCTCTGGAGTCTCAGAGAGCAGAGAACAATCCTCAGCCAATCTCCACCTGGAGTCAACGTGTCATATATTAGATTTTGAGGCAGGGAGGGAGTCTCGGCACAGCTTCCTCTCCAGTCAAAACCGAGCAAATCTGGAGAGATTCCCTGGAAGAAGCAACTGGGGCTTTGATGAAACCAGGTCTCGACTGGTGTGGACTGAGCTCTCTTTCAATCGGAAACCATCAAACGGAAAAGGAGACTTGAGCGGGAGGGGAAGCCAAAGAGATGGGGTTGGGGGGGGAGGAGGAAGTACAAACAGGGAGAGAGGGAAGGAGAAAGGTAGGGAAGGAAGGTGAAAGGAGGGAGGGAGGGAGAAAGGAGGGGAGGGAGAACTGGAGGGGGAAAGGAGGGAGGGAGAGAGAAAGAAGGGAGGGAGAAAGGAGGGAGGGAGAAAGGAGGGAGGGAGGGAGGGGAGAGGAGGAAGCAGAAAGGGAGTGAAGAAAAGAGGGGAGAGAGAGAGATGGAGGGTGAAAGTAGAGGAGGGAGACAGGGAGGGAGGGAGGAGGGAGAAAGAGGGAATGAGAGCTGGAGGAGGAAACAAGGGAGAGAGGGAGGGAGAAGGGGGGGAATGAGCGAAGGAGGGTGAAAAGAGGGGAGGGAGAGAGGGAGGGAGAAGGGGAAGGGAGATATGGAGGGAGAGAAGGAGGGTGAAAGACTGGAGGAGAGACAGGAAGAAAAGAGGAGAGAGGGAAGGTGGAGATGAAAGAGGGAGGGAGGGAGAGAGAGAATTGAAGAATTGGAGGGAGAGAGCAGAGGGAGGGGGAGAGTGAATTGGGGACGATTCGCCCAAACTGACATCAACCAGGTACGTGGCTGTCCTTCATCACACTTTGAACGAGCATCAACCACCTGTTAGAACAGCAGCATCCAAACCCTTCGAGGCCGGACGCTGGGTCGTGGGGGTGCCTGGCCAACGAGAAATATCAAACTGCCAAGCGCTGTAGCTTGTAAACTGGGACCAACTCTCCACCTTGTGGGCGTCTGCGTCTATCGTCTTAAAAACAGGATCAAACTCCATTCCACCCGCAAACTGAAACATTCCAGGACCGATAAGACTTCTGCCGTCTCGCTCTCCGGCCCCCTTCAACAGAAAACAAAACTCAGGGTTGCTTCATCCAGCAGGTGGCTCCAGCCTTCAGGGAACCTGAGACCCTCGGATTGAGCCCACCGGGAAGAGGGGGGCTGCTCGGTGAGACCCCTGAGGACGAGGACCTCTGCCCTGATCTAGCTCACCTGCCCGCTTCCAAAGGACGTCTGGAGTTGGAGCAGCGCCAGCCAGCGCACACACAACGTGAGCTCCTCACCCTGAGAGAAGGTGCCCGGGCATCTCCGAATGTGCATTCTCCCAACCCCAACAGCTCCTGTTCCTCAAACTGGGGTAGGGGTGATGAGTCATTCAGCATTGGAAAGGGGCAGTAATCACAGGGACTAACAATCATATCAACCTCACCGGAAATAAAGAGACCAAATCTGGGAAACGGTGGGATAATCCGGTGATTTGATGCATCTGTTCTATTGCACTAGCTCTCTCTCTCTCCCCCTCTCCCTTTCTACATCACTCAGTTAGAGGATGAACTATATATACAGCAGGATCCCACTGGGCAGGGACGGTAGAGTTAGACTGGCTAGGACAGATCAAAACCATGCAAACCAGTGAGCTGAAGATCCTAATAATACTCATCTTCGTCTCATGTCTTCCAATTGCCTTGAAGTTCACAAGGAAAGTGCAATGAACAGAACCTAAGTGTGTGAGTGTGAGTGTGTGTGGTCCACTGTAGCTGTGTGAGTACACTAGGTAACTACATGGTCTGTAGGTAGAACGTAACCCTTGTCTTATGTACGCTTCCAGAGAGTTGTCTTTTAGTTCCCTTCCCCCGCTGTGTGGAACTGAGCCTGGGGTTGTCTGACCCGCTCATCCATGTCTTAATGTTCCCAGATACTTTCATCCATGCCCTCCCCACTCAATAGTTAATGTAAGCTCAGGTTTAACCACCACTCCCACTGCCCCCACCCCCACCCCCCACCCCCTACTCAAGACGGAGTAAAGGGTCTGAGAAGAGCAGAGGAGGGACAGCAGGGGGTCTGTGTGGGTCCCGGACGTGGTGTGTTCCAGGGGTAACGAACAGGGAGGAGGACAGGAATAACTAACACGGCAGATTTGGGTGGGTGGGGGGAGGATTGGCAAGTACAAGAGGCAAGAGTGTAAATTATAAGTGTACAAATTGGGGGGAACTTGACAGGGAACCCACTAAAAATGAAACAGTGTAACCCTGCTCCACAACACACGAGCCCAGTGACATGTTCTACATTCACACGTATGATGCACATCCTAAAGCACATGAACGCTCATCCAGACTCAAACACGTGTGTTTCTGAACACATCACAACTCAGAAAGGAATGGTACATGGAGAGGTTTGCACCTACACCCACCCACAACACACACACACACACTACACACACACACACAAACCCCAAATCCCCCAACCCCCCCCCCCCACACACACACACAAAACCACCACCCTCCACACACACACAAACCCCTATCCCCAATCACACACTCATATAAGATCTCCACCACATACTACCCACACTCACTAAAGCCCCACTCACACACACACACACACACACAGACACAAACCCCCACCCCAACACACACACATAAAACCCCCACCCACACACACACACACAAAACCCCCACCCACACACACACACACAACACACAACCCCCCCCCCACCCCCCCCACACACACACACACACAAACCCCCCCCCACACACACACACACAAAACCACCACCCTCCCACACACACACAAACACCCCCAACACACACACACACAAACCCCCCCCCACACACACACACAAACCCCCCCAACACACACTACACACAAACCCCCCCCCACACACACACACACAAACCACCCCCAACACACACACACCACAAACCCCCCCCCACACACACACACAAAACCCCCCCCCACACACACACACACAAAACCCCCACCCACACACACACACAAACCCCCCCCACACCACACACACACAAAAGCCCCACTCACACACACACAGACACAAACCCCCACCCCAACACACACACACAAACCCCCCCCACACCCACACACACAAAACCCCCACCCACACACATACAAAACCCCCACCCCCACCCACACAAAACCCCCACCCCCACCCACACACACACACACACACAAATCCCAACCCCCCCCACCCCCCCCCACACACACACACACACACAAACCCCCCCCCACACACCCACACACACAAAACCCCCACCCACATACACACAAAACCCCCACCCACAAAACCCCCACCCACACACACCCACACACACAAAACCCCCACCCCACAAAACCCCCACCCACACACACCCACCCACACACACCCACACACACAAAACCCCCACCACACACACACAAAACCCCCACCCACAAAACCCCCACCCCACACACACCCACACACACACAAAACCCCCACCCACAAAACCCCCACCCACACACACCCACACACACAAAACCCCCACCCACACACACACAAAACCCCCACCACAAAACCCCCACCCACACACACCCCACACACACAAAACCCCCACCCACACACACCCACACACACAAAACCCCCACCCACAAAACCCCCACCCACACACACCCACACACACAAAACCCCCACCCACACACCCACACACACAAAACCCCCACCCACACACACACAAAACCCCCACCCACAAAACCCCCACCCACACACACACAAAACCCCCACCCACAAAACCCCACCCACACACACCCACACACACAAAACCCCCCCCCACACACACACACACACACAAAACCCCAACCCTCACACACGCAAACCCCCCCCCACACATCACACAAAAACCCCCCACCCACCACACACACCCACATACACACAAAACCCCCACCCCTCACAAAAACCACCTCCCCCCCCCACACACACACACACACAAAACCCCCCACCCCCACACACAAACCACCCCCCACACACACACACACACAAAACCCCACCCCCACACACAAAACCCCCACCCCTCACACACACAGCGCACAAAACCCCCACCCACCCACACAAAAACCCCCACACACAAAACCCCCCACACACACACAAAACCCCCACCCACACACACACACAAAACCCCCACCCACACACAAAACCCCCACCCACACACAAAACCCCCACCCACCACACACAAACCCACCTCCACACACACACACACACACACACACACACAAAACCCCCACCCACATACACACACACAAACCACCCCCCCCCACACCGACACAAAACCCCCACCCACCCACACAAAAACCCCCCACACACACACAAAACCCCCAAACCACACACACACACACACACACACACACACACAAAACCCCCACCCACACACACAAACCCACCTCCACACACACACACACACACACACACACAAAACCCCCACCCACATACACACACACAAACCACCCCCCCCACACCGACACAAAACCCCCGCCCCCACACACACAACCCCCACCACACACACAAACTCACACACACCTACACGCACGCGCACACATGCAAATGACACAGTAAACTTCACCCTCCCTCCCCCTCCAGATCTCTGTAAATCCCAATCACTTGTGTAATCTGAAACTCAGATCCCATTGGACAGTTCTGATTAAAGGGGGCAGCTCCCGATTGGTGGGTTAAGAAGTCACAAGGTGCATTTGTTTGTGAATGAAGCAGTGGGTCAGTGAGAGTCAGGAGCTGCAGGACTGAGACGACTGTTTCGTATTCAGAGTGCATCCTCAGATTGTGGCTCAGAGAGTTTAATATAGACCGTTATTAAAGTGTAAATATTTAACACTGAGTCATACCCATCAGATGCCTTCCCTGGTTTGTTCCCTAAACTTTTCTGCTCAATCCCAAGAGAAGAGTTGATTTGGGTGAAGCTGAATGTGGAGGGGGGTGTTTGCCTAGTGTGGTCAAAGCTACTGTTTCCCTGAGGGTCCCTGGACTGAGACAGTTCAGGAAGAGGGGGGAGGCGGCGGTGGTGGTGAATCAGGCAGGCTCCCCACACCTCCTGACCGGCATCCCTACTGCAAAAGGCACCCTCGGTGTATCAGCTGCACAGGCGATGCTTCCTGCAGCCGAATATCACGCAAGGGGACAGTCGCTGGCAATGAATGCCCAAGCGACAGTCAGCACCCTCACTGGAGGGTGTGACGGGGGTGGGGGGCAGTGATGGAGAAGTGAAAGGGTGGGGCAGGGGAGGTATAGACTGGGGGGGGGGAGGGGAGGGGAGGTGGGGGGGGAGGGGAGGGGAGGTGGGGGGGGAGGGGAGGGGTGGTGATTATTTTAAGCAGGTATCAGGGAGCTCAGAGTCTGGGTGTTGACTGGGGTAGGCCAGGGGTAGGATTAGAGCTTCAGATGGAGGGCACTGGCCCTTTAAATACTTCAGAGCTGATTTACACATTCCATTAAAAACACCCCACATGTTAAGAAATGAGCCAAAAGATCATGAACTGGGGGGGGGTGACAGAGAATATTAAAAACCTCCCACTACCGGAGTGAACACAGACCATCCCCCCCCCACTGGCCCCTCTGTTAATCTCCATCTGTCCTCGCTGGCCTCTCCCTGACGATTTTTATTTCAACGTCTCTCTCTCTCTCTGTCTCTGACTCCCCAGCCTGATCCCTGTCACGGGAATAAAATACCCGGGCGCTGTCTCGCTGGCACAACGGGCAGGCCACATTACTCCTCTCAGCCCACCTTCCCTTGCTCAGCTACAGGGGAACAGGTTCCAGCCTCCTGTAACCCTGAAGGATTAACACTTGTTTTGAGGAAACCTGCAGCATGACATGGACAGATTAAATGCACATCGCCGGTCTTAAACAAGCACCAAATCCCTGCTCCGCCCTCCTGGAGTGCCCAGGAACTGAACCCTCCTGTCCTGATCAGGGAGCTGTGTGTAAAAGGGAGGGGAGTGGGGAATGGGAGCCTCTCAAAGCGAACACTGGCAGGGGGAATCTGATTAACACTGCGATCAGTTTGTGGTCCATTACTGATGGGACCCCTGTAGAGTGGACAAATTTTTATAAAAATGCTTTCACAGGATGTGGGTGTCGCTGGCTGGGCCCAGCGTTTATTACCCATCCCTAATTGCCCCTTGAGAAGGTGGTGGGTGAGCCGCCTTCTTGAACCGCTGCAGTCCCTGTGGTGTAGATACACCCACCGTGCTGTTAGGGTGGGTGTTCCAGGATTTTGACCCAGCGACAGTGAAGGAACGGCCAATATATTCCCAAGTCAGGATGGTGAGTGGCTCAGAGGGGAACTTCCAGGTGGTGGTGTTCCCCATGTGTCTGCTGCCCTTGTCCTTCTAGATGGTAGAGGTTGTGGGTTTGGAAAGTGCTGTCTAAGGAGCCTTGGTGAGTTGCTGCAGTGCATCTTGTAGATGGTACACACACTGCTGCGAGTTGTCAGCTTGCATTTGAAAGGTCCTCTCACCCCCTCAATGACAATCTGACCCTGAAACTCACAGTCAAGTTTCCCTTAAGCTCCAATGCCGCCTGAAAACCCCCACCCGCTTGGCTCACAGGTTAGTATCTTCAAGTTACCCTGGGTGTGTGGGCATGTAAAAACCTTTAAGGAACCATGTCCTGAACTGATCTGTCTGTGCACTCCAAGAGGGTGTGGAGTGTGTCTGTCAAACCATGGCTTCACCCTGACAAAACCTCTTGGGGTGATGGTGGTGGTAACTGTGGGGCATATCCTGACTTGGTGAGATGCTGCAAAACAGGAGGTTAGTCAATCAACAGGTTTGTTCACAGCGTCGCACAGAGTCAAGACTTATCCCTCTGTGTCCACAGCTCAGCTGCCCGAGGCCAGCTCAGCAGCAGATGGTGCAGACCACAGTCCCCAGCTTGGGAATGTGCCGGTGGGGGAGAGCAGGGAGGATACTGCAGCTGGCCCCAGTTTCCTGATGTTAGAGGAAGGGGGGAGGGGGAGAGAGAGGCTGGAGAATATCAGCCAGGATTCCCACTCCTGATCACTACTGCGTAATAACTGCTGGAAAGTTTGCGTGGGTGTGTGTGTGTGTGTGTGTGTGTGCACATATCTGTGTATTTGTATGTGTGTTTTGCATCTGCATATGTGTGTGTGTTTATCAGGCTGTGTATATGTGTAAAACTATATGTGTGTGTTTATCTGTGTGTGTTTATCTGGCTCTGTGTGTGTGTGTGTGTGTGTGTGTGTGTGTATCTCTGTCCATGTGTGTATCTCTGTGTGTCAGTGTGTGTGTCTGTAAGTATATCTGTGTGCACCCTGCCTGTCTGCATTTTTGTCTGTGGGTATCTGTGTGTGCGTGCGCATGTGTGTATCGGGGGGGGTGGTAGTGTGTATGTATCTCTGTGTCTCTTCATGTGTGTGTGTATCAGTGTATATCTGTGTGGGTCTGTGTGTGCGTATCTTTGTTTTTTTAAACTTATTCACAGGATGTGGCCATCACTGGCTGGGCCCAGCATTTATTGCCCATCCCTAATTGCCCCTTGAGAAGGGGGTGGGTGAGCTGCCTTCTTGACCCGCTGCAGTCCCTGTGGTGTAGGTACACCCACCGTGCTGTTAGGGAGGGAGCTCCAGGATTTTGACCCAGTGACAGTGAAGGAACGGCCGATATATTCCCAAGTCAGGGTGGTGAGAGGCTCGGAGGGGAACTTCCAGGTGGTGGTGTTCCCCATGTGTCTGCTGCCCTTGTCCTTCTAGATGGTAGAGGTCGTGGGTTTGGAAGGTGCTGTCTAAGGAGCCTTCGTGAATTCCTGCAGTGCATCTTGTAGATGGTACACACACTGCTGCTACTGTGCGTCGGTGGTGGAGGGAGTGAATGTTTGTGGATGTGGTGCTGATCAAGCGGGGCTGCTTTGTCCTGGATGGTGTCGAGCTTCTTGAGTGTTGTGGGAGCTGCACTCATCCAGGCAAGTGGGGAGTATTCCACCACACTCCTGACTTGTGCCTTGTAGATGGTGGACAGGCTTTGGGGAGTCAGGAGGTGAGTTACTCTCCGCAGGATTCCCAGCCTCTGACCTGCTCTTGTAGCCGCAGTATTTATATGGCTAGTCCAGTTCAGTTTCTGTTCAATGGTAACCCCCAGGATGTTGATAGTGGGGGATTCAGTGATGGTAATGCCACTGAATGTCAAGGGGATATGGTTAGATTCTCTCTTGTTGGAGATGGACATTGCCTGGCACTTTTGTGTGGCACAAATGTAACTTGCCACTTGCCAGCCCAAGCCTGGATATTGTCCAGGTCTTGCTGCATTTAGACATGGACTGCTTCAATCTCTGAGGAGTTGTGAATGGTGCTGAACATTGTGCAATCATCAGCGAACATCCCCACTTCTGACCTTATGATGGAAGGAAGGTCATTGATGAAGCAACTGAAGGTGGTTAGGCCATGGACACTAAGCTGAGGATATTACCCTGTGTATCTTTGTGTGTGTCTGTCTGTGGGTGTGTGTATCTTTGTGCCTGTGTATATCTTAGTGTCAGTCTGTGTCTTTGCATATCTTCGTGTGTGTGTATGTGTGTGCACATATCTTTGTGTATATGTGCATATCTTTGTGTCTGCCTGTATGTACATTTGTGTGTGTATCTTTGTATATGTGTCTGTGTGTGTGGATATCTTTGTGTCTGTGTGTTTGTGCACATGTAGCTTTGTCTGCGTGTGTTTGTTTGTGTGTATCTTTGTGAATATGACCGTATGTGTATCTGCATGTCGGTGTATATATCTGTGTGTGCATCTTTGTACATGTGTGTGTGTGCTTGTGCATATGTATATGTTTCTGTGTATCTTTGTGTGTTATCTTTTTGTGTGTATATTTGTGGGTGTGCGTGTGTATATTTGTGGGTGTGCATGTGTATATCTGTGTGTGTGTATATTTTTGTGTGTGTGTATTTTTGTGCGTGCATGCGCGTCTGTTTGTATATGTGTGTCCATATCTTTGTGTGTGTATCTTTGTATGTGTGTGTGTCTTTGTATCTTTGTGTCTGTGTGCGTGCCTATCTTTGTATATATGTCTGTGTGTGCACCTGTGTGTATATCTTTGTGTCCGTCTGTATGTATCTCTGTGTATGTGTGTGTGTGTACATATCTTTGTGTGTGTGTGCCTGTGTGTATTTTTGTGTGTACGTAGCTTGGTGTCTGTCTCTGTGTGTGCATATTTGCGTGTGTGTGTATGCATATCTTTATGTTTCCGTGTGTGCATATCTTTGTGCCTGTATGTTTGTGTGGGTGTGTGTGTGTGTGTGTGTGCGTGCACACGGATATCTTTGTGTGTGTATGTGTGTTTGTATCTCTGTCTATTGATCTGTATGCCTACTCCCCCCACCTCTCCAGAAGGCACTAACTCTCACTGGGTTCCTCAGGCACCAAACAGTCTGCCATTTATGAATGCAGATGGTGAGTGCTTGGAGGAATTCCCAATGAGCTCATCACACCAACTTCTGAGCAGACAGGCAATAGTGACTGGGACAGGGACCCTGGCTGAGTTTAACCTTTCCTAAGTAACAGCCCCAAAGCTCTTTCCTGAACACACCAAGATATAGACACATATCACCGATAGTCCATTACAGTCTGGGGGATGGACCAATCTCAGTTAGTCCCACACTGGCCACTCTCGAATGAAGGAAGCAGGAAGCCTGGACACCGATTCTCACCTTTGCTCCTAAGCTCAGCTCCCTATATTAGTCAGGCTGCGGAGGGAATGATGGGGTTAAAGGGACGGAGGTGTAATGGTCTGAGATCAGGGTCTAGCTAAGTCAAAAACAAAAAAACTGCAGATGCTGGAAATCCAAAACAAAAACAGAATTACCTGGAAAAACTCAGCAGGTCTGGCAGCATCGGTGGAGAAGAAAAGAGTTGAAATGTCAACTCTTTTCTTCTCCGCCGATGCTGCCAGACCTGCTGAGTTTTTCCAGGTAATTCTGTTTTTGTTCTAGCTAAGTCAAGCTGTACTTGTCATGGAGAAATGGTTGTGGGGGGCAGTAGAATGTGGAGGGTTCAAGATGATTCTACAGTGGGCACATAGGACCTGAGGGTGGGCAGTTCCAGGACAGCGTGACCAAGTGAAAGAGGCAACTTTTGGCTGTTAACCACAGAAGGCTCAGTCAGCCCAGGTACTCTCATTTCGTGTGGTCACTCAGCAGTGTGTCGTGTGTCCCAACCCTCCTGCACAGATTCTTTTCATTTTTAATCTTTCAGTGTACATAGCTTGTAGGTTTCATACTGCAAAATAATTTTTTATTTTCCCTGTTGTATATAAATAATTCAGAAATTTAAAAAAAAATCTTTGTAACTGCAAATCATGTAAATAAACACAAAAACACATTTCTGGTACTCAGTTCATTGTTTCTTCTGCTCCTGATAACTTTATTGTAATGTGGACAAAACTGAGCATTCAGAGTGGCAATGGACCCAAACCCCTTCCCATTCACTCCCACTGTACACAATCCCAATGGACCCAAACCTCTTCCCATTCACTCCCACTGTACACAATCCCAATGGACCCAAACCTCTTCCCATTCACTCCCACTGTACACAATCCCAATGGACCCAAACCCCTTCCCATTCACTCCCATTGTGCACAATCCCAATGGACCCAAACCCCTTCCCATTCACTCCCATTGTGCACAATCCCAATGGACCCAAACCCCTTCCCATTCACTCCCACTGTACACAATCCCAATGGACCCAAACCCCTTCCCATTCACTCCCATTGTACACAATCCCAATGGACCCAAACCCCTTCCCATTCACTCCCATTGTACACAATCCCAATGGACCCAAACCCCTTCCCTTCACTCCCATTGTGCACAATCCCAATGGACCCAAACCCCTTCCCATTCACTCCCACTGTACACAATCCCAATGGACCCAAACCCCTTCCCATTCACTCCCATTGTACACAATCCCAATGGACCCAAACCCCTTCCCATTCACTCCCATTGTACATAATCCCAATAGACCCAAACCCCTTCCCATTCACTCCCATTGTACAGAATCCCAATGGACCCAAACCCCTTCCCATTCACTCCCATTGTACACAATCCCAATGGACCCAAACCTCTTCCCATTCACTCCCACTGTACACAATCCCAATGGACCCAAACCCCTTCCCATTCACTCCCACTGTACACAATCCCAACGGACCCAAACCCCTTCCCATTCACTCCCATTGTACATAATCCCAACGGACCCAAACCCCTTCCCATTCACTCCCATTGTACATAATCCCAATGGACCCAAACCCCTTCCCATTCACTCCCACTGTACACAATCCCAATGGACCCAAACCCCTTCCCATTCACTCCCATTGTACATAATCCCAATGGACCCAAACCCCTTCCCATTCACTCCCATTGTACACAATCCCAATGGACCCAAACCCCTTCCCATTCACTCCCACTGTACACAATCCCAATGGACTCAAACCCCTTCCCATTCACTCCCATTGTACACAATCCCAATGGACCCAAACCCCTTCCCATTCACTCCCACTGTACACAATCCCAATAGACCCAAACCCCTTCCCATTCACTCCCATTGTACACAATCCCAATGGACCCAAACCCCTTCCCATTCACTCCCATTGTACACAATCCCAATGGACCCAAACCTCTTCCCATTCACTCCCATTGAAAATAATCCCAATGGACCCAAACCCCTTCCCATTCACTCCCACTGTACACAATCCCAATGGACCCAAACCCCTTCCCATTCACTCCCACTGTACACAATCCCAATGGACCCAAACCCCTTCCCATTCACTCCCACTGTACAGAATCCCAATGGACTCAAACCCCTTCCCATTCACTCCCACTGTACAGAATCCCAATGGACTCAAACCCCTTCCCATTCACTCCCACTGTACACAATCCCAATGGACCCAAACCCTTTCCCATTCACTCCCACTGTACACAATCCCAATGGACCCAAACCTCTTCCCATTCACTCCCATTGAAAATAATCCCAATGGACCCAAACCCCTTCCCATTCACTCCCATTGTACACAATCCCAATGGACCCAAACCCTTTCCCATTCACTCCCACTGTACACAATCCCAATGGACCCAAACCCCTTCCCATTCACTCCCACTGTACACAATCCCAATGGACCCAAACCTCTTCCCATTCACTCCCACTGTACACAATCCCAATGGACCCAAACCTCTTCCCATTCACTCCCACTGTACACAATCCCAATGGACCCAAACCCCTTCCCATTCACACCCATTGTGCACAATCCCAATGGACCCAAACCCCTTCCCATTCACTCCCATTGTGCACAATCCCAATGGACCCAAACCCCTTCCCATTCACTCCCACTGTACACAATCCCAATGGACCCAAACCCCTTCCCATTCACTCCCATTGTACACAATCCCAATGGACCCAAACCCCTTCCCATTCACTCCCACTGTACACAATCCCAATGGACCCAAACCCCTTCCCTTCACTCCCATTGTGCACAATCCCAATGGACCCAAACCCCTTCCCATTCACTCCCACTGTACACAATCCCAATGGACCCAAACCCCTTCCCATTCACTCCCATTGTACACAATCCCAATGGACCCAAACCCCTTCCCATTCACTCCCATTGTACATAATCCCAATAGACCCAAACCCCTTCCCATTCACTCCCATTGTACAGAATCCCAATGGACCCAAACCCCTTCCCATTCACTCCCATTGTACACAATCCCAATGGACCCAAACCTCTTCCCATTCACTCCCACTGTACACAATCCCAATGGACCCAAACCCCTTCCCATTCACTCCCACTGTACACAATCCCAACGGACCCAAACCCCTTCCCATTCACTCCCATTGTACATAATCCCAACGGACCCAAACCCCTTCCCATTCACTCCCATTGTACATAATCCCAATGGACCCAAACCCCTTCCCATTCACTCCCACTGTACACAATCCCAATGGACCCAAACCCCTTCCCATTCACTCCCATTGTACATAATCCCAATGGACCCAAACCCCTTCCCATTCACTCCCATTGTACACAATCCCAATGGACCCAAACCCCTTCGCATTCACTCCCACTGTACACAATCCCAATGGACACAAACCCCTTCCCATTCACTCCCATTGTACACAATCCCAATGGACCCAAACCCCTTCCCATTCAGTCCCACTGTACACAATCCCAATAGACCCAAACCCCTTCCCATTCACTCCCATTGTACACAATCCCAATGGACCCAAACCCCTTCCCATTCACTCCCATTGTACACAATCCCAATGGACCCAAACCTCTTCCCATTCACTCCCATTGAAAATAATCCCAATGGACCCAAACCCCTTCCCATTCACTCCCACTGTACACAATCCCAATGGACCCAAACCCCTTCCCATTCACTCCCACTGTACACAATCCCAATGGACCCAAACCCCTTCCCATTCACTCCCACTGTACAGAATCCCAATGGACTCAAACCCCTTCCCATTCACTCCCACTGTACAGAATCCCAATGGACTCAAACCCCTTCCCATTCACTCCCACTGTACACAATCCCAATGGACCCAAACCCTTTCCCATTCACTCCCACTGTACACAATCCCAATGGACCCAAACCTCTTCCCATTCACTCCCATTGAAAATAATCCCAATGGACCCAAACCCCTTCCCATTCACTCCCATTGTACACAATCCCAATGGACCCAAACCCTTTCCCATTCACTCCCACTGTACACAATCCCAATGGACCCAAACCTCTTCCCATTCACTCCCACTGTACACAATCCCAATGGACCCAAACCCCTTCCCATTCACTCCCACTGTACACAATCCCAATGGACCCAAACCCTTTCCCATTCACTCCCATTGTACAGAATCCCAATGGACTCAAACCCCTTCCCATTCACTCCCACTGTACAGAATCCCAATGGATCAAACCCCTTCTCATTCACTCCCACTGTACACAATCCCAATGGACCCAAACCCCTTCCCATTCACTCCCACTGTACACAATCCCAATGGACCCAAACCTCTTCCCATTCACTCCCACTGTACACAATCCCAATGGACCCAAACCCCTTCCCATTCACTCCCATTGTACACAATCCCAATGGACCCAAACCCCTTCCCATTCACTCCCACTGTACACAATCCCAATGGACCCAAAGCCCTTCCCATTCACTCCCACTGTACAGAATCCCAATGGACTCAAACCCCTTCCCATTCACTCCCACTGTACAGAATCCCAATGGACTCAAACCCCTTCCCATTCACTCCCACTGTACACAATCCCAATGGACCTAAACCCTTTCCCATTCACTCCCACTGTACACAATCCCAATGGACCCAAACCTCTTCCCATTCACTCCCATTGAAAATAATCCCAATGGACCCAAATCCCTTCCCATTCACTCCCATTGTACACAATCCCAATGGACCCAAACCCTTTCCCATTCACTCCCATTGTACACAATCCCAATGGACCCAAACCTCTTCCCATTCACTCCCACTGTACACAATCCCAATGGACCCAAACCCCTTCCCATTCACTCCCATTGTACACAATCCCAATGGACCCAAACCCCTTCCCATTCACTCCCACTGTACACAATCCCAATGGACCCAAAGCCCTTCCCATTCACTCCCACTGTACAGAATCCCAATGGACTCAAACCCCTTCCCATTCACTCCCACTGTACAGAATCCCAATGGACTCAAACCCCTTCCCATTCACTCCCACTGTACACAATCCCAATGGACCCAAACCCTTTCCCATTCACTCCCACTGTACACAATCCCAATGGACCCAAACCTCTTCCCATTCACTCCCATTGAAAATAATCCCAATGGACCCAAACCCCTTCCCATTCACTCCCTTTGTACACAATCCCAATGGACCCAAACCCTTTCCCATTCACTCCCATTGTACACAATCCCAATGGACCCAAACCTCTTCCCATTCACTCCCACTGTACACAATCCCAATGGACCCAAACCCCTTCCCATTCACTCCCACTGTACACAATCCCAATGGACCCAAACCCTTTCCCATTCACTCCCATTGTACAGAATCCCAATGGACTCAAACCCCTTCCCATTCACTCCCACTGTACAGAATCCCAATGGATCAAACCCCTTCTCATTCACTCCCACTGTACACAATCCCAATGGACCCAAACCCCTTCCCATTCACTCCCACTGTACACAATCCCAATGGACCCAAACCTCTTCCCATTCACTCCCACCGTACACAATCCCAATGGACCCAAACCCCTTCCCATTCACTCCCATTGTACACAATCCCAATGGACCCAAACCCCTTCCCATTCACTCCCACTGTACACAATCCCAATGGACCCAAACCTCTTCCCATTCACTCCCACTGTACACAATCCCAATGGACCCAAACCCCTTCCCATTCACTCCCATTGTACACAATCCCAATGGACTCAAACCCCTTCCCATTCACTCCCACTGTACACAATCCCAATAGACCCAAACCCCTTCCCATTCACTCCCATTGAACACAATCCGAAAGGACCCAAACCTCTTCCCATTCACTCCCACTGTACACAATCCCAATGGACCCAAACCCCTTCCCATTCACTCCCATTGTATACAATCCAAATGGACCCAAACCCCTTCCCATTCACTCCCACTGTACACAATCCCAATGGACACAAACCTCTTCCCATTCACTCCCACCGTACACAATCCCAATGGACCCAAACCCCTTCCCATTCACTCCCATTGTACACAATCCCAATGGACCCAAACCCCTTCCCATTCACTCCCACTGTACACAATCCCAATGGACCCAAACCCTTTCCCATTCACTCCCACTGTACACAATCCCAATGGACCCAAACCTCTTCCCATTCACTCCCATTGAAAATAATCCCAATGGACCCAAACCCCTTCCCATTCACTCCCATTGTACACAATCCCAATGGACCCAAACCCTTTCCCATTCACTCCCATTGTACACAATCCCAATGGACCCAAACCTCTTCCCATTCACTCCCACTGTACACAATCCCAATGGACCCAAACCCCTTCCCATTCACTCCCACTGTACACAATCCCAATGGACCCAAACCCTTTCCCATTCACTCCCATTGTACAGAATCCCAATGGACTCAAACCCCTTCCCATTCACTCCCACTGTACAGAATCCCAATGGATCAAACCCCTTCTCATTCACTCCCACTGTACACAATCCCAATGGACCCAAACCCCTTCCCATTCACTCCCACTGTACACAATCCCAATGGACCCAAACCTCTTCCCATTCACTCCCACCGTACACAATCCCAATGGACCCAAACCCCTTCCCATTCACTCCCATTGTACACAATCCCAATGGACCCAAACCCCTTCCCATTCACTCCCACTGTACACAATCCCAATGGACCCAAACCTCTTCCCATTCACTCCCACTGTACACAATCCCAATGGACCCAAACCCCTTCCCATTCACTCCCATTGTACACAATCCCAATGGACTCAAACCCCTTCCCATTCACTCCCACTGTACACAATCCCAATAGACCCAAACCCCTTCCCATTCACTCCCATTGAACACAATCCGAAAGGACCCAAACCTCTTCCCATTCACTCCCACTGTACACAATCCCAATGGACCCAAACCCCTTCCCATTCACTCCCATTGTATACAATCCAAATGGACCCAAACCCCTTCCCATTCACTCCCATTGTACACAATCCCAATGGACTCAAACCCCTTCCCATTCACTCCCATTGTACACAATCCCAATAGACCCAAACCCCTTCCCATTCACTCCCACTGTACACAATCCCAATAGACCCAAACCCCATCCCATTCACTCCCATTGTACACAATCCCAATGGACCCAAACCCCTTCACATTCACTCCCACTGTACACAATCCCAATAGACCCAAACCCCTTCCCATTCATTCCCATTGTACACAATCCCAATGGACCCAAACCTCTTCCCATTCACTCCCATTGAAAATAATCCCAATGGACCCAAACCCCTTCCCATTCACTCCCATTGTACACAATCCCTATAGACCCAAACCCCTTCCCATTCACTCCCATTGTACACAATCCCAACAGAACCAAACCCCTTCCCATTCACTCCCATTGTACACAATCCCAATGGACCCAAACCCCTTCCCATTCACTCCCATTGTACACAATCCCAATGGACTCAAACCCCTTCCCATTCACTCCCATTGTACACAATCCCAATGGACTCAAACCCCTTCCCATTCACTCCCACCGTACACAATCCCAATAGACCCAAACCCCTTCCCATTCACTCCCACTGTACACAATCCCAATAGACCCAAACCCCATCCCATTCACTCCCATTGTACACAATCCCAATGGACCCAAACCCCTTCCCATTCACTCCCACTGTACACAATCCCAATAGACCCAAACCCCTTCCCATTCATTCCCATTGTACACAATCCCAATGGACCCAAACCTCTTCCCATTCACTCCCATTGAAAATAATCCCAATGGACCCAAACCCCTTCCCATTCACTCCCATTGTACTCAATCCCTATAGACCCAAACCCCTTCCCATTCACTCCCATTGTACACAATCCCAACAGACCCAAACCCCTTCCCATTCACTCCCATTGTACACAATCCCAATGGACCCAAACCTCTTCCCATTCACTCCCACTGTACACAATCCCAATGGACCCAAACCCCTTCCCATTCACTCCCACTGTACACAATCCCAACGGACCCAAACCCCTTCCCATTCACTCCCATTGTACATAATCCCAACGGACCCAAACCCCTTCCCATTCACTCCCATTGTACATAATCCCAATGGACCCAAACCCCTTCCCATTCACTCCCACTGTACACAATCCCAATGGACCCAAACCCCTTCCCATTCACTCCCATTGTACATAATCCCAATGGACCCAAACCCCTTCCCATTCACTCCCATTGTACACAATCCCAATGGACCCAAACCCCTTCGCATTCACTCCCACTGTACACAATCCCAATGGACACAAACCCCTTCCCATTCACTCCCATTGTACACAATCCCAATGGACCCAAACCCCTTCCCATTCAGTCCCACTGTACACAATCCCAATAGACCCAAACCCCTTCCCATTCACTCCCATTGTACACAATCCCAATGGACCCAAACCCCTTCCCATTCACTCCCATTGTACACAATCCCAATGGACCCAAACCTCTTCCCATTCACTCCCATTGAAAATAATCCCAATGGACCCAAACCCCTTCCCATTCACTCCCACTGTACACAATCCCAATGGACCCAAACCCCTTCCCATTCACTCCCACTGTACACAATCCCAATGGACCCAAACCCCTTCCCATTCACTCCCACTGTACAGAATCCCAATGGACTCAAACCCCTTCCCATTCACTCCCACTGTACAGAATCCCAATGGACTCAAACCCCTTCCCATTCACTCCCACTGTACACAATCCCAATGGACCCAAACCCTTTCCCATTCACTCCCACTGTACACAATCCCAATGGACCCAAACCTCTTCCCATTCACTCCCATTGAAAATAATCCCAATGGACCCAAACCCCTTCCCATTCACTCCCATTGTACACAATCCCAATGGACCCAAACCCTTTCCCATTCACTCCCACTGTACACAATCCCAATGGACCCAAACCTCTTCCCATTCACTCCCACTGTACACAATCCCAATGGACCCAAACCCCTTCCCATTCACTCCCACTGTACACAATCCCAATGGACCCAAACCCTTTCCCATTCACTCCCATTGTACAGAATCCCAATGGACTCAAACCCCTTCCCATTCACTCCCACTGTACAGAATCCCAATGGATCAAACCCCTTCTCATTCACTCCCACTGTACACAATCCCAATGGACCCAAACCCCTTCCCATTCACTCCCACTGTACACAATCCCAATGGACCCAAACCTCTTCCCATTCACTCCCACTGTACACAATCCCAATGGACCCAAACCCCTTCCCATTCACTCCCATTGTACACAATCCCAATGGACCCAAACCCCTTCCCATTCACTCCCACTGTACACAATCCCAATGGACCCAAAGCCCTTCCCATTCACTCCCACTGTACAGAATCCCAATGGACTCAAACCCCTTCCCATTCACTCCCACTGTACAGAATCCCAATGGACTCAAACCCCTTCCCATTCACTCCCACTGTACACAATCCCAATGGACCTAAACCCTTTCCCATTCACTCCCACTGTACACAATCCCAATGGACCCAAACCTCTTCCCATTCACTCCCATTGAAAATAATCCCAATGGACCCAAATCCCTTCCCATTCACTCCCATTGTACACAATCCCAATGGACCCAAACCCTTTCCCATTCACTCCCATTGTACACAATCCCAATGGACCCAAACCTCTTCCCATTCACTCCCACTGTACACAATCCCAATGGACCCAAACCCCTTCCCATTCACTCCCATTGTACACAATCCCAATGGACCCAAACCCCTTCCCATTCACTCCCATTGTACACAATCCCAATGGACCCAAACCCCTTCCCATTCACTCCCACTGTACACAATCCCAATGGACCCAAACCCTTTCCCATTCACTCCCACTGTACACAATCCCAATGGACCCAAACCTCTTCCCATTCACTCCCATTGAAAATAATCCCAATGGACCCAAACCCCTTCCCATTCACTCCCATTGTACACAATCCCAATGGACCCAAACCCTTTCCCATTCACTCCCATTGTACACAATCCCAATGGACCCAAACCTCTTCCCATTCACTCCCACTGTACACAATCCCAATGGACCCAAACCCCTTCCCATTCACTCCCACTGTACACAATCCCAATGGACCCAAACCCTTTCCCATTCACTCCCATTGTACAGAATCCCAATGGACTCAAACCCCTTCCCATTCACTCCCACTGTACAGAATCCCAATGGATCAAACCCCTTCTCATTCACTCCCACTGTACACAATCCCAATGGACCCAAACCCCTTCCCATTCACTCCCACTGTACACAATCCCAATGGACCCAAACCTCTTCCCATTCACTCCCACCGTACACAATCCCAATGGACCCAAACCCCTTCCCATTCACTCCCATTGTACACAATCCCAATGGACCCAAACCCCTTCCCATTCACTCCCACTGTACACAATCCCAATGGACCCAAACCTCTTCCCATTCACTCCCACTGTACACAATCCCAATGGACCCAAACCCCTTCCCATTCACTCCCATTGTACACAATCCCAATGGACTCAAACCCCTTCCCATTCACTCCCACTGTACACAATCCCAATAGACCCAAACCCCTTCCCATTCACTCCCATTGAACACAATCCGAAAGGACCCAAACCTCTTCCCATTCACTCCCACTGTACACAATCCCAATGGACCCAAACCCCTTCCCATTCACTCCCATTGTATACAATCCAAATGGACCCAAACCCCTTCCCATTCACTCCCATTGTACACAATCCCAATGGACTCAAACCCCTTCCCATTCACTCCCATTGTACACAATCCCAATAGACCCAAACCCCTTCCCATTCACTCCCACTGTACACAATCCCAATAGACCCAAACCCCATCCCATTCACTCCCATTGTACACAATCCCAATGGACCCAAACCCCTTCACATTCACTCCCACTGTACACAATCCCAATAGACCCAAACCCCTTCCCATTCATTCCCATTGTACACAATCCCAATGGACCCAAACCTCTTCCCATTCACTCCCATTGAAAATAATCCCAATGGACCCAAACCCCTTCCCATTCACTCCCATTGTACACAATCCCTATAGACCCAAACCCCTTCCCATTCACTCCCATTGTACACAATCCCAACAGAACCAAACCCCTTCCCATTCACTCCCATTGTACACAATCCCAATGGACCCAAACCCCTTCCCATTCACTCCCATTGTACACAATCCCAATGGACTCAAACCCCTTCCCATTCACTCCCATTGTACACAATCCCAATGGACTCAAACCCCTTCCCATTCACTCCCACCGTACACAATCCCAATAGACCCAAACCCCTTCCCATTCACTCCCACTGTACACAATCCCAATAGACCCAAACCCCATCCCATTCACTCCCATTGTACACAATCCCAATGGACCCAAACCCCTTCCCATTCACTCCCACTGTACACAATCCCAATAGACCCAAACCCCTTCCCATTCATTCCCATTGTACACAATCCCAATGGACCCAAACCTCTTCCCATTCACTCCCATTGAAAATAATCCCAATGGACCCAAACCCCTTCCCATTCACTCCCATTGTACTCAATCCCTATAGACCCAAACCCCTTCCCATTCACTCCCATTGTACACAATCCCAACAGACCCAAACCCCTTCCCATTCACTCCCATTGTACACAATCCCAATGGACCCAAACCTCTTCCCATTCACTCCCACTGTACACAATCCCAATGGACCCAAACCCCTTCCCATTCACTCCCACTGTACACAATCCCAACGGACCCAAACCCCTTCCCATTCACTCCCATTGTACATAATCCCAACGGACCCAAACCCCTTCCCATTCACTCCCATTGTACATAATCCCAATGGACCCAAACCCCTTCCCATTCACTCCCACTGTACACAATCCCAATGGACCCAAACCCCTTCCCATTCACTCCCATTGTACATAATCCCAATGGACCCAAACCCCTTCCCATTCACTCCCATTGTACACAATCCCAATGGACCCAAACCCCTTCGCATTCACTCCCACTGTACACAATCCCAATGGACACAAACCCCTTCCCATTCACTCCCATTGTACACAATCCCAATGGACCCAAACCCCTTCCCATTCAGTCCCACTGTACACAATCCCAATAGACCCAAACCCCTTCCCATTCACTCCCATTGTACACAATCCCAATGGACCCAAACCCCTTCCCATTCACTCCCATTGTACACAATCCCAATGGACCCAAACCTCTTCCCATTCACTCCCATTGAAAATAATCCCAATGGACCCAAACCCCTTCCCATTCACTCCCACTGTACACAATCCCAATGGACCCAAACCCCTTCCCATTCACTCCCACTGTACACAATCCCAATGGACCCAAACCCCTTCCCATTCACTCCCACTGTACAGAATCCCAATGGACTCAAACCCCTTCCCATTCACTCCCACTGTACAGAATCCCAATGGACTCAAACCCCTTCCCATTCACTCCCACTGTACACAATCCCAATGGACCCAAACCCTTTCCCATTCACTCCCACTGTACACAATCCCAATGGACCCAAACCTCTTCCCATTCACTCCCATTGAAAATAATCCCAATGGACCCAAACCCCTTCCCATTCACTCCCATTGTACACAATCCCAATGGACCCAAACCCTTTCCCATTCACTCCCACTGTACACAATCCCAATGGACCCAAACCTCTTCCCATTCACTCCCACTGTACACAATCCCAATGGACCCAAACCCCTTCCCATTCACTCCCACTGTACACAATCCCAATGGACCCAAACCCTTTCCCATTCACTCCCATTGTACAGAATCCCAATGGACTCAAACCCCTTCCCATTCACTCCCACTGTACAGAATCCCAATGGATCAAACCCCTTCTCATTCACTCCCACTGTACACAATCCCAATGGACCCAAACCCCTTCCCATTCACTCCCACTGTACACAATCCCAATGGACCCAAACCTCTTCCCATTCACTCCCACTGTACACAATCCCAATGGACCCAAACCCCTTCCCATTCACTCCCATTGTACACAATCCCAATGGACCCAAACCCCTTCCCATTCACTCCCACTGTACACAATCCCAATGGACCCAAAGCCCTTCCCATTCACTCCCACTGTACAGAATCCCAATGGACTCAAACCCCTTCCCATTCACTCCCACTGTACAGAATCCCAATGGACTCAAACCCCTTCCCATTCACTCCCACTGTACACAATCCCAATGGACCTAAACCCTTTCCCATTCACTCCCACTGTACACAATCCCAATGGACCCAAACCTCTTCCCATTCACTCCCATTGAAAATAATCCCAATGGACCCAAATCCCTTCCCATTCACTCCCATTGTACACAATCCCAATGGACCCAAACCCTTTCCCATTCACTCCCATTGTACACAATCCCAATGGACCCAAACCTCTTCCCATTCACTCCCACTGTACACAATCCCAATGGACCCAAACCCCTTCCCATTCACTCCCATTGTACACAATCCCAATGGACCCAAACCCCTTCCCATTCACTCCCACTGTACACAATCCCAATGGACCCAAAGCCCTTCCCATTCACTCCCACTGTACAGAATCCCAATGGACTCAAACCCCTTCCCATTCACTCCCACTGTACAGAATCCCAATGGACTCAAACCCCTTCCCATTCACTCCCACTGTACACAATCCCAATGGACCCAAACCCTTTCCCATTCACTCCCACTGTACACAATCCCAATGGACCCAAACCTCTTCCCATTCACTCCCATTGAAAATAATCCCAATGGACCCAAACCCCTTCCCATTCACTCCCTTTGTACACAATCCCAATGGACCCAAACCCTTTCCCATTCACTCCCATTGTACACAATCCCAATGGACCCAAACCTCTTCCCATTCACTCCCACTGTACACAATCCCAATGGACCCAAACCCCTTCCCATTCACTCCCACTGTACACAATCCCAATGGACCCAAACCCTTTCCCATTCACTCCCATTGTACAGAATCCCAATGGACTCAAACCCCTTCCCATTCACTCCCACTGTACAGAATCCCAATGGATCAAACCCCTTCTCATTCACTCCCACTGTACACAATCCCAATGGACCCAAACCCCTTCCCATTCACTCCCACTGTACACAATCCCAATGGACCCAAACCCTTTCCCATTCACTCCCATTGTACACAATCCCAATGGACCCAAACCTCTTCCCATTCACTCCCACTGTACACAATCCCAATGGACCCAAACCCCTTCCCATTCACTCCCACTGTACACAATCCCAATGGACCCAAACCCTTTCCCATTCACTCCCATTGTACAGAATCCCAATGGACTCAAACCCCTTCCCATTCACTCCCACTGTACAGAATCCCAATGGATCAAACCCCTTCTCATTCACTCCCACTGTACACAATCCCAATGGACCCAAACCCCTTCCCATTCACTCCCACTGTACACAATCCCAATGGACCCAAACCTCTTCCCATTCACTCCCACCGTACACAATCCCAATGGACCCAAACCCCTTCCCATTCACTCCCATTGTACACAATCCCAATGGACCCAAACCCCTTCCCATTCACTCCCACTGTACACAATCCCAATGGACCCAAACCTCTTCCCATTCACTCCCACTGTACACAATCCCAATGGACCCAAACCCCTTCCCATTCACTCCCATTGTACACAATCCCAATGGACTCAAACCCCTTCCCATTCACTCCCACTGTACACAATCCCAATAGACCCAAACCCCTTCCCATTCACTCCCATTGAACACAATCCGAAAGGACCCAAACCTCTTCCCATTCACTCCCACTGTACACAATCCCAATGGACCCAAACCCCTTCCCATTCACTCCCATTGTATACAATCCAAATGGACCCAAACCCCTTCCCATTCACTCCCACTGTACACAATCCCAATGGACCCAAACCTCTTCCCATTCACTCCCACCGTACACAATCCCAATGGACCCAAACCCCTTCCCATTCACTCCCATTGTACACAATCCCAATGGACCCAAACCCCTTCCCATTCACTCCCACTGTACACAATCCCAATGGACCCAAACCCTTTCCCATTCACTCCCACTGTACACAATCCCAATGGACCCAAACCTCTTCCCATTCACTCCCACCGTACACAATCCCAATGGACCCAAACCCCTTCCCATTCACTCCCATTGTACAGAATCCCAATGGACTCAAACCCCTTCCCATTCACTCCCACTGTACAGAATCCCAATGGATCAAACCCCTTCTCATTCACTCCCACTGTACACAATCCCAATGGACCCAAACCCCTTCCCATTCACTCCCACTGTACACAATCCCAATGGACCCAAACCTCTTCCCATTCACTCCCACCGTACACAATCCCAATGGACCCAAACCCCTTCCCATTCACTCCCATTGTACACAATCCCAATGGACCCAAACCCCTTCCCATTCACTCCCACTGTACACAATCCCAATGGACCCAAACCTCTTCCCATTCACTCCCACTGTACACAATCCCAATGGACCCAAACCCCTTCCCATTCACTCCCATTGTACACAATCCCAATGGACTCAAACCCCTTCCCATTCACTCCCACTGTACACAATCCCAATAGACCCAAACCCCTTCCCATTCACTCCCATTGAACACAATCCGAAAGGACCCAAACCTCTTCCCATTCACTCCCACTGTACACAATCCCAATGGACCCAAACCCCTTCCCATTCACTCCCATTGTATACAATCCAAATGGACCCAAACCCCTTCCCATTCACTCCCATTGTACACAATCCCAATGGACTCAAACCCCTTCCCATTCACTCCCATTGTACACAATCCCAATAGACCCAAACCCCTTCCCATTCACTCCCACTGTACACAATCCCAATAGACCCAAACCCCATCCCATTCACTCCCATTGTACACAATCCCAATGGACCCAAACCCCTTCACATTCACTCCCACTGTACACAATCCCAATAGACCCAAACCCCTTCCCATTCATTCCCATTGTACACAATCCCAATGGACCCAAACCTCTTCCCATTCACTCCCATTGAAAATAATCCCAATGGACCCAAACCCCTTCCCATTCACTCCCATTGTACACAATCCCTATAGACCCAAACCCCTTCCCATTCACTCCCATTGTACACAATCCCAACAGAACCAAACCCCTTCCCATTCACTCCCATTGTACACAATCCCAATGGACCCAAACCCCTTCCCATTCACTCCCATTGTACACAATCCCAATGGACTCAAACCCCTTCCCATTCACTCCCATTGTACACAATCCCAATGGACTCAAACCCCTTCCCATTCACTCCCACCGTACACAATCCCAATAGACCCAAACCCCTTCCCATTCACTCCCACTGTACACAATCCCAATAGACCCAAACCCCATCCCATTCACTCCCATTGTACACAATCCCAATGGACCCAAACCCCTTCCCATTCACTCCCACTGTACACAATCCCAATAGACCCAAACCCCTTCCCATTCATTCCCATTGTACACAATCCCAATGGACCCAAACCTCTTCCCATTCACTCCCATTGAAAATAATCCCAATGGACCCAAACCCCTTCCCATTCACTCCCATTGTACTCAATCCCTATAGACCCAAACCCCTTCCCATTCACTCCCATTGTACACAATCCCAACAGACCCAAACCCCTTCCCATTCACTCCCATTGTACACAATCCCAATGGACCCAAACCTCTTCCCATTCACTCCCATTGAAAATAATCCCAATGGACTCAAACCCCTTCCCATTCACTCCCATTGTACACAATCCCAATGGACTCAAACCCCTTCCCATTCACTCCCATTGTACACAATCCCAATGGACCCAAACCTCTTCCCATTCACTCCCACTGTACACAATCCCAATAGACCCAAAACCCTTCCCATTCACTCCCATTGTACACAATCCCAATGGACCCAAACCCCTTCCCATTCACTCCCATTGTACACAATCCCAATGGACCCAAACCCCTTCCCATTCACTCCCATTGTACATAATCCCAATGGACCCAAATCCCTTCCCCTTCATTCCCATTGTACGCAATCCCAATGGACCCAAACCCCTTCCCATTCACTCCCATTCTACACAATCCCAATGGACCCAAACCCCTTCCCATTCACTCCCATTGTACACAATCCCAATGGACACAAACCTCTTCCCATTCACTTCCATTGTACACAATCCCAATGGACCCAAACCTCTTCCCATTCACTCCCACTGTACACAATCCCAATAGACCCAAACCCCTTCCCATTCACTCCCATTGGACACAATCCGAATGGACCCAAACCCCTTCCCATTCACTCCCATTGGACACAATCCGAATGGACCCAAACCCCTTCCCATTCAATCCAACTAAACAAAATCCCAAAGCACGCAAACACCTGACAATTTACTCCCATTGTCAATAATCCCAATGAACCTAAACCCCTTCCCATTCAATCCGAGATAGGGAGGGGGCAGCAGCGAAAAGAAGCCAATCAGAGTCGCATCCAATAACCCCATCCCTGAACCTCTGCTCACTTCTGAAGTTGCTCTGCATTTGAAGGAATCCCCTGACTGATCTCCCAGCTTCAGCTAATACTGAGTCCCTGGTGCCCCAAACTGATTCGTACAAAGTCAAGTTCATCGATCACCTGCCTGTGCTCACTGACAGACACAGGCTCCTGCTCGAGCAACTCAATGTCTTAAATTCCTCATCCTTGTTTCTATACCTGTCTGGGCCTCGTCCCTCCTTATCTCTGTAATCTCCTCCAGCCCTACACCCATCCCTATCTCTGTAACCCCCTCCAGCCCTACACCCATCCCTATCTCTGTAACGTCCTCCAGCCCCTACACCCCTCACTATCTCTGTAACCTCCTCCAGCCCCTACACCCCTCCCTATCTCTGTAACCTCCTCCAGCCCTACACCCATCCCTATCTCTGTAACCTCCTCCAGCCCTACACCCATCCCTATCTCTGTAACCTCCTCCAGCCCCTACAACCCTCACTATCTCTGTAACCTCCTCCAGCCCCTACACCCCTCCCTATCTCTGTAACCTCCTCCAGCCCTACACCCATCCCTATCTCTGTAACCTCCTCCAGCCCCTACACCCCTTCCTATCTCTGTAACCTCCTCCAGCCCTACACCCATCCCTATCTCTGTAACCCCCTCCAGCCCTACACCCCTCCCTATCTCTGTAACGTCCTCCAGCCCCTACACCCCTCCTTATCTCTGTAACCTCCTCCAGCCCTACACCCATCCCTATCTCTGTAACCCCCTCCAGCCCTACACCCCTCCCTATCTCTGTAACGTCCTCCAGCCCCTACACCCCTCCTTATCTCTGTAACCTCCTCCAGCCCCTACACCCATCCCTATCTCTGTAACCCCCTCCAGCCCTACACCCCTCCCTATCTCTGTAACCTCCTCCAGCCCCTACACCCCTCCCTATCTCTGTAACCTCCTCCAGCCCCTACACCCCTCCCTATCTCTGTAACCTCCTCCAGCCCCTACACCCCTCCCTATCTCTGTAACCTCCTCCAGCCCCTATACCCCTCCCTATCTCTGTAACCTCCTCCAGCCCCTACACCCCTCCCTATCTCTGTAACCTCTTCCAGCCCCTACATCCCTCCCTATCTCTGTAACCTCCTCCAGCCCCTACACCCCTCCCTATCTCTGAAACCTCCTCCAGCCCCTACACCCCTCCCTATCTCTGAAACCTCCTCCAGCCCCTACACCCCTCCCTATCTCTGTAACCTCCTCCAGCCCCTACACCCCTCCCTATCTCTGTAACCTCCTCCAGCCCCTACACTCCTCCCTATCTCTGTAACCTCCTCCAGCCCCTACACCCCTCCCTATCTCTGTAACTTCCACCAGCTCCTACACCCCTCCCTATCTCTGAAACCTCCTCCAGCCCCTAAACCCCTCCATATCTCTGTAACCTCCTCCAGCCCCTAAACCCCTCCCTATATCTGTAACCTCCTCCAGCCCCCACACCCCTCACTATCTCTGTAACCTCCTCCAGCCCCTACACCCCTCCCTATCTCTGTAACCTCCTCCAGCCCCTACACCCCTCCCTATCTCTGTAAACCCCTCCAGACCCTACACCCCTCCCTATCTCTGTAATCTCCTCCAGCACCTACACCCCTCCCTATCTCTGTAACCCCGCTCCAGCCCCTACACCCCTCCATTTCTCTGTAATCTCCTTCAGTCCCTACACCCCGCCCTATCTCTGTAATCTCCTCCAGCCCCTACACCCATCCCTATATCTGTAAACTCCTCCAGCCCCTACACCCCTCCCTATCTCTGTAACCTCCTCCAGCCCACTACACCCCTCCATATCTCTGTAACCTCCTCCAGCCCCTACACCCCTCCCTATCTCTGTAACCTCCTCCAGCCCCTACACCCCTCCCTAATTCTGTAACCCCCTCCAGCCCACTACACCCCTCCATATCTCTGTAACCTCCTTCAACCCCTACACCCCTCCCTAATTCTGTAACCCCCTCCAGCCCCAAACACCCCTCCCTATCTCTGTAACCTCCTCCAGCCCCTACACCCCTCCCTATCTCTGTAAACTCCTCCAGCCCCTACAACCCTCCCTATCTCTGTAACCTCCTACAGCCCCAACACCCCTCCCTACCTCAGTAACCTCCTCCAGCCCACTACACCCCTCCATATCTCTGTAACTTCCTCCAGCCCCTACACCCCTCCCTATCTCTGTAACCTCCTCCAACCCCTACACCCGTCCCTATCTCTGTAACCTCCTCCAGCCCCTACACCCCTTCCTATCTCTGTAACTCCTCCAGCCCCTACACCCCTCCCTATCTCTGTAAACTCCTCCAGCCCCTACACCCCTCCCTATCTCTGTAACCTCTTCCAGTCCCTACACCCCTCCCTATCTCTCTAACCTCCTACACACCTCCCTATCTCTCTAACCTCTCCCAGCCCCTACACCCCTCCCTATCTCTGTAACCTCCTCCAGCCCCTACACCCCTTCCTATCTCTGTAAACTCCTCCAGCCCCTACACCCCTCCCTATCTCTGTAACCTCCTCCAGCCCCTACACCCCTTCCTATCTCTCTAACCTCCTACACCCCTCCCTATCTCTGTAACCTCCTACAGCCCCTACACCCCTCCCTATCTCAGTAACCTCCTCCAGCCCACTACACCCCTCCATATCTCTGTAACCTCCTCCAGCCCCTACACCCCTCCCTACCTCTGTAACCTCCTCCAGCCCCTACACCCCTATCTCTGTAAACTCCTCCAGCCCCTACACCCCTCCCTATCTCTGTAACCTCCTCCAGCCCCTACACCCCTATCTCTCTAACCTCCTACACCCCTCCCTATCTCTCTAACCTCCCCCAGTCCCTACACCCCTCCCTATCTCTGTAACCTCTTCCAGTCCCTACACCCCTCCCTATCTCTCTAACCTCCTCCAACCCCTACACCCCTCCCTATCTCTGTAACCTCCTCCAGCCCCTACACCCCTCCCTACCTCTGTAACCTCCTCCAGCCTCTACACCCCTATCTCTGTAAACTCCTCCAGCCCCTACACCCCTCCCTATCTCTGTAACCTCCTCCAGCCCCTACACCCCTATCTCTCTAACCTCCTACACCCCTCCCTAACTCTCTAACCTCCCCCAGTCCCTACACCCCTCCCTATCTCTGTAACCTCTTCCAGTCCCTACACCCCTCCCTATCTCTCTAACCTCCTACACCCCTCCCTATCTCTCTAACCTCTCCCAGCCCCTACACCCCTCCCTATCTCTGTAACCTCCTCCAGCCCCTACACCCCTCCCTATCTCTGTAACCTCCTCCAGTCCCTACAACCCTCTCTGATCTCTACCCTCCTCCAATTCCGGCCTCTTGCCCATCCCCCGATTCCCATCGCTCCACCATTGGCGGCCGTGCCTTCAGCTGCCTGGGTGGGAGGGGGGTGCCCTGAGCTCTGGAATTGCCTCCCTAAACCTCTGTAAATTTGTTTGTTGATACGTCCAGCTTTGCCTGCAAGATGCTCCTCTAAACCGACCTGTCTGACCGAGATTTGGGTCCCACTCCCTAAAACCTCCTGTTGTGTCTCGGGGGTGACATTGTATTCGATAACACCAGGGGGACATTTCTCTACTTTACAGGTGCTATATAAATGCAGGCTCTGGCTGAGCTCCAGCGGCACAGAGAGATGGAGGGGGCTGGTGTTCGAGTTACGGGCTCCCAGGTCAATCGAGAGGTGTGAACAATATTGAGAAGAGGGAGGCTGAGCCTCTCCTATCACTGACCTTGAAGAGAAGGCTGTTGCTATGGAGACTGCCTGGACTGTAGGACAGTGCTCCTGCTCCACGTGAAGTCTGGAGCTGTTTGTTCCGCACTGATTCGAGCAGAATTAACCCTTTCATGTGGGCGGCTTCATCGTATCGGAAAAAGAGACAGGTTCCCCCGACCCCCAGACTACGTCTCCCGGGGAGGAATATCACGGTGTGGGGGTATATCAGGGTGAGGGGGTTAGATTGGGGTGTGGGGGGTATATCAGGGTATGGGGGTTATATCGGTGTGTGGGGTATATTGGTGTGTGGGGTATATCGGGGTGTGTGGGGTATATCGGGAGTGTGGGGGGTATATCGGGAGTGTGGGGGGTATATTGGGGTTATATCGGGTGTGGGGGGTATATCGGGGTTATATCGGGAGTGTGGGGGGTATATCGGGAGTGTGGGGGGTATATCGGGAGTGTGGGGGGTATATCAGGGTTATATCGGGTGTGGGGGGTATATTGGGGTTATATCAGGTGTGGCAGGTATATCGGGGTGTGGGGGTTATATCGGGGTGTGGGGGTTATATCGGGGTGTGGGGGTTATATCGGGGTGTGGGGTTTATATCGGGGTGTGGGGGTTATATCGGGGTGTGGGGGGTATATCAGGGTTATATCGGGAGTGTGGGGGGTATATCGGGAGTGTGGGGGGTATATCGGGGTTATATCGGGTGTGGGGGGTATATTGGGGTTATATCGGGTGTGGCAGGTATATCGGGGTGTGGGGGTTATATCGGGGTGTGGGGGTTATATCGGGGTGTGGGGGGTATATCGGGGTGTGGGGGGTATGTCGGGGTGTGGGGGGTATATCGGGGTTATATCGGGAGTGTGGGGGGTATATCGGGAGTGTGGGGGGTATATCGGGGTTATATCGGGTGTGGGGGGTATATCGGGGTTATATCGGGTGTGGGGGGTATATCGGGGTTATATCGGGGAGTGGGGGTGATATCGGGGAGTGGGGGTTATATCGGGGTGTGGGGGTTATATCGGGGTGTGGGGGGTATATGCGGGTGTGGGGGGTATATCAGGGTGTGGGGGGTATATCAGGGTGTGGGGGGTATATCAGGTTGTGGGGGGTATATCAGGGTGTGGGGGGTATATCAGTGTGTGGGGGGTATATCAGGGTGTGGGGGGTATATCGGGGTGTTGGGGGGTATATCGGGGTGTGGGGGGTATACCGGGGGTGTGGGGGGTATATCGGGGTGTTGGGGGGTATATCGGGGGTGTGGGGGGGTATATCAGGGGTGTGGGGGGTATATCGGGGGTGTGGTGGGTATATCGGGGTGTGGGGGGTATATCGGGGTTTGGGGGGTATATCGGGGGTGTGGGGGGTATATCGGGGGTGTGGGGGGTATATCGGGGGTGTGGGGGGTATATCGGGGGTGTGGGGGGTATATCGGGGGTGTGGGGGGTATATCGGGGTGTGGGGGGTATATAGGGGTGTGGGGGGTATATCGGGGGTGTGGGGGGTATATCGGGGGTGTGGGGGGTATATCGGGGGTGTGGGGGGTATATCGGGGGTGTGGGGGGTATATCGGGGTGTGGGGGGTATATAGGGGTGTGGGGGGTATATCAGGGGTGTGGGGGGTATATCGGGGTGTGGGGGGTATATCGGGGTGTGGGGGGTATATCAGGGGTGTGGGGGTATATCGGGGTGTGGGGGGTATATTGGGGGTGTGGGGGGTATATCGGGGGTGTGGGGGGTATATAGGGGTGTGGGGGGTATATCAGGGGTGTGGGGGGTATATCAGGGTGTGGGGGGTATATCGGGGTGTGGGGGGTATATCAGGGGTGTGGGGGTATATCGGGGTGTGGGGGGTATATTGGGGGTGTGGGGGGTATATCGGGGGTGTGGGGGGTATATCGGGGGTGTGGGGGGTATATCGGAGGTGTGGGGGGTATATCGGGGTGTGGGGGTATATAGGGGTGTGGGGGGTATATCGGGGTGTGGGGGGTATATCGGGGTGTGGGGGGTATATCGGGGGTATGGGGGGTATATTGGGGTGTGGGGGTATATCGGGGTGTGGGGGGTATATAGGGGTGTGGGGGGTATATCGGGGGTGTGGGGGGTATATCGGGGTGTGGGGGGTATATCGGGGTGTGGGTTGGTAACAGTGTCGATTTGTTATGATTGGAAACTCAGGCTGGAGGAGGGAGGAGGATGAGCTGATGAGGGAGGTTAACACTGAACTGAGGGTGGGAGAACATTGCCCCCTGTACGGTCAGTCCCCCTCCCAGCTGTGAGTCAGCACTGACAGAGCAGGAGACCAGAGCCAGCTCCTGACCTTCCATAACTCTGCTCTGGAGGGGGAAGTCAGGGATGTGCTGATAGGCTCACCTTGTACTCAGACAACTCAAAGTATCCCAGTCCTGTTCTCATTTCCCACACACACAAGTGTCTCAACAGAAGCTTAGATTCACCCTCAGTGCAGCACTCCCTCAGCACTGACCCTCTGACAGTGCAGCACTCCCTCAGCACTGACCCTCTGACAGTGCGGCACTCCCTCAGCACTGACCCTCTGACAGTGCAGCACTCCCTCAGTACTGACCCTCCGACAGTGCGGCACTCCCTCAGCACTGACCCTCTGACAGTGCAGCACTCCCTCAGTACTGACCCTCCGACAGTGCAGCACTCCCTCAGCACTGACCCTCTGACAGTGCAGCACTCCCTCAGTACTGACCCTCCGACAGTGCGGCACTCCCTCAGCACTGACCCTCCGACAGTGTGGCGCTCCCTCAGCACTGACCCTCTGACAGTGCGGCACTCCCTCAGTACTGACCTCCGACAGTGCGGCGCTCCCTCAGTACTGACCCTCCTACAGTGCGGCACTCCCTCAGCACTGACCCTCCAACAGTGCGGCACTCCCTCAGTACTGACCCTCCGACAGTGCAGCACTCCCTCAGTACTGACCCTCCGACAGTGCAGCACTCCCTCAGTACTGACCCTCCGACAGTGCAGCACTCCCTCAGTACTGACCCTCCGACAGTGCAGCACTCCCTCAGTACTGACCCTCCGACAGTGCAGCACTCCCTCAGTACTGACCCTCCGACAGTGCAGCACTCCCTCAGTACTGACCCTCCGACAGTGCAGCACTCCCTCCACACGGCACTCGCAGTGTTGGGTTTATGTGTGCTTGATCTGGAGTGGGAGCCATGATGATCTGATATGGGGAGGTATTGAACAGGAGGAGTCGACTCTGGGTAGAGGAGGAATGGAGCCTAATGGTTCAGTGATATGGGGCAGTGTTTTCTGGGTTAGTATTATGGATGGGCTGAATGGCTTCCCTCAGTGCAATGAATGGAGAGGGATCTGTGACTGAGCCCACAGTGTCAGAGTGCAGTGGTGTGGGGACATTGTGCCACCTTGTGTCCACCCACAGTATTGCGACCCAGTGGCCCAACCTTAAATTGCTGAATGAAATCCAAAGAACTTCCACAACCTCCAGATGGTTCATGTGGATTCAGCCCCTCCACAGGCACATTGAGGCCTGCGATCAAATACAACTCGGCAATTAGCAGCAGTTGCCAGGGATACAGTCACACGCTCTCAGGGCGCTGGGATTCCAGGTCCCTCCAACACTGACATGTCAAGAATCAGGACCCAAATCCTCAGAGAGTGGGACTGGCGCCTCCCACACACTTTCATATCACAACATCCTACCTGCTGGAGAGACCAGAGATCAGGAGGGACAAATCGATCAGGAGTACAACCTCGAGCTTCCTGAAGGTGCTGACTCTCACTGGGGTACAGGTCCCCCTCCTCTCCTGAAGGTGCTGACTCTCACTGGGGTACAGATCCCCCTCCTCTCCTGAGGGTGCTGACTCTCACTGGGGTACAGGTCCCCCTCCTCTCCTGAAGGTGCTGACTCTCACTGGGGTACAGGTCCCCCTCCTCTCCTGAAGGTGCTGACTCTCAATGGGGTACGGGTCCCCCTCCTCTCCTGAAGGTGCTGACTCTCACTGGGGTACAGGTCCCCTCCTCTCCTGAAGGTGCTGACTCTCACTGGGGTACAGGGTCCCCCTCCTCTCCTGAAGGTGCTGACTCTCACTGGGGTACAGGTCCCCTCCTCTCCTGAAAGTGCTGACTCTCACTGGGGTACAGGTCCCCCTCCTCTACTGAAGGTGCTGACTCTCACTGGGGTACAGGTCCCCCTCCTCTCCTGAAGGTGCTGACTCTCACTGGGGTACAGGGTCCCCCTCCTCTCCTGAAAGTGCTGACTCTCACTGGGGTACAGGTCCCCTCCTCTCCTGAAAGTGCTGACTCTCACTGGGGTACAGGTCCCCCTCCTCTCCTGAAGGTGCTGACTCTCACTGGGGTACAGGTCCCCTCCTCTCCTGAAAGTGCTGACTCTCACTGGGGTACAGGGTCCCCCTCCTCTCCTGAAGGTGCTGACTCTCACTGGGGTACAGGTCCCCCTCCTCTCCTGAAGGTGCTGACTCTCACTGGGGTACAGGATCCCTCTCCTCTCCTGAAGGTGCTGACTCTCACTGGGGTACAGAGTCCCCCTCCTCTCCTGAAGGTGCTGACTCTCACTGGGGTACAGGGTCCCCCTCCTCTCCTGAAGGTGCTGACTCTCACTGGGGTACAGGTGCCCCTCCTCTCCTGAAGGTGTTGACTCTCACTGGGGTACAGGTCCCCCTCCTCTCCTGAAGGTGCTGACTCTCACTGGGGTACAGGGTCCACCTCCTCTCCTGAAGGTGCTGACTCTCACTGGGGTACAGGTCCCCCTCCTGTCCTGAAGGTGCTGACTCTCACTGGGGTACAGGGTCCCCCTCCTCTCCTGAAGGTGCTGACTCTCACTGGGGTACAGGTCCCCCTCCTCTCCTGAAGGTGCTGACTCTCACTGTGGTACAGGGTCCCCCTCCTCTCCTGAAGGTGCTGACTCTCACTGGGGTACAGGTCCCCCTCCTCTCCTGAAGGTGCTGACTCTCACTGGGGTACAGGTCCCCCTCCTGTCCTGAAGGTGCTGACTCTCACTGGGGTACAGGTCCCCCTCCTCTCCTGAAGGTGCTGACTCTCACTGGGGTACAGGTCCCCCTCCTCTCCTGAAGGTGCTGACTCTCACTGGGGTACAGGTCCCCCTCCTCTCCTGAAGGTGCTCATTCTCACTAAGGAGAACGAAACAGGGGTCACCAAGACAATAAGCATCACTCTCCAATGTTAAGGTTTTTTATTTTCCACAGCTGAGAGTCTGACAACAGTTCAGAGGTTGAAGGTCATCTGCTGCCCTCATTGAACAGTCATCACCCGCATGATGTTGGTGGCACCGGAGCCAGAGCGCCAACCAGTCAGCACTATGACCACATCACCCGTCCGAACAAACTCTCGGGCTTTGGCTGGAAGAAAAGGCAGAACAAGTTACCAAATAACCGGGTCAAACACTGTCCCCATCAAACACTCCCAGGACAGGTACAGCACGGGGTTAGATACAGAGTAAATCTCCCTCTACACTGTCCCCATCAAACACTCCCAGGACAGGTACAGCACGGGGTTAGATACAGAGTAAAGCTCCCTCTACACTGTCCCCATCAAACACTCCCAGGACAGGTACAGCACGGGGTTAGATACAGAGTAAAGCTCCCTCTACATTGTCCCCATCAAACACTCCCAGGACAGGTACAGCACGGGGTTAGATACAGAGTAAAGCTCCCTCTACACTGTCCCCATCAAACACTCCCAGGACAGGTACAGCACGGGGTTAGATACAGAGTAAAGCTCCCTCTACATTGTCCCCATCAAACACTCCCAGGACAGGGACAGCACGGGGTTAGATACAGAGTAAAGCTCCCTCTACATGTCCCCATCAAACACTCCCAGGACAGGTACAGCACGGGGTTAGATACAGAGTAAAGCTCCCTCTACATTGTCCCCATCAAACACTCCCAGGACAGGTACAGCATGGGGTTAGATACAGAGTAAAGCTCCCTCTACACTGTCCCCATCAAACACTCCCAGGACAGGTGCAGCACGGGGTTAGATACAGAGTAAAGCTCCCTCTACACTGTCCCCATCAAACACTCCCAGGACAGGTACAGCACGGGGTTAGATACAGAGTAAAGCTCCCTCTACACTGTCCCCATCAAACACTCCCAGGACAGGTACAGCACGGGGTTAGATACAGAGTAAAGCTCCCTCTACACTGTCCCCATCAAACACTCCCAGGACAGATACAGCACGGGGTTAGATACAGGGTAAAGCTCGCTCTGAACAGGTGGGGTGCGACGCTGATTGTGCACCCTCTCTTGCTTACCTATCTCCAAGCCAAAGCAGACTCGTTGATCAACATCCTCCGACCACATCTCATGGATCTTCTCCCGATAAAGGACAGGAAAGATCCCGCGGTGGAGGTGAATCTGCCGGGCGACCTGCTCACTGCGTGTAACTGCAACGATCGGCGCTCGAGGCCGGTACTTGGATACAAGCTGCGCTGTTCTGATGGTAATGAAAGGGAATAAAACAAAGTTAGCTGAATTCAGTCGTGTGGCACATCGTTCACAATCACTGCGGGGAGGATAAGCAGATCAGTCCCAAGTCAGAATTGTCCGAACTCCCTGCATTTCTCCCGGACCCTTTAGAAACTCACGGCATCCCCAAGCAATTCCCAGGCAGCCTTGTAAATTTCCCAGGGCTCTCACTCTTGTGATTGAGGAAACAGGTGGCCACAGCAAGATACCAGAAACGGCCAAGTGACAGTGGCCAGATGATCTGCCTTTCTTCAGGGTGTTTGTTTAGGGATATGACTGGGCCACAACAAACTGCACAGACATTGCCCTGTCTCTGCTTCCAATTTACTCTCTGCGAATGTTTACGCTGATATGAGAGGGAGATGGGGTCCCAGTTTAAATCTCATCCAAAAGACAGCACCTCCGACAGTGCGGCGCTCCCTCAGTACTGACCCTCCGACAGTGCGGCGCTCCCTCAGCACTGACCCTCAGACAGTGCGGCGCCCCCTCAGCACTGACCCTCCAACAGTGCGGCGCCCCCTCAGTACTGACCCTCCGACACTGCGGCACTCCCTCAGCACTGACCCACCGACAGTGCGACACTCCCTCAGTACTGACCCTCTGACAGTGCAGCACTCCCTCAGTACTGACCCTCTGACAGTGCGGCACTCCCTCAGTACTGACCCTCCGACAGTGCTGCACTCCCTCAGTACTGACCCTCCGACAGTGCGGCGCTCCCTCAGCACTGACCCTCCGACAGTGCGGCGCTCCCTCAGCACTGACCCTCCGACAGTGCGGTGCTCCCTCAGCACTGACCCTCCGACAGTGCGGCACTCCCTCAGCACTGACCCTCCGACAGTGCGGCACTCCCTCAACACTGACCCTCTGACAGTGTGGCACTCCCTCAGTGTGGACCCTCCGACAGTGCGGCGCACCCTCAGTACTGACCCTCCGACAGTGCGGCGTTCCCTCAGTACTGACCCTCCGACAGTGCGGCGCTCCCTCAGTACTGACCCTCTGACAGTGCGGCGCTCCCTCAGTACTGACCCTCAGACAGTGCGGCACTCCCTCAGTACTGACCCTCCGACAGTGCGGCGCTCCCTCAGTACTGACCCTCCGACAGTGCGGCGCTCCCTCAGTACTGACCCTCCGACACTGCAGCACTCCCTCAGTACTGACCCTCCGACAGTGCGGCACTCCCTCAGTACTGACATTCCGACAGTGCGGCACTCCCTCAGCACTGACCCTCCGACAGTGCGGCACTCCCTCAGTACTGACATTCCGACAGTGCGGCACTCCCTCAGCACTGACCCTCCGACAGTGCGGCACTCCCTCAGTACTGATGGTGTCTCTAAAAACTGTGACATTGACCAAGACGACCCTGAGGGTTAAATGGATGATTACCTCCCGGTGTTGGTCAGGACAATAATCGCCCCAGAACAGCATTTGAAGGAAGCCTCCACTGCCCCGATAGCGGTAACCTCTGTGGGGTCACGGGTCAGAGGCATGGATCTCCGCACCTCCTGGAACAACTGCTGGTGAAATATCGCAGCCTCTGCCTCCCGAGCAATCTAGAGTCAGAAAGAGAGAGAATAAGGGGCTGCATTCCCGACCAGGGTCAGTCCCACTGACCCCTAACTGGGGCAGCGATCCCCACACTGACCCCTCACTGGGGGAGCGATCCCCACACTGACCCCTCACTGGGACAGTGATCCCCACACTGACCCCTCACTGGGACAGTGATCCCCACACTGACCCCTCACTGGGAGAGTGATACCCACACTGACCCCTCACTGGGGGAGCGATCCCCACACTGACCCCTCACTGGGACAGTGATCCCCACACTGACCCCACTGGGACAGTGATCCCCACACTGACCCCTCACTGGGAGAGTGATACCCACACTGACCCCTCACTGGGGGAGTGATCCCCACACTGACCCCTCACTGGGGGAGCGATCCCCACACTGACCCCTCACTGGGGCAGCGATCCCCACACTGACGCCTCACTGGGACAACGATCCCCACACTGACGCCTCACTGGGACAGTGATCCCCACACTGACCCCTCACTGGGACAGTGATCCCCACACTGACCCCTCACTGGGGGAGTGATATTCACACTGACCCCTCACTGGGACAGTGATCCTCACACTGACCCCTCACTGGGGGAGTGATATTCACACTGACCCCTCACTGGGACAGTGATCCCCACACTGACCCCTCACTGGGGGAGTGATCCCCACACTGACCCCTCACCGCGGGAGTGATCCCCACACTGACCCCTCACCGGGGGAATGATCCCCATAATGATGCTTCGCTTGGAGTGACCGGAGTGAGGTCTGGGGGATGTGCCGGAGTGAGGTCTGGGGGGAGGGGCCGGAGTGAGGTCCGGGGGAGGGGCCGGAGTGAGGTCCGGGAGGAGGGGCCGGAGTGAAGTCTGGGTGGAGGGGCCGGAGCGAGGTCCGGGGGAGGGGCCGGAGTGAGGTCCGGGAGGAGGGGCCGGAGTGAGGCCCGGGGGGAGGGGCCGGAGTGAGGTCCGGGGGGAGGGGATGGAGTGAGGTCTGGGGGAGGGGCCGGAGTGAGGTCCGGTGGGGGCGGGGGGGGGGGGGAGGTCCAGGGGGAGGAGCCGGAGTGAGGTCCAGAGGAAGGGGCCGGAGTGAGGTCCAGGGGGAGGGGCCGGAGTGAGGTCCGGAGGGAGGGGCTGGCGTGAGCTCCGGCGGGAAGGGCCGGAGTGAGCTCCGGGGGGAGGGGCCGGAGTGAGCTCCGAGGGGAGGGGCCGGAGTGAGCTCCGGGGGGAGGGGCCGGGTTGAGGTCCGGGGGGAGGGGCCGGGTTGAGGTCCGGGGGGAGGGGCCGGGTTGAGGTCCGGGGGGGGAGGGGCCGGGGGAGGGGCCGGGGGAGGGGCCGGAGTGAGCTCCGGGGGGAGGGGCCGGAGGAGGGACCAGGGGGGAGGGGCCGGGGGAGGGGCCGGGGGGGAGGGGCCGGGGGGGAGGGGCCGGGGGGGAGGGGCCGGAGTGAGGCCCTGGGTTAAGATAATATCGAACACTCCATCCAGGCTGAGAACTGTCATTCAGCAGATGCCCAGCTCCTCAGTCCTGGTCACTCCCTGGTTCAGTACCAGGCTGCCTGAAGCCCTGGAAAGCTCTGTCCTGGCAACAAGCTGCCCACAGGAGTGAGTTACGTACCGCATGCTGCATCTTCACAGACTCCCGTGGGTAGGAGCCTTTCGCGGTCTCCCCAGACAACATGATACAGTCCGCTCCATCCAACACTGCATTGGCAACGTCACTGCTCTCAGCTCGAGTGGGTCGTGGTTTATTCACCATACTCTCCAGCATCTACAAGAGGCAAATACCCCATCAGCATCATCTGCAGCAGCTCAGCAAATAGAAACAATTCCATATTTCAGAAACCCTGGCACCCCAACAAAACACCACCTAATCCACCCGCCTCTTGTGCGTTCACAGCCCCACCCACTCTGCCCACAGGGTCCATACGCCTGCCCCGGTGACAGTCAGGGTATGTGGGACCCATACCCCTGTGAGAGTCAGTGTGTGTGTGACCCATACCCCTGTGAGAGTCAGTGTGTGTGGGACCGGTACCCCAGTGAGAGTCATTGTGTGTGGGACCCGTACCGCAGTGAGAGTCAGTGTGTGGGACCCGTACCCCAGTGAGAGTCAGTGTGTGGGACCCGTGCCCCAGTGAGAGTCAGTGTGTGTGGGACCCGTACACCAGTGAGAGTCAGTGTGTGTGGGATCCGTACCCCAGTGAGAGTCAGTGTGTGGGACCCGTACCCCAGTGAGAGTCAGTGTGTGTGGGACCCGTACACCAGTGAGAGTCAGTGTGTGTGGGACCGGTACCCCAGTGAGAGTCAGTGTGTGTGGGACCCGTACCCCAGTGAGAGTCAGTGTGTGGGACCCGTACCCCAGTGAGAGTCAGTGTGCACGAGACCTGTAACCCCAGTGAGAGTCAGTGTGTGGGACCCGTACCTCAGTGAGAGTCAGTGTGCATGAGACCTGTAACCCCAGTGAGAGTCAGTGTGTGTGGAACCCGTACTCCAGTATCTGTTCAGCCTATGGATGGAGTCGACAGATATTCAGTGGGTGGAGAGGGTATTGGGTGGGTGGAGTGGATATTGGGTGGGTGGAGTGGATATTCTGTGGGTGAAGTGGATATTCTGTGGGTGGAGTGGGTATTCTGTGGGTGGAGTGAATATTCTGTGGGTGGAGTGAATATTCTGTGGGTATTCTGTGGGTGCAGTGGGTATTCTGTGGGTGGAGTGGGTATTCTGTGGGTGGAGTGGGTATTCTATGGGTGGAGTGGGCATTCTGTGGGTGGAGTGGGTATTCTGTGGGTGGAGTGGGTATTCTGTGGGTGGAGTGGGTATTCTGTGGGTGGAGTGGGTATTCTGTGGGTGGAGTGGGTATTCTGTGGGTGGAGTGGGTATTGGGTGGGTGGAGTGGGTATTCTGTGGGTGGAGTGGGTATTCTGTGGGTGGAGTGGGTATTCTGTGGGTGGAGTGGGTATTGGGTGGGTGGAGTGGGTATTCTGTGGGTGGAGTGGGTATTCTGTGGGTGGAGTGGGTATTGGGTGGGTGGAGTGGGTATTCTGTGGGTGGAGTGGGTATTCTGTGGGTGGAGTGGGTATTCTGTGGGTGGAGTGGGTATTGGGCGGGTGGAGTGGGTATTGGGCGGGTGGAGTGGGTATTCTGTGGGTGGAGTGGGTATTCTGTGAGTGGAGTGGGTATTGGGTGGGTGGAGTAGGTATTGGGTGGGTGGAGTGGGTATTGGGTGGGTGGAGTGGGTATTCTGTGAGTGGAGTGGGTATTGGGTAGCTGGAGTGGGTATTCTGTGGGTGGAGTAGATATTCTGTGGGTGGAGTGGGTATTCTGTGAGTGGAGTGGGTATTGGGTGGGTAGAGTGGGTATTCTGTGGGTGGAGAGGGTTTTGGGAGGGTGGAGTGGGTATTGGGTGTGTGGAGTGGGTATTCTGTGGATGGAGTGGGTATTCTGTGGATGGAGTGGGTATTCTGTGGATGGAGTGGGTATTCTGTGGGTGGAGTGGGTATTGGGTGGGTGGAGTAGGTATTCTGTGGGTGGAATGGGTATTCTGTGGGTGGAGTGGGTATTGGGTGGGTGGAGTGGGTATTCTGTGAGTGGAGTGGGTATTCTGTGAGTGGAGTGGGTATTCTGTGAGTGGAGTGGATATTCTGTGAGTGCAGTGGGTATTGTGTGGGTGGAGTATGTATTGGGTAGGTGGAGTGGGTATTGTGTGGGTGGAGTGGGTATTCTGTGAGTGGAGTGGGTATTCTGTGAGTGGAGTGGGTATTGGATGGGTGGAGTGGGTATTCTGTGGGTGGAGTGGGTATTGGGTGGGTGGAGTGGGTATTGGGTGGGTGGAGTGGGTATTCTGTGAGTGGAGTGGGTATTGGGTGGGTGAAGTGGGTATTCTGTGGGTGGAGTGGGTATTCTGTGAGTAGAATGGGTATTCTGTGAGTGGATTGGTATTCTGTGGGTGGAGTGGGTATTCTGTGGGTGGAGTGGGTATTCTGTGGGTGGAGTGGGTATTCTGTGGGTGGAGTGGGTATTCTGTGAGTGGAGTGGGTATTCTGTGAGTGGAGTGGGTATTGGGTGGGTGGAGTGGGTATTCTGTGGGTGGAGTGGGTATTCTGTGGGTGGAGTGGGTATTCTGTGAGTGGAGTGGGTATTGGGTGGGTAGAGTGGGTATTCTGTGGGTGGAGTGGGTTTTGGGTGTGTGGAGTGGGTATTCTGTGGGTGGAGTGGGTATTGGGTGGGTGGAGTGGGTATTGGGTGGGTGGAGTGGGTATTGGGTGGGTGGAGTGGGTATTGGGTGGGTGGAGTAGGTATTCTGTGGGTGGAGTGGGTATTCTGTGGATGGAGTGGGTATTGGGTGGGTGGAGTGGGTATTGGATGGGTAGGGTGGGTATTCTGTGGGTGGAGTGGGTATTCTGTGAGTGGAGTGGGTATTCTGTGAGTGGAGTGGGTATTGGGTGGGTGGAGTGGGTATTCTGTGAGTGGAGTGGGTATTCTGTGGGTGGAGTGGGTATTCTGTGAGTGGAGTGGGTATTGGGTGGGTAGAGTGGGTATTCTGTGGGTGGAGTGGGTTTTGGGTGTGTGGAGTGGGTATTCTGTGGGTGGAGTGGGTATTGGGTGGGTGGAGTGGGTATTGGGTGGGTGGAGTGGGTATTGGGTGGGTGGAGTGGGTATTGGGTGGGTGGAGTGGGTATTGGGTGGGTGGAGTGGGTATTGGGTGGGTGGAGTAGGTATTCTGTGGGTGGAGTGGGTATTCTGTGGATGGAGTGGGTATTGGGTGGGTGGAGTGGGTATTGGATGGGTAGGGTGGGTATTCTGTGGGTGGAGTGGGTATTGGGTGGGTGGAGTGGGTATTCTGTGGGTGGAGTGGGTATTGGGTGGGTGGAGTGGGTATTGGGTGGGTGGAGTGGGTATTCTGTGGGTGGAGTGGGTATTGGGTGGGTGGAGTGGGTATTGGGTGGGTGGAGTGGGTATTCTGTGGGTGGAGTGGGTATTGGGTGGGTGGAGTGGGTATTCTGTGGGTGGAGTGGGTATTGGGTGGGTGGAGTGGGTATTCTGTGGGTGGAGTGGGTATTGGGTGGGTGGAGTGGGTATTGGGTGGGTGGAGTGGGTACTGGGTGGGTGGAGTGGGTATTCTGTGGGTGGAGTGGGTATTGGGTGGGTGGAGTGGTATTCTGTGGGTGGAGTGGGTATTCTGTGGGTGGAGTGGGTATTGGGTGGGTGGAGTGGTATTCTGTGGGTGGAGTGGGTATTCTGTGAGTGGAGTGGGTATTGGTTGGGTGGAGTGGGTATTCTGTGGGTGGAGTGGGTATTGGGTGGGTGGAGTGGGTATTGGGTGGGTGGAGTGGGTATTCTGCCTGTTTTGTATTGATAACAAACCTGAGTAGCACATATGACCGGTTTTCCAGCCTGATTGCAGCGGCCAATCATCATCTTCTGAGCTAGAAAGACTTTCTCAGCCGGGATCTCGATGCCCAGATCTCCACGAGCGACCATTATTCCATCACTGACTTCCAAAATCTCATCAAACCTGCAGCAGAGGATTGGACCGAATATTCAGGAGCGTCATGACCCTCACACCCTGACCCCCCACACCCTGACCCCTCACACCTCACACCCTGACCCCTCACACCTCACACCCTGACCCCTCACACCTCACACCCTGACCCTTGCACCCTGACCTCTCACAGCCTAACCCTTCGCACCCTGACCCCCACACTCTGACACCTCACACCTCACACCCTGACCCTCCACACCCTGACCCTCCACACCCTGACTCTCCCACACCCTGACCCTCCAAACCTTGACTCTCCCACACCCTGACCCTCCACTCCTTGACCCCTTACACCCTGACCCTCCACACCTTGACCCACCTACACCCTGACCCTCCAAATCTTGAACCCCCACACCCTGACAACCCCCCACACACTGACACCCCATCACACCCTGACCCCTCATATCTTGACCCCCCCACACCCTGACCCCTCACACCCTGAACCCTCACACCCTGACCCCTCACACCCTGACCCCTCACACCCTGACCCCTTACATCCTGACACCTCACACCTGACTCCCCACACCCTGACCCACCCACACCCTGACACCTCACTGACCCGTCCCACACCGACATCCCCACATTGACCCCTCTCCACTGAGCCCTCCCACACCGACAGCCCCACACTGACCCCTCCCACACTGACACCCCCACACTGACCCCTCCCCACACCGACATCCCCACATTGACCCCTCCCACACTGACCACACCCACACTGACCCCTCCCCACACCGACATACCCACACTGACCCCTCCTACACTGACCCCTCCCTGCACTGACACCCCCACACTGACCCGTCCCCACACTGACCCCACCCCACACTGACCCCTCCCACACTGACAACCCCACACCGACCCCTCCCTGCATTGACACCCCCACACTGACCGCCCCCAACACTGACCCCTCTCCACACTGACACACCCACACTGACCCCTCCCCACACTGACCCCTCCCACATCGATATCCCCACACTGACCCCTCCCACACTGTCATTCCCACACTGACCCCTCCCACACCAACCCATACTGACCCCTCCCACACCAACAACCCCACACTGACCCCTCCCACACCAACCCCACACTGACCCCTCCCACACCAACAACCCCACACTGACCCCTCCCACACTAACAACCCCACACTGACCCCTCCCCACACTGACCCCCCTCACACTGACCCCTCCCAACACTGACCCATCCCCACACAGACCCCTCCCCACACTGACCCCTCCCACACCGACATCCCCAAACTGACGTTCCCACAGTGACCCCTCCCACAGTGACCCCTCCCCACACTGACCCCTCCCCACACTGACCCCTCCCACACCAACATCCCCAAACTGACCCTTCCCACAGTGACCCCTCCCCACACTGACCTCTCCCCACACTGACCCTTCCCCACACTGACCCCTCCCACACTGACTCCTGAGCCCCCAGGCTGACCCCTGACCCCTGACCTCTCTGGTTTACCTCCTCACTCCCTCATGATTCTCGATCTTGCTGATTATTTTCAGATGTTTTCCCTTCTCCCCAAGGATCTGCCGGATCGTCCGGACATCCTCTGCCTTACGGATGAAGGAGGCGAAGATCATGTCCACCCCATGCTCCAGGCCGAACAGCAGGTCCTTCACGTCCTGTTCGGACACGGCCGGAAGGTCCAGGGCTGCCTCGGGCAGGTTCACCCCCTTCCTGCTGCACAGCGTCCCCCCGTTCTCCACCTCGGTCAGGCAGTAATCCGGCCCTGGACACACAACAAACACACAGCCGATCACCAGGGGTCAGGGGTAGGGTCACTGTGTCCAACCGGAAACTCAATCCCCGCTTCACAGTATTGAACCAATCAGGCATCGGCTCTGAAGGTAGCGCTCCGACACGAGGACAGTGCTCTGTCACGAGGGTAACGCTCTGTCACGAGGGTAACGCTCCGTCACGAGGATAGCGCTCCGTCACGAGGATAGCGCTCCGTCACGAGGATAGCGCTACGTCACGAGGATAGCGCTACGTCACGTGGGTAGCGCTCCGTCACGAGGGTGTCGCTCTGTCACGAGGGTAACTCTCCGTCACGTGGGTAGCGCTCTGTCACGTGGGTAGCGCTCCGTCACGTGGATAGCGCTCTGTCACGTGGGTAGCGCTCCGTCACGTGGATAGCGCTCCGTCACGTGGATAGCGCTCCGTCACGAGGGTAACGCTCCGTCACGAGGGTAATGCTCCGTCAAGAGGGTAGCGCTCCGTCACGAGGGTAGTGCTCCGTCACGAGGGTAACTCTCCGTCACGAGGATAGCGCTCCGTCACATGGATAGCGCTCCGTCACGAGGATAGCGCTCCGTCACGAGGGTAACGCTCTGTCACGTGGAGAGCGCTCTGTCACGAGGGTAACGCTCCGTCACATGGATAGCGCTCCGTCACGAGGGCAGCGCTCCGTCACGAGGATAGCGCTCCGTCACGAGGATAGCGCTCCGTCACGAGGGTAGTGCTCCGTCCCGAGGATAGCGCTCCGTCACGAGGGTAGCGCTCCGTCACGAGGGTAACGCTCCGTCACGAGGGTAACACTCCATCAAGAGGGTAGCGCTCCGTCACGAGGGTAGCGCTCCGTCACGTGGATAGCACTCCGTCACGAGGATAGCACACCGTCACGAGGGTAGCGCTCCGTCACGTGGGTAGCGCTCCGTCACAAGGGTGTCGCTCCGTCACGAGGGTAACGCTCCGTCACGTGGGTAGCGCTCCGTCACGTGGATAGCGCTCCGTCACATGGGTAGCGCTCTGTCACGTGGATAGCGCTCTGTCACGTGGATAGCGCTCCGTCACGTGGATAGCGCTCCATCACGTGGATAGCACTCCGTCACGTGGATAGCGCTCCGTCACGAGGGTAGCGCTCCGTCACGAGGGTAACGCTCCGTCACGAGGGTAACACTCCATCAAGAGGGTAGCGCTCCGTCACGAGGGTAGCGCTCCGTCACGAGGGTAGCGCTCCGTCACGAGGGTAGCGCTCCGTCACGAGGGTAACTCTCCATCACGAGGATAGCGCTCTGTCACGTGGGTAGCGCTCCGTCACGTGGATAGCGCTCCGTCACGTGGATAGCACTCCATCACGTGGATAGCACTCCGTCACGAGGATAGCGCTCCGTCACGAGGGTAACGCTCCGTCACGAGGCTAACACTCCATCAAGAGGGTAGCGCTCCGTCACGAGGGTAGCGCTCCGTCACGAGGGTAACGCTCCGTCACGAGGGTAACACTCCATCAAGAGGGTAGCGCTCCGTCACGAGGGTAGCGCTCCATCACGAGGGTAACTCTCCGTCACGAGGATAGCGCTCCGTCACATGGATAGCGCTCCGTCACGAGGGTTGCGCTCCGTCACGAGGATAGCGCTCCGTCATGAGGGCAGCGCTCCGTCACGAGGATAGCGCTCCGTCACAAGGATAGCGCTCCGTCACAAGGATAGCGCTCCGTCACATGGATAGTGCTCCGTCACGAGGGCAGCGCTCCGTCACGAGGATGGCGCTCCATCACGAGGGTAACGCTCCGTCACGTGGAGAGCGCTCCGTCACGAGGGCAGCGCTCCGTCACAAGGGCAGCGCTCCGTCACAAGGGCAGCGCTCCGTCACGAGGGCAACGCTCCGTCACGAGGGTAACGCTCCGTCACGTGGAGAGCGCTCCGTCACGAGGGCAGCGCTCCGTCACAAGGGCAACGCTCCGTCACAAGGGCAACGCTCCGTCACAAGGGCAGCGCTCCGTCACAAGGGCAGCGCTCCGTCACGAGGGTAGCGCTCCGTCACGAGGGTAGCGCTCCGTCACGTGGGTAACGCTCCGTCACGTGGATAGCGCTCCGTCACGAGGATAGCGCTCCGTCACGTGGGTGTCGCTCCGTCACGAGGGTGTCGCTCCGTCACGAGGGTAGCGCTCCGTCACGTGGATAGCGCTCCGTCACGTGGGTGTCGCTCCGTCACGAGGGTAGCGCTCCGTCACGAGGGTAGCGCTCCGTCACGAGGGTAGCGCTCCATCACGAGGATAGCGCTCCGTCACGAGGGTAACGCTCCGTCATGAGGGTAGCGCTTCGTCACGAGGGCAGCGCTCCGTCACGAGGGTAACGCTCCGTCACGGGAATAGCGCTCTGTCACGTGGGTAGCGCTCTGTCACGGGAGTAGCGCTCTGTCACGAGGGTAACGCTCCGTCATGTGGGTATCCCTCTGTCACGGGAGTAGCGCTCTGTCACGGGAGTAGCGCTCTGTCACGGGAGTAGCACTCCATCACGTGGGTAAAGCTCATTCACGAGGGTAGCGCTCCGTCACGAGTGTGTCGCTCTGTCACGTGGATAGCGTTCCGTCACTTGGATAACGCTCCGTCACGGGAGTAGCGCTCTGTCACGAGGGTAGCGCTCCGTCACGTGGATAGCGCTCTGTCACGGGAGTAGCGCTCTGTCACGAGGGTAGTGCTCCGTCACGAGGGTAACGCTCCGTCACGAGGGTAGCGCTCCGTCACGAGGGTGTCGCTCCGTCACGAGGGTAGCGCTCTGTCACGAGGGTAGCGCTCCGTCACGTGGGTAGCGCTCCATCACGAGGGTAGCGCTCCGTCACGAGGGTAGCACTCCGTCATGAGGGTAACGCTCTGTCACGAGGGTAGCGCTCCGTCACGAGGGTAGTGCTCCATCATGTGGATAGCGCTCTGTCACGTGGATAGCGCTCCGTCACGAGGGTGTCGCTCCGTCACATGGATAGCGCTCTGTCACGAGGGCAGTGCTCCGTCACGTGGATAGCGCTCTGTCACGAGGGTAGTGCTCCGTCACGTGGGTAGCGCTCCGTCACGAGGGTGTCGCTCCGTCACGTGGATAGTGCTCCGTCACGAGGGTAGAGCTCCGTCACGTGGATAGTGCTCCATCACGAGGGTAGCGCTCTGTCACGGGAGTAGCGCTCTGTCACGAGGGTAGCACTCCATCACGTGGGTAACGCTCATTCACGAGGGTAGTGCTCTGTCACGAGTGTGTCGCTCTGTCACGTGGATAGCGCTCCGTCACGTGGATAGCGCTCCGTCATGAGGGTAGCGCTCCGTCACGTGGATAGCGCTCCGTCACGAGGGTAGCACTCTGTCACGAGGGTAGCGCTCTGTCACGAGTGTAGAGCTCTGTCACGAGGGTAGTGCTCCGTCACGAGGGTGTCGCTCCGTCACGGATAGCGATCCGTCATGAGGATAGCGCTCCGTCACGTGGGTAGCGCTCCGTCATGTGGGTAGCGCTCCGTCATGTGGGTAGCGCTCCATCACGAGGATAGCGCTCGGTCACGAGGGTAGCGCTCGGTCACGAGGGCAGCGCTCTGTCACGAGGGTAATGCTCTGTCACGAGGATGTCGCTCCGTCATGTGGATAGCGCTCCATCACGAGGATAGCGCTCCATCACGAGGATAGCACTCCGTCACGTGGGTAACGCTCCGTCACGTGGGTAGCGCTCCATCACGAGGATAGCGCTCTGTCACGAGGGTAACGCTCCGTCACGTGGGTAGCGCTCCGTCACGAGGGTAGCGCTCCGTCACGAGGGTAAAGCTCCGTCACGAGGATAGCGCTCCGTTACATGGATAGCGCTCCGTCACGAGGGTATCGCTCCGTCACGAGGGCAGCGCTCTGTCACGAGGGCTGCGCTCTGTCACATGGATAGTGCTCCATCATGAGGATAGCGCCCTATCACGAGGGTAGCGCTCCGTCACGAGGGCAGCGCACCGTCACGAGGATAGCGCTCCGTCACAAGGATAGCGCTCCGTCACGAGGGTAACGCTCCGTCATGAGGGTAACGCTCCGTCACGAGGATAGCACTCCGTCACGAGGATAGCGCTCCGTCACGAGGATAGCGCTCCGTCACATGGATAGCGTTCCGTCACGAGGGTAGAGCTCCGTCACGAGGGTAACGCTCTGTCACGAGGGCAGCGCTCTGTCACATGGATAGCGCTCCGTCACGAGGGTAGCACTCCGTCACGAGGGTAACGCTCCGTCACGAGGGTAGCGCTCCGTCACGAGGATAGCGCTCCGTCACGAGGATAGCGCTCCGTCACGAGGATAGCGCTCCGTCACATGGATAGCGTTCCGTCACGAGGGTAGCGCTCCGTCACGAGGGTAACGCTCTGTCACGAGGGCAGCGCTCCGTCACATGGATAGCGCTCCGTCACGAGGGTAGCACTCCGTCACGAGGATAACGCTCCGTCACGAGGGTAGCGCTCCGTCACGAGGGCAGCATTCATTCACGATGATAGCGCACCGTCACGTGGGTGTCGCTCCGTCACGAGGGTGTCACTCCGTCACGAGGGTGTCGCTCCGTCACGAGGGTGTCGCTCCGTCACGAGGGTGTCGCTCCGTCACGAGGGCAGTGCTCCGTCACATGGATAGCGCTCCGTCACAAGGGTAGCGCTCCGTCACGAGGGTAGCGCTCCGTCACGAGGGCAGCGCTCCGTCACATGGATAGTGCTCCGTCACGAGGGTAACGCTCCGTCACGAGGCTAGTGCTCCATCACGTGGGTAGCGCTCCGTCACGAGGGTAACGCTCCGTCACGAGGGTAACGCTCCATCACGAGGGCAGCACTCCGTCACGAGGGCAGCGCTCCGTCACGAGGGCAGCGCTCCGTCACGAGGATAGCGCTCCATCACGAGGATAGCGCTCCGTCACGTGGGTAATGCTCCGTCACATGGATAGCGCTCCGTCACATGGATAGCGCTCCGTCACGAGGGTAGCGCTCCGTCACGAGGGCAGCGCTCTGTCACGAGGGCAGCGCTCCGTCACGAGGGTAACGCTCCGTCACGGGAATAGCGCTCTGTCACGAGGGTGTCGCTCTGTCACGTGGATAGTGCTCTGTCACGTGGGTAGCGCTCTGTCACGGGAGTAGCGCTCTGTCACGGGAGTAGCGCTCTGTCACGGGAGTAGCGCTCTGTCACGAGGGTGTCACTCTGTCACGTGGGTAACGCTCCGTCACGTGGGTATCCCTCTGTCACGGGAGTAGCGCTCTGTCACGGGAGTAGCGCTCTGTCACGAGGGTAGCACTCCATCACGTGGGTAAAGCTCATTCACGAGGGTAGCGCTCCGTCACGAGTGTGTCGCTCTGTCACGTGGATAGCGCTCCGTCACGGGAGTAGCGCTCTGTCACGAGGGTAGCGCACCGTCACGTGGATAGCGCTCCGTCACGTGGATAGCGCTCCGTCACGGGAGTAGCGCTCCGTCATGAGGGTAGTGCTCCGTCACGAGGGTAACGCTCCGTCACGAGGGTAGTGCACCGTCATGTGGATAGCGCTCTGTCACGTGGATAGCGCTCCGTCACGAGGGTAATGCTCCGTCACGGGAATAGCGCTCTGTCACGAGGGTGTCACTCTGTCACGTGGATAGTGCTCTGTCACGTGGGTAGCGCTCTGTCACGGGAGTAGCGCTCTGTCACGGGAGTAGCGCTCTGTCACGAGGGTGTCACTCTGTCACGTGGGTAACGCTCCGTCACGTGGGTATCCCTCTGTCACGGGAGTAGCGCTCTGTCACGAGGGTAGCACTCCATCACGTGGGTAAAGCTCATTCACGAGGGTAGCGCTCCGTCACGAGTGTGTCGCTCTGTCACGTGGATAGCGCTCCGTCACGTGGATAGCGCTCCGTCACGTGGATAGCGCTCCGTCACGTGGATAGCGCTCCGTCACGGGAGTAGCGCTCCGTCACGAGGGTAGCGCTCCGTCACGAGGGTAGCGCTCCGTCACGAGGGTAACGCTCTGTCACGAGGGTAGCGCTCCGTCACGAGGGTAACGCTCTGTCACGAGGATAGCGCTCTGTCACGAGGATAGCGCTCCATCACGAGGGTAGCGCTCCGTCACGTGGGTAATGCTCCGTCACATGGGTAGCGCTCCGTCACGTGGGTAGCGCTCCGTCACGAGGATAGCGCTCTGTCACGAGGGTGTCGCTCCGTCACGTGGGTAGCGCTCCGAAACGTGGATAGCGCTCTGTCAAGTGGGTAACGCTCTGTCACGTGGATTGCGCTCCGTCACGTGGATAGCGCTCCGTCACGGGAGTAGCGCTCCGTCACGAGGGTAGCGCTCCGTCACGAGGGTAGTGCTCCATCACGTGGATAGCGCTCTGTCACGAGGGTAGCGCTCCGTCACGAGGGTAGCGCTCCGTCACGTGGGTAGCGCTCCGTCACGTGGGTAGCGCTCCGTCACGAGGATAGCGCTCTGTCACGAGGATAGCGCTCCATCACGAGGGTAGCGCTCCGTCACGTGGGTAATGCTCCGTCACATGGGTAGCGCTCCGTCACGTGGGTAGCGCTCCGTCACGAGGATAGCGCTCTGTCACGAGGGTGTCGCTCCGTCACGTGGGTAGCGCTCCGAAACGTGGATAGCGCTCTGTCAAGTGGGTAACGCTCTGTCACGTGGATTGCGCTCCGTCACGAGGGTAACGCTCCGTCACGAGGGTAGCGCTCCGTCACGTGGATAGCGCTCCGTCACGTGGATAGCGCTCCGTCACGAGGGTAACGCTCCGTCATGTGGGTAGCGCTCCGTCACATGGATAGCGCTCCGTCACGAGGGTAGCGCTCCATCACGAGGGTAGCGCTCCGTCACGAGGATCAAGCTCCGTCATGAGGATCGCGCTCCGTCACGAGGATAGCGCTCCGTCACGGGAGTAGCGCTCCGTCACGAATGTAGCGCTCCATCACGAATGTAGCGCTCCATCACGAGGGTAGCGCTTCGTCACGAGGATCAAGCTCTGTCACGAGGATCGCACTCTGTCACGAGGATCAGGCTCTGTCATGAGGGTGTCGCTCCGTCACGAGGGTGTCGCTCCGTCACACGGATAGCGCTCTGTCACACGGATCGCGCTCCGTCATGCGGATCGCGCTCCGTCATGAGGATCGCGCTTTGTCACGAGGGTGTGCTTGATGAACATTTGATGCCTGATTTGATTTTTCCACTGGCTGGATTCTAACCTGGAACTCTGTACAGACAATTGTGTTTTTCTTAAAGAAACAGCCCAGACAGGCTCAGCTGCTTCAAGACACCATCTCACAAAGTTGGAATGAAGTCATTCAACCCCCCGGGGAGTATGAAAGACCGTGTTCTCCGGATGATTCGCACCGCACGGAGACTTTGCAAGCGTTTCTGAGGTGTGACGCAGAAACAATAACTCCAGCAGGCCTGCACGAATCAAGTTCCTCTGGAATATACAGCCAACAAGGCATTTCAAGGGAACTCCTGCCAAGCAGGAGAGAGAGGCAGGCAGGAGTGAAGAGGACAACGCGGTACTGAAACAGTATCTAGGAGCCGCGTGCCCTCTCTCTCTCTCTCTCTCTCCCTCTCTTTCTCTCTTTCCGGAAGTGCTGCACCCGGTTTGTAAAGTGAACCACTCTGAGAATAAAACGACCCCGTGAACGGAGATCTCTCACAACGCGAGAAATCTGCTCCGTATGGCTGCACCCAGGGGGACAGCTGAGCCCATTGACCGCAACTTACGTGGATTGCTAAGCCTCTCCTCTTACTCTCCCACCTGTACCTGCGCGGGGTGCGCCCAGACAAACGTGTGCGACCACGTGAATGGTGTTGTGTTTTTCTTATTTATTTATTTTTCAGCTTCAACAGTTTCCTCGATCCTTGCTCAACCTAAGAAGTCCGGCCGGTGTAAATCTCCGATGTGCAAGGTAGCTGGGGGCGGGGGGGGGGACACTTGCAGCATTGGCGAGACACGGCCTCTGTAAGCTCTTCGAATGAAAACCAACCCTCGCTGTGGTCAAACGGGGAGTGGGAGAATGGGGGGTGGTGGGGGTTGGGGAGTGGTTTCAGGCCCCCTCCTCCTCACCCGGCACGTTTGAGGGCTCTGGGTCTATACTGGATGGAGTTTAGAAGGATGAGGGTGGGATCTGATTGAAACTTACAGAATACTGAAAGGCCTGGATAGAGTGGACGTGGGGAAGATGTTTCCATTAGTAGGAGAGACTAGGACCCGAGGCCACAGCCTCAGAGTAAAGGGAAGACCTTTCAGAACAGAGATGAGGAGAAACTTCTTTAGCCAGAGAGTGGTGAATCTATGGAATTCATTGCCACAGAAGGCTGTGGAGGCCAGGTCATTGAGGGTATTTAAGACTGAGATAGATAGGCTCTTGATTGTTAAGGGGATCAAAGGTTACGGGGAGAAGGAGGGAGAATGGGGTTGAGAAACCTATCAGCCATGATTGAATGGCGGAGCAGACTCGATGGGCCGAATGGCCTAATTTCTGCTCCCATGTCTTATGACCGCCACATCTCTCATCAGTCGGGGGTGGGGGGGGGGGGTCCTGGGTTCAAATCCCACCCCAGCGGCAAAAAGTCTGGGCCGATACTCATTCCCAATTTACCCGGATTGTCCGGCTCCACCGTGGGGAGGTTCGGTGGCCCAGCCGACAGGCCGGAGACTTTCTGCTGGACCCGGATGATCCCGGCAGTGAGAGGGCTGGGAAACCCCCCCGCCTGCGGTTTAAATAAGACTGGAAAGAAAACACACACATTAAGCGCTGGGGCTCTGCAAGGAGAGGGGTTGAAAATCAGAGGGGGTTCGTGTTGAAGTTAAATCAATCCTCGGTTAGGCTGCACTCACAGTGGCTGCGAGCGGTCCCCGATCTCCATGTTACTATGGGGGGGGGAAGGAATGTTAAATCCTGGTTGCTGGAGTGGTCACTCTCAGCCTTCACACGGGAGGGGTCAGAGGAGACTGACCTACAGCCGTTGATTTCAATATTGGCAGACCAGGGGATACAGGGGGGGTGGTGGTGACAGTGTAATCGAGAGAGGAACACACTGGGGGATCAGCAGCCCACCCTGCACTGCTGCTCACCCCCACCCCACCCCCTCCCCCAACGCCCCTGAACCCTTGGTGACTCCCACAGCCTCGGGACAGTGAGGTCAGGTATCCCCTGTCCAACATGGCCCCAGTCACCTTCACCATGGATCCACCTGGGCGTCCAGCACAGACCTACCGATCTCTTTGATCAGGAGCGAGATCAGGCCATCATCAATGAAGATCTTGCCGCCCACTCTCACCACTTGCGTCAGGTTCCTGTAATCGAGCCAGATTAGCTGCGCGCTGCACTGCTCCCGGTAACTCTTGTCCGTGGTCACTTTAACATCCGAACCTTTCAGCAGCTCCACCTCCCCACTCTCGCTCTGCAACAGGAAAGGTGGCGGGTCTGAGACATACAGACTGACACACACCCTGCCCCAGGCGACCCCCCCAACCCCACAGCTCCCCAGCCATCCCAAACTAGAAAACAGTCAAGATAGAGAACAGCCCAGAGGAATGTCAGAATAATGGGGCTTGGTACAGTTATTCTCCACAGAAATTCCCAACTCTGTTGATTAAATTAGATTCACGAACCCCTCAATTAGATTCCAGGCTGTAACTCACTCCCGGGTATCTGTTATTCTGTATATAAAACATTCGAACCCCTCGATTAGATTCCAGTCTATAACTCACTCCCAGGTATCTGTTATTCTATATATAAACCACCCTGAACCCCTCGATTAGATTGCAGTCTGTAACTCACTCCCGGGTATCGGTTATTCTATATATAAACCACCCTGAACCCCTCGATTAGATTCCAGCATGTAACTCACTCCCGGGTATCTGTTATTCTATATATAAACCACCCTGAACCCCTCGATTAGATTGCAGTCTGTAACTCACTCCCGGGTATTGGTTATTCTATATATAAACCACCCTGAACCCCTCGATTAGATTCCAGTCTGTAACTCACTCCCGGGTATCTGTTATTCTATATATAAACCCCCCGAACCCCTCGATTCGATTCCAGTCTGTAACTCACTCCCGGGTATCTGTTATTCTATCTATAAACCACCCGAACCCCTCGATTAGATTCCAGTCTGTAACTCAATCCCGGGTATCTGTTATTCTATATATAAACCACCCCTGAACCCCTTGATTAGATTCCAGTCTGTAACTTACTCCCGGGTATCTGTAATTCTATATATAAACCAACCCGAACCCCTCGATTAGATTCCAGTCTGTAACTCACTCCCAGGTATTTGTTATTCAATATATAAACCCCCGCCTCCCAACCCCTCGATTAGATTCCAGTCTGTAACTCACTCCCGTGTATCTGTTATTCTATACATAAACCACCCCCCAACCCCCTCGATTAGATTCTAGTCTGTAACTCACTCCCGGGTATCTGTTATTCTATATATAAACCACCTGAACCCCTCGATTAGATTCCAGTCTGTAACTCACTCCCGGGTATCTGTTATTCTATATATAATCCACCTCTAACCCCTCAATTAGATTCCAGTCTGTAACTCACTCCCGGGTATCTGTTATTCTATATATAATCCACCTCTAACCCCTCAATTAGATTCCAGTCTGTAACCCCCTCCCAGGTATCTGTTATTCTATATATAAACCACCCCAAACCCCTCGATTAGATTCCAGTGTGAAACTCACTCCCGGGAATCTGTTATTCTATATATAAATCACCCCAAACCCCTCGATTAGATTCCAGTGTGAAACTCACTCCCGGGTATCTGTTATTCTATATATAAACCACCCCAAACCCCTCGATTAGATTCCAGTCTGTAACTTACTCCCGGGTATCTGTTATTCTATATATAAACCCCCCGAATCCCTCGATTAGATTCTAGTCTGTAACTCACTCCCGGATATCTGTTATTCTATATATAAACCAACCGAAACCCTCGATTAGATTCCAGTCTGTAACTCACTCCCGAGTATCTGTTATTCTATACATAAACCACCCCCCGATCCCCTCGATGAGATTCCAGTCTGTAACTCACTCCCGGGTATCTGTTATTCTATATATAAACCCCTCGATTAGATTCTTGTCTGTAACTCACTCCCAGGTATCTGTTATTCTATATATAATCCACCCCGAACGCCTCGATTAGATTCCAGTCTGTAACTCACACCCGGGTGTCTGTTATTCTATATATAATCCACCCCTAACCCCTCGATTAGATTCCAGTCTGTAACCCACTCCCAAGTATCTGTTATTCTATATATAAACCCCCCCCCTCCCAACCCCTCGATTAGATTCCAGTCTGTAACTCACTCCCGGGTATCTGTTATTCTATATATAAACCAACCGAACCCCTCGATTAGATTCCAGTCTGTAACTCACTCCCGTGTATCTGTTATTCTATACATAAACCACCCCCCAACCCCCTCGATTAGATTCTAGTCTGTAACTCACTCCCGGGTATCTGTTATTCTATATATAATCCACCTCTAACCCCTCAATTAGATTCCAGTCTGTAACCCCCTCCCAGGTATCTGTTATTCTATATATAAACCACCCCAAACCCCTCGATTAGATTCCAGTGTGAAACTCACTCCCGGGTATCTGTTATTCTATATATAAATCACCCCAAACCCCTCGATTAGATTCCAGTGTGAAACTCACTCCCGGGTATCTGTTATTCTATATATAAACCACCCCAAACCCCTCGATTAGATTCCAGTCTGTAATTCACTCCCGGGTATCTGTTATTCTATATATAAACCACCCCAAACCCCTCGATTAGATTCCAGTCTGTAACCCACTCCCAAGTATCTGTTATTCTATATATAAACCCCCCCCTCCCAACCCCTCGATTAGATTCCAGTCTGTAACTCACTCCCGGGTATCTGTTATTCTATATATAAACCAACCGAACCCCTCGATTAGATTCCAGTCTGTAACTCACTCCCGTGTATCTGTTATTCTATACATAAACCACCCCCCAACCCCCTCGATTAGATTCTAGTCTGTAACTCACTCCCGGGTATCTGTTATTCTATATATAATCCACCTCTAACCCCTCAATTAGATTCCAGTCTGTAACCCCCTCCCAGGTATCTGTTATTCTATATATAAACCACCCCAAACCCCTCGATTAGATTCCAGTGTGAAACTCACTCCCGGGTATCTGTTATTCTATATATAAATCACCCCAAACCCCTCGATTAGATTCCAGTGTGAAACTCACTCCCGGGTATCTGTTATTCTATATATAAACCACCCCAAACCCCTCGATTAGATTCCAGTCTGTAATTCACTCCCGGGTATCTGTTATTCTATATATAAACCACCCCAAACCCCTCGATTAGATTCCAGTGTGAAACTCACTCCCGGGTATCTGTTATTCTATATATAAACCACCCCAAACCCCTCGATTAGATTCCAGTCTGTAATTCACTCCCGGGTATCTGTTATTCTATATATAAACCCCCCGAACCCCTCGATTAGATTCCAGTCGGTAACTCACTCCCGGGTATCTGTTACTCTATATATAAACCACCCCAAACCCCTCGATTAGATTCCAGTGTGAAACTCACTCCCGGGTATCTGTTATTCTATATATAAACCACCCCAAACCCCTCGATTAGATTCCAGTCTGTAACTCACTCCCGGGTATCTGTTATTCTATATATAAACCTCCCCGAACCCCTCGATTAGATTCTAGTCTGTAACTCACTCCCGGGTATCTGTTATTCTATATATAAACCCCCTGAACCCCTCGATTAGATTCCAGTCTGTAACTCACTCCCGGGTATCTGTTATTCTATATATAAACCAACCCGAACCCCTCGATTAGATTCCAGTCTGTAATTCACTCCCGGTTATCTGTTATTCTATATATAAACCAACCCGAACCCCTCGATTAGATTCCAGTCTGTAACTCACTCCCGGGTATCTGTTATTCTATATATAAACCAACCCAAAGCCCTCGATTAGATTCCAGTCTGTAACGCACTCCCGGGTTTCTGTTATTCTATATATAAACCACCCCCCAAACCCCTCGATTAGATTCTAGTCTGTAACTCACTCCCGGGTATCTGTTATTCTATATATAAACCCCCCGAACCCCTCGATTAGATTCCAGTCGGTAACTCACTCCCGAGTATCTGTTACTCTATATATAAACCACACAAACCCCTCCATTAGATTCCAATCTGTAACTCACTCCCGGGTATCTGTTATTCTATATATAAACCACCCCCCAAACCACTCGATTAGATTCTAGTCTGTAACTCACTCCCGGGTATCTGTTATTCTATATATAAACCACACCGAACTCCTCGATTAGATTTCAGTCTGTCACTCACTCCCGTGTATCTGTTATTCTATATATAAACCCCCCGAACCCCTCGATTAGTTTCCAGTCTGTAACTCACTCCTGGGTATCTGTTATTCTATATATAATCCACCCCTAACCCCTCGATTAGATTCCAGTCAGTAACCCCCTCCCGGGTATCTGTTACTCTATATATAAACCACTCCAAACCCCTCGATTAGATTCCAGTCTGTAACTCACTCCCGGCTATTTGTTATTCTATATATAAACCACCCCGAACCCCTCGATTAGATTCCAGTCTGTAACCCACTCCCAAGTATTTGTTATTCTATATATAAACCAACCCCGAACCCCTCGATTAGATTCCAGTCTGTAACTCACTCCCGGGTATCTGTTATTCTAAATATAAACCCCCCCCGAACCCCTTGATTAGATTCCAGTCTGTAACTCACTGCCGGGTATCTGTTATTCTATATATAAACCAACCCGAACCCCTCGATTAGATTCCAGTCTGTAACTCACTCCCGGGTATCTGTTGTTCTATATATAAACCCACCCTGAACCCCTCGATTAGATTCCAGTCTTAACTCACTCCTGGGTATCTGTTATTCTATATGTAAATCCCCCCCGAACCCCTCGATTCGATTCCAGTCTGTAACTCTCTCCCGGGTATCTGTTATTCTATATATAAACCCCCCTGAACCCCTCGATTAGATTCCAGTCTGTAACTCACTCCCGAGTATCTGTTATTCTATATATAAACCAACCCGAACCCCTCGATTAGATTCCAGTCTGTAACTCTCTCCCAGGTATCTGTTATTCTATATTTAGCTCTTCCACCTTCTTGTTTGGATTACCTTTAACCCCCACCCACACCCCACCCACTGTTCCCTGTGGTCACTCACCCCTTTGACGAGTCCTGTGCGGATTTCTGGACCCTTTGTGTCGAGTGCAATTGCCACAATCCGCTGGTAGAGTGGGTTGGAGGAGAAGCTGTCCACTGCTTGCCGGATGTTTCTGATGGAGCTGGCATGGTACTGGCGGAGACAGAGAGGGACACAGTTAAATCCCAGCAGAGTGCTGGCTGGGGATGAGGGGTGGGGGTAGTGAGGTCAGGGTCAAGGAGGAGTAACAGGACTAGGCAGACCCAGGCAATGGCTCCTCCCACCCTCCCCCGAGGCAAACTAGCAGCTTTACACAGTGGACAGCTGAACCACAGGCTAACACTGGGCATTACTATAGGTGGCAGCTGGGTACAGGAGCTTTATAACCCCATGGTAGCCCCTGTACCCCAGCAGGTGCCATTAGCCTTCATGGGGGAAGAGCAGTGACAAAGGACATGCTCTCCGTGGAGCCCACTCTTGGCTGCTATCTCGTGATCAGATCTGATTGAATGATGGAGCAGGCTCAAGGGGCTGAGTGGCCTATTCTCACTCCTGATCCGTACGCTCAAATGACTCTCTGCTGGACACTGAGTTATGTGAGGACGGGTGCTGGGTTCAGCTGTGATGCCCTCCATGGTTGGACAGCCAACACTCACCAACTGGATTCGCACCACGTGGGAGTGACTGTCCTCCGAACACTTGAGGGTCAGTTACTTTGGTCGGGGGGGGGGGGGGGGGTGAGGGTGAGGGGGGTGGGATGTCACCTTCGATGGTACCTCCCCCAGGAGACAGGAGACCAGGAGTGGATGGTGGTGTCAAACCTTACAGTAACCATCAGGACAAGTCCATGACGGTGGCCGAGCCCTCTCACCTCGTGGGACCCATGGGAGAAGTTCAATCGAGCAATGTCCATCCCAGCTTTTATCATTTCCTTCAGGGTTTCCACCGAGTGGGATGCTGGGCCTGTAATCAAAGATGTAACATTCATTACACTCCCACCAATAACAGTTGGGGTCTGTAATGATGAGACCCACCAGTGGTGACCATTACACACCCACCAGTGACAGTCATTAAAGACCCTCCAGTGACAGTCATTACATAATCAGCAGTGATCGTCAGTACAGACCCACCAGTGATAATCATTGCATGCCCACCAGTGACGGTCAGTGCAGACCCTCCAGTGACAGTCATTACAGATCTGCCCGTGATGGTCATTATGGACTCTCCAGTGAGGGTCATTATAGGCACAATACTGATAACCATTACAGACCCACCTGTGATAGACCTGCCTTCAATGGTCATTACAGACCCTCCAGTGAAAGTCATTACAGACCCGCTGTGACAGTTATTATAGACCCGCCAGTGACGGTCATTATAGACCCTCCAGTGACAGTATTTACTGACCTGCCTGTGACAGTTATTATACTCCCGCCAGAGATGGTCATTACAGACTCTCCAGCCATGGTCATTACAGGCCCAACTGTGATAATTATTACAGGTTCTCCCGTAATGGTCATTACAGACCCACCAGTGATTACCATTACAGACCCACCAGTGACAGTCATTACAGACCTGCCTGTGACAGTCATTACATACCCAACCGTAATGGTCAGGACAGACTCTCCAGTAATGCTCATTACGTAACCAGCAGTGATGGTCATTACAGACCCGTCTGTGACGACCATCACAGACCCACCAGTGACAGTCATTAGAGACTGACCAGCCTGTGATGGTCATTACAGATCCACCTTCGACAGTTATTACAGACCCACCAGTGACGGTCATTACATGCCCTCCAGTGTGTCATTACCGACTATCCAGTGGCAGTCATTACAGACCTGCCTGTGTGGTCATTATAGACTCACCACTGATGCTCATTGCATAACCAGCCGTGATGGTCATTACAGACCAATTTTGATGACCATTACCGACCCACTAGTGACAGTCATTATAGGCCCACCTGTAGTCATTACAGACCTGCCTTCGATGGTTAATACAGGCCCTCCAGTGACAGTCATTACAGACCCTCCAGTGACAGTCATTACTGACCATCCTGTGGTAGTCATTACAGGACCACCTGTGTGTTCATTACAGACTCACCAGTGATGTTCATTACAGAACCAGCAGTGATGGTCATTACAGACCCATTCATGATGACCATTACAGACTCACCAGTGACAGCCATCAGAGACCCGCCTTTTTTGGTCATTACAGAACCTCCAGTGACAGTCATTACAGAGCCTTCAATGACAGTCATTAGAGACTCTCCAGCAACTGTCATTACATAACCAGTAGTGACCGTCTTTACACACCCACCAGTGATGATCATTACAGGCCTACTGGTGACAGTTATTACAGACCCTCCAGTGACCGTCATTACATACCCACCAGTGATGACCATTACAGACCCCCAAGTGACAGTCATCACAGACCCTCCAGTGACAGTCATTACAGAGCCTCCAATGACAGTCATTAGAGACTCTCCAGCAACTGTCATTACATAACCAGTAGTGACCATCATTACAGACCCACCAGTGTTGACCATTACAGATCCACCAGTGACAGTCATTATAGGCCCACCTGTGGTCATTACTGACCTGCTTTCGATGGTCATTACACGTCCTTCAATAACCGTCATTATAGACCCGCCTGTGACAATTATTATAGACCCACCAGTGATGGTCAATACAGGCCACCTGCAATGGTCATTACAGACTCTCCAGTAATGGTCATTACATAACCAGCAGTAACCATCATTACAGACCCACCAGTGATGATCATTATAGACCCACCAGTGACAGTCATTACATACCCTCCACTGACAGTCATTATAGACCCACCCATGACAGTCATTACACACGCACCCATGATGGTCATTACAGACTCTCCAGTGATGCTCATTACATAACCAGCAGTGATGGCCATTACAGACCTATCTGTGATGACCATTACAGACCCACTAGTGACAGTCATTAGAGACTGACCCGTCTGTGACGGTCACTACAGATCCACCTTCGACAGTTATTATAGACCCGCCAGTGACGGTCATTACAGACTCTCTAGTGACAGTCATTACAGAACCAGCAGTGACAGTCATTAGAAACTCTCCAACAATGGTCATTACATAACCAGCAGTGACCATCATTACAGGCCCACCAGTGATGACCATTTCAGACACTCCAGTGACAGTTATTATAGACTCTCCAGTGATGCTGATTACATAACCAGCAGTGATAGTCATTACAGACCCATCAGTGATAACATTACAGACCCACCAGGGACAGTCATTACAGGCAGTCCAGTAACTGTGAATACAGATGCGCCCGTGATTGTCATTACAGACTCTCTAGTGATGCTCAGTACTTAACCAGCATTGATGGTCATTACAGGCCCAGTGATGACCATTACAGATCCACCAGTGATGATCATTACAAACCCACCAATGATGCTCATTACAGACCTGCAAATGATGGTCATTACAGACCTGCCAATGATGGTCATTACAGACTTACCAGTGATGGTCATTACAGACTTACCAGTGATGGTCATTACAGACCTGCCAATGATGGTCATTACAGACTTACCAGTGATGGTCATTACAGACTTACCAGTGATGGTCATTACAGACTGACCAGTGATGGTCATTACAGACTGACCAGTGATGGTCATTACAGACTGACCAGTTACCGTAACAACAGATGCAGCCTAACGGTGTTGATTAAGTCTCAGTTATGGTTTGCACAGTGACTACCGTCTGCACCTGGTGCCCTGGCACTGGTCTGATGCCTACCTATGGTGCAGATGATGCTGGTGTTTGCGAGCACTGGTGGGTTCCGAGTCAATGTCGAGCAGGCAGAGGTGCTCAAGGAAGCTGTCGGCCAGCGCTGCGTTCAGTTGCTGCTTCTGGATGAAGGCACTGCCCAGCTCATGGAACAACTGCTCTCTGGAACTCATCATCTCCTCACTAAAACGTCTGTGGCCATCTACAAAAGATTCAAGAGACACCAAGTTACCTTATTAATGGTGCCATGAAAGGGAAAGAGGGAGGGGGGAGGGGGAAGGGAAGAGGGAGGGGAGGGGAAGAGGGAGGGGGAGGAAGGGAGGATGAGGGAGGGGAAGAGGGAGGGGGAGGAGAAGAGGGAGGGGAAGGGGGAGGAGGATAGAGGGGGGAGGATGGGAGGGGGGAAAGTGGAAAGGGTGAGGGGGAGGGGGGAGTGTGGGGGGAGGGGAAGAAGGGGAAAAAGGGGGGAGGGAAGGGGAAGAGGGAGGGGAAGAGGGAGGGGAGGGGGGTGGGGGAGGGGGAAGAGGGAGGGGAAGAGGGAGGGGAAAGGGGAGGGGGGAAAGGTGAGGGGAGGGAAGGGGAGCGGAGGGCAGGGGAGAGGAGGGAAAGAAGAAAGGGAGGGGAAGAGGGAGGGGAGGGGGAGGGGGGAAGGGGAGAGGAGGGGAAGGGGAGCGGAAGGGGAGGAGAGGGGCAGAGAGGGAGGGGGCGGCGGAGGGGAGGGGAAGGGGAAAGGGAGGGGGGGGGAAGGGGGAGGGGTGGTGGTGGGGAGGAGGGAAGGGGAGGAGAAGGGGAAGGGGGAGCAGAAGGGGAGGGGGGGGGAGGTGGCAGAGAGGGAGGGGGCGGCAGAGGGGTATTGGAGGTGAGGGGGAGGGGAGGTTGGACAGAAAGGGATGGAATCACGGAGACAGGCAGTGTGACAGAGAGAGACAGAGATAGAGGCAGAGAGATAGATAGACATAGTGGGAGTGATAGAGAGAGAGAGTCAGATAGACAGAGAGAGACAGAAAGACTTCCAGTATAACCTTAATCTTTCTCATTGTCCCTTCCGCCCCCCACCCCCCTGATTCCAATAACCTGCCCCCGACCCGTGACTTTACCCCAGTGACCATGTTGTGTGTCAACCCAGACAGGAAGCAGCCACAGGATATTCAACTAGAATAAAAGCAAAAAACTGCGGACGCTGGAAATCCAAAACAAAAATAAAAATACCTGGAAAAACTCAGCAGGTCTGGCAGCATCTGCAGAGAGGGACACAGTTAACGTTTCGAGTCTGAATGACTCTTCAACAGAACTAAGTAAAAATAGAAATGAGGTGAAATATAAGCTGGTTTAAGGGAGGTGGGACAGGTAGAGCTGGACAGAGGGCCAGTGATAGGTGGAGACAACCAAAAGATGTCATAGACAAAGGACAGAGAGGTGTTGAAGGTGGTGATATTATCTAAGGAATGTGATAATTAAGGGTAGAAAGCAGGACGAGCGAGGTACAGAGAGCCCTAGTGGGGGTGGGGTGAAGGAATCAAAAAGGCTAAAAGGTAAAGATAAAACAATGGATGGAAATACATTTAAAAATAATGGGAATAGGTGGGAAAAAGAAAAATCTATATAAATTATTGGGAAAAAGTGGGGGGGGGGGGGATCAGAAAAGAGGGGGGTGGGTATTCCACCTAGAGTTGTATTAGCCCACTGTGTGCAGGTGCTCAGGAAAATGGCATTGGAAGGAGGGAGGAGGTAAAGACCATAAGACATGGGGAGCATGGAGCAAATTAGGCCATTCGGCCCAAGGAGTCTGCTCCACCATTCAATCATGGCTGATAAGTTTCTCAACCCCATTCTCCCACCTTCTCCCCGTAACCTTTGACCCCCCTCACCCAATCAAGAACCTATCTATCTCGGTCTTAAATACACTCAATGACCCGGCCTCCACAGCATTCTGTGGCAATGAATTCCATAGATTCACCACTCTCTGGCTAAAGAAGTTTCTCCTCATCTCTGTTCTGAAAGGTCTTCCCTTTACTCTGAGGCTGGGCCCTCGGGTCCTAGTCTCTCCTACTAACTGGAAACATCTTCCCCACGTCCACTTCTATCCAGGCCTTTCAGTATTCTGTAAGTTTCAATCAGATCCCCCCCCATCCTTCTAAACTCCATCCAGTATAGACCCAGAGTCCTCAAACGTTCCTCATATGTTAAGCCTTTCATTCCTGGGATCATTCTCGTGAAACCTCCTCTGACCCCTCTCCAGGGCCAGCACATCCTTCCTGAGATACGGGGCCCAAAATTGCTCACAATATTCTAAAATGTGGTCTGACCAGAGCCTTATAAAGCCTCAGCAGCACATCCCTGCTTTTATATTCTAGTCCTCTCGAAATAAATGCCAACATTGCCATTTGCCTTCCTAACTAATGTATCAACCTGCAAGTTAACTTTAAGAGAATCCTGGACTAGGACTCCCAAGTCCCTTTGCACTCCAGATTTCTGAATTCTCTCTCCCATTTAGAGAATAGTCTATGCCTCTATTCTCCCTACCAAAGTGCATGACCTCACACTTCCCCCACGTTGTATTCCATCTGCCACTTCTTTGCCCATTCTCCTAACCTGTCCAAATCCTTCTGCAGCCTCCCTGCCTCCTCAATACTACCTGTCCCTCCATCTATCCTTGTATCATCTGCAAACTTAGTCAGGACTGCCCTCAGTTCCTTCATCTAGATCATTAATGTATAAAGTGAAAAGTTGTGGTCCCAACACTGACCCCTGCGGAACTCCACTAGTCACCGGCCGCCATCCTGAGAAGGACCCCCCTTATCCCCGCTCTCTGCCTCCTGCCAGACAGCCAATCTTCTATCCACGCTAGTACCTTGCCTCAAACCACCAGAGGGCTCTTACCTTACTGAGCAGCCTCCTGTGCGGCACCTTGTCAAAGGTCTTCTGGAAGTCCAAGTAGATAACATCCATTGGCTCTCCTTTGTCTAACCTACTCATTACAATCCTCAAAGAATTCTAACAGATTTGTCAGGCATGACCTCCCCTTGATGAAACCATGCTGACTTTGCCCGATTTTACCAAACACTTCCAAGTATTCTGAAATCTCATCCTTAATAATGGACTCTAAAATCTTACCAACAACCGAGGTCAGGCTAATCGGCCTGTAATTTCCCGTCTTTGCCTCACTCCCTTCTTAAACAGGGGGGTTACATTAGCGATTTTCCAGTCCTCTGGGACCCTCCCCTGATTCCAGTGATTCCTGAAAGATCACCACTAACGCCTCCACTATCTCTTCAGCTATCTCTTTCAGAACTCTGGGGTGTAATCCATCTGGTCCAAGTGATTTATCCACCTTCAGACCTTTCAGTTTTCCTAGCACCTTCTCCTTGGTAATGGCCACCATACTCACCTCTGCCCCCCGACTCTCTTGAACTTTGGGGAAGTTACTCGTGTCTTCCAACGTGAAGACTGACGCAAAGTACCTATTCAGTTCCTCCGCCATTTCTTTTTTAGTTGTCCTCTGTTGGTTTTTGTAGGCTTCCCAACCCCCTGGTTTCCCACTGCTCTTCACCGCAAAAAGAGCAAAAAGGCGGAACTCCTGGTAACACGGTGTTACCGAGAGGAAAGAGGGGATGGTGAGGGGCCGGTGAGATACGAACCTGTCATGGTGAGCGAGGTTGTTTGATGCTGAAACTTCACTGTGTGTTTTTACAGCTTGTCTCTAAGTCAGTACTGAGCACCTGGGGTCAGTCCAAGGAACCTTTGGTCTTTACAAAGCACTGAATCACCGGATAATATTTAACAGCCCATGAATAGGGTGCGACTCTCTCTCTCTCTCTCTCTGCCTATTTAAATTTAGTTCATGGGCGGTGAGCTGGGAACAGTCACTGGTCTAAACTTGCCACTCATACCCTCTCTCTTATCCCCCTCTCGCATGATGGCCTTCATCCCCAACAACCCTCTGAGATCACTGCGCTCCTCCAATTCTGGCCTCGGAGCACCTCCGATTCCCAACGCTCCACCATTGGCGGCCGCGCCTTCAGCTGCCTGGGGCCCTGAGCTCTGGAATTCCCCTCCCTGAACCTCTCACTCCTCCTTTAAGATGCTCCTTAAAACCCACCTCCTGACGTGGGTTGGCTTTACTAATAGGGGCACAAAGCATGAAAGCAAGGAGGTTACGCTGAGTTTTGTATGAGTGACTACTTCGGCCTCAGCTGGTGTAGTCTGCCCAGTTCCGGGGTACCGCACTTTAGGAAGGATGTGAAGGCATTGGAGAGAGTGTAGGAAATATTCACGAAAATGGTTCCAGGGAGGAGAGATTTCAGTCATGAAGATAGATTGGAGAAAGTTAGGACTGTTTTCCTCAGAGAGGAGAAGGTCGATGGAAGATTTGATAGAGGTGTACAAAATCATGAGGGGTCAGGACAGAGTAGAAACTGTTCCCATTGCTGGAAGGATCGCGAACCAGAGGGCACAGGTTTTCAAGTAATTGGCAAAAGAAACAACAGTGATACGAGGAAAAGCTTTCTCGCGAGTGGTTAAGGTCTGGAATGCGCTGCTTGAGAGCGCGGTGGAGGCAGATTCAATTGCAGCGTTCAAAAGGGAACTGGATAATTATCCGTAAAGGAAACACGTGCAGGGTTATGGGGCAAGGGCAGGAGAATGGCACTAAGGGAATAGCTCATTTAGAGAGCTGATGGGGTCACAATGGGGCTGAACAGCCTCTCTGTGTGTGTGCTGTGATGGGAGGAGTGCACTGTCTGTCTCTAGTTTCACTACTACACCGGTCACAACATATATTTAAGTAAATATACTCTCTCTCTCTCTCTATCTCTCTCCGCCCCACACATACACCTTAAACCAGCTTATATTTCAACTCTTTCTTGGACTCGAAATCAAGTTCTGTCGAAGGGTCATGAGGACTCGAAACGTCAACTCTTTTCTTCTCCGCTGATGCTGCCAGACCTGCTGAGTTTTTCCAGGTAATTCTGTTTTTGTTTTATATATTTAAGTAATTCTTCCAACTATCTATATGGCCAAATATGTGCTTTACCTATAGTTTCAGAGTGATCACTCAATGCCCAGGTTTCTCCAATAAACAACAAAATTATTCATTTATTATAAAACCAGACTTATCAAGTAGAAAGACAAAGCTTATTAACAAAGTATGAAATATGAAAGTTTAACTACTCTTTCCAAACCCTAACACACACACACACACACACACACACTTCGAAAGATAATAATTAAATACTAGAGGAATTCTGCCCAAAAGTTTAAAATTCAGGGGTTCGAGGGAAAAGGGTTGATGGTGGAGTCCAGGAAACAGTGTCCAGGTTATATGGTTGCTCTCTCGGCATTAGTCTGGGAAACAATTGATGACATTTGCACTAATTTTCAGGTGGACCCCAGCCCTGTACCCTGCCCCATACCCTGCCCTGTACCCCTGCCCCATACCCCGCACAGTACCCTGTACCCTGCCCTAGACCAGGCCCCTGGGCCCTGCCCCATACCCCGCACAGTACCCTGTACCCTGGATCCTGCTCTGGACCCGGCCCTGTAACCTGTACCCCGCCTGGGTCTTGGACCCTGCCCCAGGCCCCACACCCTACCCCCCACCCCACCCCACCCCCACCCCCCCAACCCCCAACACCCCATCCCCCACCCCGTCCCAAGCTGCCCTGCCCTGCCCTGTGCCCTCATACTGGATCCTACAGCCCCCCGTACCCCTGTCCTGTCCCACCCCGTACCCCGTCTCACCCCATACCCCGCCCTGGACCCTGGACCGTGCGCCTTGCCCCCCCCTACCCGGGCACCTGCACCGCACCCCCCACCCCACCCACCCCACCCCACTCCCACCCCACCCCAGACCCAAACCTGCAGCCTGTATGCTCACCCTGGACCCCATACCCGTACCACCCTACCCTTACCCCTGAACTCCGTATCCCACCTCAGATCCCAGCTGAACCCCCACCCCCGGATCCCATTTCCTACCCCAGATCCCACCCCCAACCCCAGCTTAACCCCATACCCCACCCTGGACCCCGTACCCCAGACCCACCCCCCGTACCCCACCCTGGACCCTGTACCCCACCCCAGGTTCCATGTTTTACAATGTTAGCAATCATTGCTTTGCGTAGGCCACCATATTCCTGTACTCTTGGTGTGGGTTGTTGGCTTCTGGTGTGTGTGACCCATCTTCCCTGGACAGACCGCAGCCTTACTCTGGTACTTGTTTTGAATTGGTCTATTAACGCAATATAAAGAACAGGTAACAGTGTAGGTACGTGTCTCCTGGGTACAGACTGTTCCATCTCTCTCTCCAGAGAGACAGTCTAGCACATGTCTGCTGATGCCACTGATACACCATCATCTACATTACTCATTAGCACATCTATCCTATTGACCCATAACACCACAGTCATGTCTCTCCAACCTCTAAGGTCTCTGATGACAGCCAACGTCTCGGTCTCCTTCTCAAATTTTCTCCCTGTCCTGCTTCTTAACTTTATCAGTGTATTCCTCCTTTGTGTTTCTCTTACTCCCACCACCCTCTATTTTCCCAGTCACTACCAGGTACTCCAGTTTCTCTCTCTTAAGTATGTGAAAAAGGAACCTACCGCTGTCACTCCATGACCACCTGCAAACATTCCTGTGTGTGCTGGC